>JAVGWX010000015.1:26570182-27047682 GCA_036924085.1 Ariolimax columbianus
ATAGCACAACGAAGTCTTAACTGAACCTAACGTCTTTATACTGGTTTAGAGGACTCTACAGAGTCTGAATACAATCAGTTTCATTTACATTTCCTTGCTGTAAAAGGTATGCGCATCAAATCTATTCTTCAATGCATTTATTATTCCTGCCTCCCCTACTTCCTGTGGCAATGCATTCCAAGCATTCACCACTCTCTGACTAAAGAAAAATGGCCTGTAACACTTTATCTCCGTCGGCTACTGCACTGTCTTTACCTATAGTTGGTGAGCAAAATTACCAAGATTTTCATAGTTATGCTTTTATCAATCTTTGGAAATTAGAAAAAAGGCGTGCTGAGAATGGAGAATTTATTATTTACTTCGGAGTGCGAGTCGCTAATCAGTTCAGTTCATGTGCTTTCCCCACGGCGAAAGTCTGCTGTAATGAATCTCCAACGTCCTCCATCGATGCTGTGTTCCCACTGGTTACCTCTGGCATGTTTTCCCTGAACCTTTTCGTTCAATATTGTTTTCAGCAAGATGTCTTTTTATGTGAGCAAAATAGCTTAACATCCGGACTACTTTCGTTCATCAATTGGCTCTGCTCCTCTAATCTCTCGAAGACGTTCTTATTTGTGTGTCTTTTCATACCACATTTCCAAGACATCAATTCGCTTCTCCAATCCTTCGTTCGTTGTTTCCTCGCTATACAGTAAGGACGAGCAAACATAACACACGATCAGAAACATTTTTTGTATTTGTGAGTGACTTCTTTGGATAGGGACAAGGGCTTTTGTGAGTGACTTCTTTGAATGCGACAAGGGCGTTTGTGAATGACTTATTTAGATGGGAACAAGGGAGTTTGTTATTCCTATTTTCCTTCTAATTTCCGTTTGCCATTTTCCGTTATTATATTTCTAAGATGTAGAAGATCTTCGTCTATTTTTATGTGAAGAGTAGGTGCCAAGTCAGCTTGATAATTATCGCAAGTTTTCTTTGTTTTCTCATTATGTCCAATCCATAAACGAGACTTTTCTTTTTTACGTCAAACACAAATTCCTTAAATAATATTTCGTTTCAAGACAGCAGGACTGTGTCAACCGCATATCTGAGATTATTTATTGATAATTCCCCGATGAGTCCTGGAATTTCCTGTATTTGTAAACAAAATGTGTTCTGTGAAAATATTAAACAGACAAGTCCACATCCTTGTCAAACTCCTCTTTCAACTAGCTTATTTCCTTTTGTTGTTTTCTCTAGCTCTGATCTGAAGATACTGTAACCGTCATGCATGTTGATGGTGTGTCGCCTCTATTGTTCACATAGGAGGTTCTGTGGTTTCGAGGTAAAGTGTCCGCCTCGGGCGCCAGATGTCGCGGGTTCAAATCACGGTGGGGACTGGTATATTTTCACATGCATCTTTTGGAAAAAATGTCCCTGATCTCTGAGTAGTGAGATCGGACTCCCGTATCAATGTCGAGCACGTTAAAAATCCCTTGGCAGTTCGAAATTGTAAAGAGTAAGCTTAACGGCCGCTGCCCAGACACAATTTAAAAATTTATAGTTAAAAATCTAGGTCAGGTCAGGTCATCCCGTAACCGGTGAGGTCATTGGGGCACACATGAAGACATCCTCACAACGTCACGCATCCCTTCTCTGTCAGCTGCCGCTGCCTGTGCCTCTTCTGGTCGGAGTTTGGTCCATTCTTTTATGTTGTCCTCCCATCTCTTTTTGGGCCGGCCTCTTCGTCGTCTGCCTTGCACCTTTCCGTGGAGGGTCGTATTTGCAAGACCATTTGATCTCGATATGTGACAGTACCAAGCGGGTTTCCTTCTGTTGACAGTTGCTAAGAGGTCTTTAAAAGGCCCTATTGCTGTTGTAATTCTATCTCGTATTTCCTCATTTGTAACTCGATCTTTGTACGTGATGTTTAAAATCTTCGGAAACATCTCATCTCCAAGGCCTGTATCCTTCGCTTATGGTCAGCTGTAACTGTCCATGTCTCACAAGCATTGAGGAATATTGACAGGACCAGTCTACGCATTAATCTTATTTTCGTGCATAGTGCTAACTGTTTATCTTGCCAGATTTTGTTAAGCTGTGCAAGCGCCGCTATTGTTTGTGCTATTCTAGACAAATGCCCAAATTATTTGCACATTCGCGCCCCAGGCCTAATGAGCCGCATGACGTTTTAAAATACCTACTACGTCTGGTACAACATCCTGGTACAACAAAGACGGTGATCAAATGTGCTGGCAACAAACGCTGCCAGAAGCGGACTGCGACACTGACCACGAAGTATTGTTTGCAGTTTTCAAGACAAGACTTCGTAGGATTAACAAAGGTTTCCTGCTATTTCGCTTCAATATAACAGCAATACCGACTGAATACAACATCAAAGTAGAAAACAAATTTGAAGCGTTGCTTGCGGTACATGAAGAGATGACATCTGAGGAGTTGACGTCGCACGAAAGGGATATTTTATTCTCTACAGCGAACGAAATGATTCCCAGGATATTGCACAAGAAACAAATTTATATAACAGATGAAACACAGAAACCCATTGAAGAATGGACAAAATTGAAACAAATAGGAAGAAAAGAAATAAGAACAGATAAAAGAAAATACATAGAGGAAACTTGTAAAGACACCAAAAAACCCTACAAGGCGGGAGGAGATGCCTTTAATGCGATACGAACAATGACAAAGGAATTCCTGCCGGTACCGCATGTTATCAATGACAAAGAGGATAACACATTAAGAGAAACCAAACACATACTGAATAAATGGAAAGAGTACTGCAGAACCATGTATAAAGATAGCACAAAGTGCTCAGTTACAATCCTACCAAAGGATGAGAAAGAATCTAAACCAACATTTGAGGAAGTACGCCCAGCAATCAAAAGCCTGAAAATGGGAAAGTCCCCTGGATTCGATGATATCCAAGCAGAGCTAATACAAGCAGGGGGGGGAGGGGAGGCCAGTGCTTGAGTTTATCACAAGCTGTGTAAACAGATATGGCACAGTGCAGAGTGGCCAGAAGCATGGAAGAAATCAATTTATATTCCCCTCCCTAAACAAGGCAATCTAAAGCTGTGCACCATCTACCCAACTATCGCACTGATCAGCCACGCTAGCAAGATACTCTTGCGGATCATATTAAGAAGGATAGAGAAAAGATTTGAATCTGAAATTCAAGTAGTCCAGGCAGGTTTTAGAAAAGACAGAGGGACCAGAGATCACATATTCAATTTGAGAAATATCTATGAAAAATTTAGAGAGTTTAATGTAGACCTGTACACATGTTTTATTGATTACACCAAGGCCTTTGATACGGTAAAACATCAAAATCTGTGGAACATCATGAAGAAAATGAGTTTTTCTATGCACATTATACATCTCAGTGTAACATAATACCATGATCAACGAGCCGCTGTCTGAGTATCTGGGCAAACATCAGAAGGTTCACAGTACAAAAGGGAGTAAGACAGGGATGTATCATCTCACTATACAGCATCTATGCGGAATGTATAATGAGAAATGTTAGAGAAGACGAGAACATTGTAAGTTTTGATACATTTGCGTATGACGGGTACGAGATTCCAGAGTTACGATACGCAGACGACACAGTGATACTATGAAGAAGTGCAAAAGGGCTAGAGCAGCTACTGTCAGCCGTTAATGGACACAGCAAAAATCAAAACCAGTTTATAAACATAAAAAAACAAAAGTAATGACCACCGACAAAACACAATGTCAACATAAATTTACAGTGGGTGGTGAAGAAATAGATTAGGTCCCGCGTTTTGAATATATGAGCTCCAGAATTGACAAAAAATGGCGACTGCTCGAAAGCAATCAGAAGAAGACTAGCCATGGCAACGCAGAGACTGAACAGTCTGAAGAAATTATGGCAGAACACCAACAAAACGACAAAAGTAAAGTCTTGAGAGCCTGTGTATTTCCTGTGGCAGCATATGGCTGCGAATCATGGACGATTACCAAAACTAGTAGACAGAGAATCGAATCCAAAATATTACAGAAAGATCTTCAGAATACCCTGGACAGAGAAAAAGACAAATGTAGACATTCGCCAATAGTTGAGCATAGAGGAGAACTGGTTTATCAATTCCATTTTGATTAGAACATGTAAATACCTTGGTCACATCAAGAGACACAACGGTTTTGAGAGAACAGTAATGGAAGGTATGGTGCCAGGTAAAAGAGGAAGGGGTAGACCAAGAAGACGATGGCACCAAGATATTCAGGAATGTCTGGGTATGATTGTGGCCGAGGCTGGAGTTTTGGAAAGGGAAAGAGTTTCGTTTAGACAGACAATGATGGGAGCAACGTTCTACAAAGGACATGCTACACGATGATGATGATGATGACTACGTCAAGCCGAAGTCTCCGACTACCTGGCAACAGACATTAACATGCCTGCTTGAATACCAGGATTCCCCGGATCATATGTGTTGTACATTTATATATTACACTCACCTGCTTGATATCATCTTTTTTACCAAACAAGACGCCTCTATTCGCGTCCCCAATATACCGATGTCTATGTTGTACTGCCATATACACATAAATCGAAACCATTTTTGAAAATCGTGCTGTCTGCATCATTAGATTTATTTTAGGGATCACCGCAGGCTGGTTCAAAAGATGTTTAGTTTTCGGTTGGAAGGTGGGATGTTTTCGGTAGGCAGGCCATATATTTTTTTAATAAGGCAAGGCTGAGGCTGTACTGTAGATTAAAATAAAGTTTACAAAAACATAAATAGGTATGGTTAGATACTGCACTAAGATGAAAACATAAACGAAACTTACGTTACGACCAAAATGTCTTCATCAGAGACAACGAACAACAAAGCAATGAATTAGCGAATCGCAATAGAGTAGAAGAATACATCAACGGAGGATATGAATACATAAAGGCTTAAAAAAAAATTATTATGTGATTAACAAGAAACCGATGAACAAAACCTCCAAGAACATCTGAATGCCCTTGACAATGCCTGTGACATATATAATATGAGGATTAGTACAGCAAAGAATGAGGCAATGAAAATCAGCAGAAAAGAGAAACACTAAATATACAGGTAACAAGTTCAGAGTTTAAACAAGTCAGTGAATTCAAATACTTGGGCAGCTGGTTCACACAAGATGGAAGGCTAGAGAGTTGGAATCAAGAACACAGAAAGCTACTGCGGTTTTCTATTAGCTCTCACCATTACTAAGACACAAACACATTCCAATGAAGACAAAGAGACAGTATTTTTATACCAACGCTCTGCTACCAGTGTCAGACATGGATTCTCACTAAGGCACAAGAAAGAAAAATCATGGTATGCGAAATGAGGTGTTTGAGACAGGCTGCCGGGGTCACAAGGCTGTCGGGGTCAAAAGGTTGTCGGGGTCACAAGGCTGGACAGATTAAGAATCGAAATAATGAGACAGACGGTGGGTACAACACCGTGCATGGAATACATAGAAAGGCAGATAATTAAATGGTTCGGACACCTGACAAGAATGCAACCAAAGTTACTAGCTGATCGTGTCTGCAATACCAGACTTCAGAGTTGCAGAGCAAGAGGCAGACCACGTAAAAGATGGATAGATGGCGTCAGTGAGATTGAAGAAACACGGAATGACACCAACATCGGTGACACAGCTACACATCCTCACGACGTCTAACAACACAAGTGGATATAAGATGATGATGATGACGAACAAGATATCGTCACCTTGTTCCAGGCGTGTCAGAGACAGGATGCCATCTCCTATGATTCATTAACGTTGTTGTTGGTTGTCCCTGATGAAGACCTATTGGCCGTAACGTAGGTTTCGTTCGAATTTTCGTCTTAGCGCGCTATCTGACCATTCGTATTTATGGTTTTCACGTCATTTATTTTCAGCAGGCAGGCCGGCCATACGAAAGGAGCCTCCACTAAGATTAATAAACAAATACAAATTTGTACAGAAGTCGGACGTCCTCAGGAAACAATTACTCATAGTTGGCAAATCTTGTCACCGCCGGCAACTAAAGAAATAGGCAAATGAAAGCGCACTAACGGCGGCATGTTTTGGGGCGAAGACTTTGTGAGGTTGTCAGACACGGAAAGTAAGTAAGTAAGCAGGCAGGACGATCGCTACCTGCAGCTTGAAGACACTTTCTGTTGTAAGTGCTTGGTGAGTCACAGTAGTCCTGGCTCACACCTGACAAAATATGTCAGTCAGGAGAGGCGACGGCAATCTATCGTCGAGACAATGCCTGTGATCCGAGTACACCGGACTACCGCACTCTTGGAAATCAGGTAGTGGCAGTGAATGCCGAAGATGCGTCTCTAGATGCGCAGGTGGAAGTCCAGGAGGATAATGCTGGACCGAATGTCAAAAGCTTTAGACGAAGTACGAATTGACTTCACCTGATCCACCTTTACTGGGCGTCTGCTCTTCGTGGTGTTTGTGCCATCATGAGAAAGGTTCGTTCCATAGTTGTTGCACTACTGTTGGGGAATGTAATTGTAAGAGACTTCACTATACTAATCCACAGCTTGTATGATTGTATGAGGTAAGATGGTCAGCTCTTATACTCGCTGCCTATTACTTTTCTAATCGCATACCATTTACAAGCACTAAAAAGCCAGAAAAATACTGAACTCAATGATTTAAGTGCAGTACTCTGTCAACTATGCCAGCAGTCCGCACCAAAAAGAGTAGTGGTACAGTGGGTTCCATCCCACTGTAACATCCAAGACAACGAGGAGGCAGACAGACTGGCAAAAGAAGGTGCAAGACTACCACAACCAGATACTAGTGTGACATACGATGAGTCAAAAAGGCTTATTAGAGCTAGATACATGACCAAATGGGAAACAGAACATACTGGCTACACAAAAAATGATGCCTATTACCAGTTGAACAGAATAGAGCAGGTCGTGGTCTTCAGACTTTGCACTGGCCACAATAGACTGAGGTACCACCTATTCAATAAGTTGAAGATAGGTGGCACTGACGAATGCATGTGCGGTACTGGGAAAATGACCGCTGAACATCTGCTGCAAAACTGCCCGACATACGAGGATCAGAGAAAGCAGATGTGGCCATCACCAGTGGCAACACTAGACAAGCTCTATGGCAGTGTCGACAGCCTCAGGATGACCGCTGCTTTTTTTCGAAAAAATACAGGTTGACGTCTGACAGCGTACGAAGAAGAAGCAGAAGAAGAAGATACCATTTACAGCTGGGTCGACTGGAGCGTGACGATCATGGCAGTTGAACCCTATACTTCGCCACTACGTTAAATAAAACACTATCATAAGGTAAATTCTAAAAAGTTGATCAGGTTTCCTTTAAGGACTTTCAATGGTTGGGGTCTGAAACAGGGGAAGTGTTTCAAGGTCAAGGTCAGGTAAAACATACTGATCGGACAGTATGTCAGGGTAAGGTGAAACATGCTGATCAAACGTTGTTAGATCAGGAGTCAGCTAAAACATACTGATCGAACTATGTTAGTCAGGAGCAGGTTAAACATACTGACAGATTATGTTAGTCAATGCCAGGTGAAATATACTGATCATATTATGTTAATCAGGAGCAGGCAAGCTCAGGTAAAACATACTGGTCAGACTATGTTAATCAGGGTCAGGCAAGGTCAAGTAAAACATACTGGTCAGACTATGTTAATCAGGATCAGGCAAGGTCAGGTAAAACATACTGATCCGATTGTATTAATCAGTCAGGTGAAACAATTTATTGACTTCCAAGCAATGCACATCGGATCAAGCTGTTTCATGACAGTTTGGCTAACGAGGTGTGGATAGGTAATGTGCATTTTACTTCATCCACGGGGAACCCTGTCCATCTTCTCAAATACGTCTCAGGATATGAAGAGAGCCGCTGTCACCAGCAACCCAAAACAGTCGTGAAGAGTATTTAAATCCAGTACGTGTGACAAAAGCAAGAAGCACGTGTCTATGTCTCCGAGACATGAGTCTGCGGTATTCTGTGACGGGTGTCCTTTCATATAACCGCTAGTCGGGGCTGAAGTTATAGAGGCTTCGGTATACTAAACTAAAGGTTGTGTTAAATTCGTTGTCCACTTCGCTTCCTCAATGTCTTGTCCTTCCTTAGCCAGACTTCAGGCATCAAAACTACGGTCGAGTAGATTGGATCGTGACGAAAGCGGAAGTTAAACACCGTACCTTTTCCGTGAAAAGTGAATGATTTATCACTACACTAAGCTGTGACTTGGTGTCCTGCTATTCAGTTTTTGCTTTTTCTTGATAGCGATGTATGCTGGAAGGTTGGTTTGTAGCGATGTGTGCTGGATGGTTGGTTTGTAGCGATGTATGCTGGATGGTTGGTTTGTAGCGATGTGTGCTGGATGGTTGGTTTGTAGCGATGTGTGCTGGATGGTTGGTTTGTAGCGATGTATGCTGGATGGTTGGTTTGTAGCGATGTAGGCTGGATGGTTGGTTTGTAGCGATGTATGCTGGATGGTTGGTTTGTAGCGATGGATGCTGGATGGTTGGTTTGTAGCGATGAATGCTGGATGGTTGGTTTGTAGCGATGTATGCTTGATGGTTGGTTTGTTTGTAATGATGTATGTTGTTTGGTTGATTTGTTTGTAGTAATGTATGCTGTATGGTTGATTTGTTTGTAGTGATGTATGCTGGTTGGTGTGTTTGTAGTGATGTATGCTGGTTGGTTTGTTTGTAGTGATGTTTGCTGGTTGGTGTGTTTGTAGTGATGTATGCTGGTTGGTGTGTTTGTAGTGATGTATGCTGGTTGGTTTGTTTGTAGTGATGTATGCTAGTTGGTTTGTTTGTAGTGATTGTTTTTTTTTTGTAGTGATATTTGCTGGTTGGTCAGTTTGTAGTAGGTATGTTCCTATTTCTGCAAATTTTTGTAGATTTTCATGTCAGTTGTCTGTAAACACTGTTGTATCCACTGCATGTAAACTCCATGATGTTATGTTATGTTTGCATGGAACACTTTACCAAGATTTCATGGAACAATACAGTAAAAGGATTTCATATGTGGTATAAGGGGACACATGATTTGATTGGAATAATGCAGTTAGAAGAAACGTGATTTGATTGGAATAATGCAGTAAGACGAAACCTGATTTGATTGGAATAATGCAGTAAGGCGAAACAGGATTTGATTGGAATAATGTAGTTAGAGGAAACGTGATTTGATGAATAATTAGAGGAAACATGATTTGATTGGAATAATGCCGTTAGGAAAAAACGTGATTTGATTGGAATAATGCAGTTAGAGGAAACGTGATTTAATTGGAACAAAAAGAGGAAACCTGTTTTGATGGACTACTTTCACCTGGCCTGTTCAATGCGTACTCAAAGGGGGTGATGGATGAAGCAATGAAGAAAAACAATCTGAGGCTAAAGGTAAAGGGTGAACAACTGGAAGCAATAAAATACACAGATGACCAAGCCATTATAGCAGAGACGGAGGAGGATCTACAAAAAATGCTCAATGAAATTAGCAACACTGCGGATATCTATTACATGAAAGTGAACATAGAAAAGACCAAGACAATGATCACAGACAAAGAACCAACCAGTTTAAGAGTAACCACAAAGGAAAAAAAGTCGATCAAGTATACTAATTCCCATATCTTGGTCAAACCATAACAGAAGATGCACGATACTATAGAGAAATATGATCTAGAATTGTAATGGCAAGGAAAGTGTTTAGAGAGAAACCAAGAATCCTTACATCCAATAACATTAGTATGTCTCTAACGAAAAGAATCTTATACACATATGTTTGGACGGTGGCAATGTATGATTTTGAAACATAGACTATAAATAAAAGAGGGGAAAATACTTGGAGGCTTCTGAGATGTAGTGTAACAGAAAGATGGAAGGAGCGAGCTGGGCCGAGAACAAATCAAATGAAAAGTTATTGGCGTAGATGGGAGAAGAGAGAAAGTTAATAGGGAAGATAAAAATAAATCGACTTGGCTGGTTGGGACATAATCTGCGGAGAGAGGACCCAGTCAGAAAGGTCTTGGAGGACATTATGCGGGGAAGGAGAGGAAGGGGAAGACCTAGAAATACCATTTTTGTCTCAGGCTTGTGGACATAGGGCTGTGAATACGTATACTGAGCTGAAGACGGATGCAGAGGATAGGCAGAAATGGAAAGACAAAATCCATGAGCTCGTTGACCAGTCCTAGGACTGAATGGCGTGATGATGATGATGAAAGTTATGTAATTAATAATAAAAAGCGAAACAAAGAATTCTCGCTAAGTAAATAAATAGCGAATAGTCAATGAACAATGTTCTTCTTTTCTTCGCTTGTTTGTCCCTTTCAGCATCAGGTTACCCTTAGCAACTGGAGAGCATCGATCGGCCAGTGATTTCAGAAGTATGTACTAAAAGGACACTAACATCATACACATTTCATGGCCAAGCCAGACTTGAGTTTGTAACCTTCAAGAGAATTCCAGAGTGGGAAACGCTTGGGGAACGTGGTGAAGAACAAGATTTCACCCAAGGCAGCGAGAGACTCGTGAACATCGCTCAAAAAGGCGGTCACAGATAGACACATCAAACAAGTTGCTGGCTGCAATCCCGATGTCTCAAGTTCTTGTGAAGAATAGGAACTTTGTTGATCTCATGGGAAACCACAAGCCACCCTCAAAACACATGTCAAATATAATTTGAGTCAACTCAACAAACTCTGCGAGCAGATATTGTTGTTGTAAAATTCAGTTCTAAAAGAAAGTAACTAAAAATAAATTTGAGAATGCAAGGAGACAGAGAAAATACAATAATCTCGTTACAATTGACGTTGCAAACTTTCACAAGGAGAAGATATGTTTCAGTGTTAAGGAAAAGGCAGATAGCTTTTATTAAATGAACTTAAAATAAACATCGTCTGATATGGTCAAAGAAGAAATCCTTGGAAAGTGTCTTCCACCAAAGATCGCACATATGAGCTGTAAAACAGTGGACGTGTTAACATTGCTCTCAGTCACATGCAACCGTTCATCAAAAGCAACCTTGAGTAAAATCAATAGCTACAGAATCCACCACCGCGAGATCACAAGTCAGTGCAACTATACAGGCATGCAGTAACACAGCGACCAGTTAGGCTGTGAGCTGAGCTGTGAGCTATAGTGGTTGACGCATGCTTCCTACAGAGCAGAAGAGCGACAGGAATCAGTAGATTGACCTAATGTTAATACCAAAACAGCAAAATCAAACTGATTTTCCCAGATTATAAATAACAAAATAAACGCTTTACTTACATGCGAATTTCTCCAGCACTAAGAACAATCTGTCTCTCCTTTGTGTCAGGACACATGTCATTAACATAGATGAGCCGTCACGGTGTCACTGCGTTTGTTTGTGTGAGTTTCACAGTATCAGTGTGTATGTATGTGCGTGTGTACTGTGCATGGCGTAGAGAGCACGATGGAGGGACAGTGTGTGAGTGAGTGATATATGGCTATTAAGGTTGCTGCCAGAATATGCCGCCTCTTCTACCAGTAGGCGGCGTGAACAACCTCCCGTTTCGGTGAGTATTTAGGGATTTGGTTACTGGTTAGCATATCCGTCATCACTGCGCTTCAGGGACACCCAAAGGTGCCTTACATCTTATGTATTGTGTATGGAATGAATACGTTCGATCCTGAAGCTCGCTGGTTATATATTTCCTCATCCTCCTCCTCCTCCTTCTTCTTCTTCTTCTTCTTCGTTATCTTCTTCTGTTTCTTTTTCTTCCTCCTTCTCTTCTTCTTCTTTTACTCTTCTTCTTCTTCCACCTTTCCTTCTGCTACTTCTTCTTTTTCTTCCTCCTTCTCTTCTGCTGCTTGTTCTTCTACTTCTTCTGCTTCTACTTCTTTTTTTTCTTCTACTTTTTCTACTGCTACTTCTTCTTGCTCTTTCCCAGACTCCAACTTAAATAGTTGTGAAGCGTACCAATGACTTTTTTTCAATGTTTCAATATTGTAATAAGCCGATGTATTCCCCGTCATTTTCATAAACGTGCTTTTGTGAATGTTGTCGTGAATTGTCTTTCCTGCTGCACCTTGTACACAGTGCACCTCACAGGCCTCGGCCTTACTTGTGTGCGCATCTCACAGGCATAGGCCTTACGTGTGTGCGTATCTCACAGGCCTCGACCTTACCTGTGTGCGCACCTCATAGGTCTCGACCTTACGTGTGTGCGCATCTCACAGGCATCTGCTTTACGTGTGTGCGCATCTCACAGGCCTCGGCCTTACGTGTGTGCGCACCTCACAGGCCTCGGCCTTACGTGTGTGCGCATCTCACAGGCCTCGGCCTTATGTGTGTGGCATCTTACATGTCTCGACTTTACCTGTATGCCTATCTAATAGGGGCCATGTTTGACACCGATAACAAAACGTAGGGATGATCGACTTGTTTATCTGCGCGTATACAGTAGACACAGTGACACTTGGATGTTTCAGTATCAGTGTCAGATGAACTCAATATTGGTGAAAAAACAACAGAACCAGTTTATCAGTGATGCCTGTCGTGTATCACTTCTTATTAATCCCTTGGACTATTAGCTCTTGGAGATTCTAGATTAATATAGATGGGGGTTTGTTGATATTACCAAACTGACTGGAACGGAGTTAGAACTTGGGAGTCTCATTTTAAATCTTGACAATGTCGCTCAAAAGTTTGGAATGGAAATTCGTTCAGAGTGAAGTAAAATCTAGGTCAACTTCCCAGAGGGCCTAAGTTGTCAGATTTTAATAAAAGTCCAACAACTACAAATTTGTAAACAGTTTAAATGCCTGGCAACACTGGTAGATGCGGAAAGTTCCAGAACTGAGATTCGGGCAAGAACAGTGATGGCCATGGATGCTCTGACTAAACTCAGGCCGATATGGAGAGACAAAAGCATCAACCTGAAATCCAAGTTGAGTTTCGTGTATGAACTTGTCACTTCCGTGTACCTTTACGCGTGCCAAACTTGGACAGCAGTTCTAGAGCGAAGATTTTGTGCAATGGAGATGAGATGTCTGCGTCGAATTCTCGACATTTCGTATCTAGACCAGGTCGCGATTAAGGCAGTTCGGACACTGTTAAGAGAGAGGTCGGCCAATATAAAGTCCTTTTGACTCTCACATGGTATGGACATATTTCAAGTTCGTCTGGGTTGACCAAGACGGTCCTGCAAGTTACTGTGTCTGAGAAGTGAAAGAGAGAGCGGCAGAAAAAGAGGTAGGGGGAAGACAACATCAGAGAGTAGAGGGGAAGGTCCATAGCTAGAACAAATATCCTGGCGAAAAACTGAGGGGACTTGCTGTAACTGGTCCAACAATCTGCAGTATTGGTGCTCCAGTGACCTTTCAGGTTATGAGACTGATGATGATGATTATAACAATGATGATGATGGCTGGGAGACATGTGGCTTTCCTCCCCACTCCGATCAGAAACCAGAAATGTATCCGACTGCTTCCCGACCACATACGTGATTAGACTGGCACTTTCGTAATGTAAATTAAAGTGATAGAAAATTCATCACGTGGATAAAATAAGACTGTTTTGGAATAAACTTTCTGTCAGAAAATCATTTGCAGGTCTGAGCTAATGCTCCTGTTAGAGAGAAGACGAATGCAAGCCTTCAGGGCATTGATTATTGTTGATCAGTTTTCCTAACGCGACTGAGCCCTATTGAACCATCTTGAACACGTGTTGATACTGCTACTTTAAGCAGCCTCTACAGTAGTGTATCTCAGGTAGACACATAGGTGTTGATACTTTTTCAGCAAATAACCAAGAGGGTCGATGATGATGGGTCATGTAGCTGGCTGGTTGCACAATCTCAGACAACCCTCCTCGCTCGACATGTGTTTGATTCCATACTCCAACAATCTCAGACAACCCTCCTCGCTCGACATGTGTTTGATTCCATACTCCAACAATCTCAGACAACCCTCCTAGCTCGACATGTGTTTGATTCCATACTCCAACAATATCTGGATTACACTTTGTGTTTTATTCCATTCTCCAACAATATCTGGACTACACTTTGTGTTTGACTCCATCCTCCAACAATATCTGGACTACACTTTGTGTTTGACTCCATCCACCAACAATATCTGGACTACACTTTTTGTTTGACTCCATCATCCAACAATATCTGGACTACATTTTGTGTTTGACTCCATCCTCCAACAATATCTGGACTACACTTTGTGTCTGACTCCATCCTCCAACAATATCTGGACTACACTTTGTGTTTGACTCCATCCTCCAACAATATCTGGACTACACTTTATGTTTGACTCCATCCTCCAAGAATATCTGGACTACACTTTGTCTTTAAATCCATCCTCCGACAATATCTGGACTACACTTTGTGTTTGATTCCATCCTCCAACAATATATGGATTGCACTTTGTGTTTGATTCCATACTCCAACAATATCTGGATTACACTTTGTTTTTGACTCCATCCTCCAACATTATCTGGACTACATGTTGTGTTTGATTCCATACTCCAACAATATCTGGACTACACTTTGTGTTTGACTCCATCCTCCAACAATATCTGGATTACACTTTGTGTTTGATTCCATCCTCCAACAATATCTGGATTACACTTTGTGTTTGACTCCATCCTCCAACAATATCTTGTCTACACTTTGTGTTTTACTCCATCCTCCAACAATATCTGGACTACACTTTGTGTTTGACTCCATCCTCCAACAATATCTGGACTACACTTTGTGTTTGACTTCATCCTCCAACAATATATGGACTACACTTTGTGTTTGACTCCATCCTCCAACAATATATGGACTACACTTTGTGTTTGACTCCATCCTCCAACAATATATGGACTACACTTTGTGTTTGACTTCATCCTCCAACAATATATGGACTACACTTTGTGTTTGACTCCATCCTCCAACAATATATGGACTACACTTTGTGTTTGACTCCATCCTCCAACAATATCTGGACTACACTTTGTGTTTGACTCCATCCTCCAACAATATCTTGTCTACACTTTGTGTTTTACTCCATCCTCCAACAATATCTTGTCTACACTTTGTGTTTGACTCCATCCTCCAACATTATCTGAACTACATTTTGTGTTTGACTCCATCCTCCAACAATATCTGGCTAGACTTTGTGTTTGATTCCATCCTCCAACAATATCTGGACTAGACTTTCACATGATGATGATGACAGTAAGTCTAATGGCGATTGTGGGCTGTACTTGTACCTGTTGGAGCAGTATCTGCACAATGGCAGGTTCTGAGGGTTGATGCGGTTTAAGATGCTATTGACTCTATTGTGGCATGTACAGAATTGAAAGATGAGACCATGATCTCTTACGTGCAGTCTATTCATGTTATCTTAATTTGTTGGGCTGTTACATTTTGCTAAATACACTGACTTACTTCCCCTGTCCCAGGAACTGCAACATTCTTCTAGTATTCAGACACATGTAAAGCCTTGTCGTTGCCATTCAGCAGGTCGTCTCTACTTCAAGTCTTCTGGAGGTTTGGGCAGATCATCGTGCGGTCTTTGTCTTGTGTTGCTCCACATTCACATGTTTCATCGTTCCTGTATCCCCATCTTTTTAGGTTTTTCCTGAATCATGATACACCAGCTCAAAGTCTATTTAGTGACTGCCATGTTGCGTAAGGCAGGTGATATCCAGGCACAAGTTCCTCCCGTAACTCGATCCTGGGGACCTGTGTCAGCTCTTTCCATCTTTCTATGCTGCGTTTTTCAGGACTAGTCTGTAGAGGCTGGGCTGACTGTAAGAGATATTGCGACCCGATGTCCAGGTCGACCACATGTTCAGATCTCCCTAGTATTTTGTCCAAGGATTCATTTAGCTGTGTAGTTGCTACATGATTTATCCTGTTCTGGTTTGAAGACTCCTGTTTTTGCCAGTCCATCTGCCATTTCTTTTCCTGGTATCTTGCTATGTCTATGGGTCCGTTGCAGGGCAAGGTTAATTGCGTGGACTGTTAGTACGTTGTTGATCGCTCTTCCACGTGACAATTTCTTTTTAGTTGCATTGGGTGTGATTCAGTGATCCAGTACCTACTTGGAGTCATTAAAAATCACTATGTCTAGTGGCACCAATTTCTCTAGGTCAAACCGTTAATGACAAATCGCAATGCCTGATTTGATAGACTCGGTCTCCGCTTCATCATTTGAACGTTTTTCGTCACATGAATGAAAAGACTCAAATGAAGATCCATCCGGGTATTTCATATAGGTACCATAACCTGCAGACGAGGTAGATTTTGAAACGGATGCATATATATAGAGCAGGACTGCCTATGTTGGGTAGCTAGAATTCTCTTCAAAACACGTGACTTCAAAATGGTGGTTGCATTTTCCCATGTGGTACTCTTTTCTGTCAGTAGTGGCATGCATATCAAGTACAGGATGCAAGGTCAGCTGTTCAGTCCGAGACGCATGAAGTCATTCCAAGTCACGATCTTGGACCTCTTGTTCGCTGATTGCACTCTTAACATCTTGGACCTCTTGTTTGCTGATTTTACCTTTAACATCTGCAAAAAATACGTTATGCAGTCTACCAAGTCGAAGTTTCTCACGGCATGAAGCCATTTTGGTCTCACAGTCAACACTAAGAAAACGGAAGTACCCCTCAATCCCGTCCCTGGGTAGCCGTACATCGCTACAAACATCACAATACAAAATCAACGTCTCCAGGCCGGAGATAGCTTCACCTACCCAAGCAGTATCCGCACCAGAAAAGCGAATATCGACTCTCAGTTCAGCAGCAGGATTGCAAAGGCAAGCTCTCCATTGAGAGGCTCCAGAAAAATGTCTGGAATCGACAAGACATCCGTGTTGCCACCAAGGCAAAAGTGTATCGTGCAGTAGTGTTAACCACTCTGTTGCATGCCTGAGTAACATGGAAAGAGAATAACTGACATGCCAGACAGCTAAATCGTTTCCACGGGGAACATAATACCCAACTCTGAAATCCTTAACAAGTCAAACATGTTGAGCATCCATACGCTTCTGGAAAAAGTCCGCGTGATAAGATGGGCGGGGCATTTTGTTCGCATGTCAGATGAACGCATCCCCAAGCAGCTGTTATGTAGTGACCCCAGAACTGGCAGACCTCCGTAAGGGGGACAGAAGAAGCGCTACAGACACTCATTAAATATGTCTGTGAACAGTCTTAGCAGTGATGTCACATCCTAGGAGATGCGTGCACGAAACCATTCCATATCGCGCGTTATCATCACACAGATCTAAATATCACCAGAGAGAGAAAGCCCCGACTTGAGAAACAAGTTCTGACAACAACAATATGTCTTGCAGTTTTCTGTTGGCCAGTTGTATCTATATCCCTTGTTAACGCCGCCCTACAATAACAAGTCTGGTCTAAGTTGGACACTGTTAACGATTTGTGAATCCTGTCTTGATAACCCGATAACAATGGTTGGTTTCGGTCACGGCTCTTAAGTTATTCTTTTGACTACTCTCGACAGTGTTTAGAGATATTCCCTTCTTGTGCCCTATTAGGACTCAACATGACTTTGGTCACTTCAAAGGAAATGTGCTCCCATTGGGACCCATGACTCTGTCACAGTATATTTCTAATATTTGTGTTTTTGTGTAATCATTTCTTGTTTGGCGTAGTCTGTTATAACTGGCATATTGTTATTCACATATGCGTTACCACTTTCTAGTGGATGACTGGCGCCCTTATGCCTCATTGTATCCGTTGTATATCCACAAATGAGCACCGCCACATCGCTGTTGTCACAAATACAACACCACTTTATGGATTATGAGTACCTGGGTGAATGATCAGACATGATGTTTTGGCGCGCCTGTCACACGTTCTCTGCAGAAAGTGTATGTTGTCAATTATGCATGGATGCAACGATGTCACGTGTACAATGCGTCATACAAATTCTCTAAATCGAATATTTGTTTGCAGCTAACTTTATTTTGTTAAAGATATTGAAATAGTGCTGTGTGTTCAGTTGATGGGAAGAATGAGATGGAAGAAAAAACCACTTCACATTGTTTGTTTAAAACGGGAGATCTAGCAACACGTCACAATAGCAGGCCCAACCAACAGGCGGGCAGCACCTAGAGATCTAAGACGAACATCCAAAACACCATCGATACGCCTGTATATAGATGGCTCAGCTTACATGGCCACACCCAATGGAGATAAAGAGGGATATTACAGATTATGGAATGGAGAAGAAAGTACTCTAGTTCTAACAGCGGGGACATACTCCAATAACTTCCGCACGGACATAGAGACACTAAAGGCCGCTGCAGAGATTGTAATCCAAGACGAAGATATCCAAAAAATGAAATATATTATTCACGACCGATGCCTAGTCAGTATTAACAGCTCTTAAACAACATAAAAATTAAGTCTTGACCAAGTCTTGCCGTTGGACCCAGATCGTTCAGGACAAGAAAGTGAAGTTGACGACCAGCGTAATCCTTGCACACTTACATCAAAATGCAGCACAGCCTCAGACACACTAGACAAACCCTACATACATGTTCAGACAAGAAAAATTAGAAAGGTGAAGAATATAACCCTTGGCACATGGAACAGAAAGGCGGCATTGGTTGACAGGGAACTGACAAAGTACAGCCTAGATATTCTGACTCTCATTGAGACATGTCTATCTGGTTAAGGTCAGATCACAGAGGCTATCCGCGGTTTTATATTCCTCTGGAGTGAATGCGACGGCGAAGGTAATACACGAAATCAGATCTCCCATCGTTCGTCAGCTTGTCAAACCTCCAAAAGGCGTCATCGACCGTCTTGTGTCTCTACAAATTCCACCGGGACACAAGAGGACAGCTGCTCTGATCATTTGACGTTCATACGATTAGCAGCCCAGAGGATGTTAATTAGTTGTTTGCGAATGCCCACAATGAGTAGGTTACTCTATTGTGCTACCTGAAAGGGACGTTAAGGGAGGTGTTGCAGTAGTTTCCTCACATCTCGAGCGTGCTGATGAAGATGGACCGGGGTCATACAGGCGGTTGTGTTACGCTTGGCTTCATCTACGTGTCGCTCACTACTACGGCAATCACGTCGATCTCTCACTTTGTTAGTCAGGCTACCATGAAAACAGCCCGTTTCCAGAAAGTTCTTCGTGGAGGCTAATGTGAGGGTTTTGTCCAGTATATTTTGCTTGACCAGACGTTAGTCTTCCTTCCCAGAACATTAAGTAGAAGTTCTATCAGAGACTGAAGTATATCATCTAATCAGTTGCATGGTCCGAGAAACGTTTGATCTTTGGCGATTTCAATGCTGGAGTGAGTACCGATCAACAGACTTTAGAGGGGATAATTGTCATCGATGGCATTAGAAAATTTAACAGCATTGGACTCCGCCTGCTGAGCTCGTGTGTCCCTCTCTCTATCACAAACAATGTTTCTCCTGCCCACCCTCAGAAGACCTCCTTGGTGCATCAACGTTCTGACCAGTGGCGCCTAACCGACTGGGCGGGTGACAAAGGTTATGTATGGTGCCGGATGGATGCTGGACTGACTACAGGCTGATTGTGATAAAATGTAACCCCAACATGCAGTCCATGAGACGATATCGAGGTCTGAAGATTAACATCTCAATACTACAGAGTGGGTTAGTCGCAGATAGTTTTTTCATGTGCTCTGGACATTCGGCTAATTGATGAACAGTTGTGTAATCCTACGGACTTTAAGAAATAGCCCACTGTGAAGAAGACAGTGCCTTCTGCCACTTCTGAGACCCTCAACCATACGACTGGTTTGACGAAAACGATGACGTCATAACAATGTGCTTATGTAAGAAACTCTTCACATGTCAAACAGTACGTCACTGCAACAAGTCCAGGCAAGAAGGCCAGGACATGTTGCTCGCGTGCCCGATGAGTGCCTCCCCAAGCAGCTGCTATACGGTGAGCTCAGAACCCGCAGACGCTCATTTGTGGAGGACAGAAGAAATGCCACACAGACTTCTTAAAATATCTCTGAGAAGTTTCAACATTGATTTCAGCTTATATGAAATGCTTGTGATAGTCAAACTGTATAAAGCTTTAGTTAGACCTAGATTGGAGTACTGTGTACAGGTGTGGAGTCCTTATCATAGAGAGGATATAAACATGCTGAAAAGAATACAAAAAAGAGCGATAAAGATGATAGTGGGATTCCAGAATTACAGTTATGAGAAAAGACTCAGAAAAACCGGCCTACAGTGTCTAGAAGAGAGAAGAATTCGTGGTGACTTAATACAGGTTTATAAGATGATCAGAGGAATGGATAAATTAGACTATAAAAGTTGTTTTTTAAATACAGCCACTCACAATAATAAAAGGGCATAGCTACAAGCTGACTAAAGAGAGTCCCAGATTAGATATTAGGAAATATTTTTTTTAGTCAGAGAGTGGTGACTGCTTGGAATGCATTGCCAGGGGAGGTAGTGGAGGCAGGGACAGTTAATGCATTTAAGAATAAATTGGATGCAAGGTGATGTAAATGTAACTGGTTGTATATATAGACTCTGCAGGGTCTTCTAAACCAGTATAAAGACGTTAAGTTAATTTGTCCATGTTTCACGCTAGCAGGTGTCCAGATAGCGGAGTAAAACATTATAGTTGAGGCTCAGAGAAAGCGAGCCGCCTGAAAGTACAGAACGTACCACTTGTAGTGTGACCCTAGTGCGGCACTGCCTGCCGATGTAGGATTCCATTTTACAGTCATGTGAGATCACATTACTCAGCATAAGTAGAATACTATCACATTACTCAGCATAAGTAGAATACTATCACATTACTCAGCATAAGTAGAATACTATCACATTACTCAGCATAAGTAGAATACTATCACATTACTCAGCATAAGTAGAATACTATCACATTACTCAGCATAAGTAGAATAATATCACATTACTCAGCATAAGTAGAATACTATCATTAACTTGGCTTGCAATTGGCAACTATTATTAATGAGCCGAAGACCATAATTAAAGTCAACTTCCGCAGGAAAAATAGACTTAATTATAATTGTACAGTAAACTGATGATTGGGACAGATGAGAGGTGTTTACGTAGGGAGTTTATCACGTGGAACACATTCTACAGAGCTGCACTCTCACCCGGGAAGAGAGAGGATGAACGAACAAAAGGTATTCTTATGTACAGTAATATTTGAATGCAAAGGGAGAAGTAGGAAGCAGCAATGCTTGACAGAAAACAGTAACATTATAATTGTTACATCCCTTTGTCTGACGCCTAGAATGTGGCTATAAAGACGGAAAGAGGGGGGGGGGAGGGGTGTTGATATCGAGAACAGGGACCCGTCATTATTTTAGGATGAGAGGGCGGGGCCTTTATTCTGACGTCTGTTCAGCATAATGCAATGTCAGGAAGGGGGTAGGGAGGGGGGGGGGGGCTGGTGTTTAAACCTATGCTCTTCAACCTGGGCGCTAGCACCCACTAGTGGACGATTTCAACTTTCAGGTGGGCGGTAGCAGCCACTAGTGGGCGTTCAACATGATGATGATGTATTAAATACATTCAAAATATAGACTTAGTGGACAATCGCGAAACTGTCTTCTTTTTAGATTTGAGTGGGCGGTAAACGTAATTTACCTCCACGAAATTGTCTTCTACTTAAATTTGACTTCTGTCAGCTGTGTGAAGCAATGTTTTCTGGTTCTGTCAGCTGTGTGAAGCAATGTTTTCTGGTTCTGTCAGCTCTGTGAAGCAATGTTTGCTAGTTCTGTCAGCTGTGGGAAGCAATGTTTTCTGATTCTGTCAGCTGTGTGAAGCAATGTTTTCTGATTCTATCAGCTGTGTGAAGCAATGTTTTCTGGTTATATCAGCTGTGTGAAGCAAAGTTTTCTGGTTCTATCAGCTGTGTGAAGCAATGTTTTCTGGTTCTATCAGCTGTGTGAAGCAACGTTTTCTTTCCAGACATGAAGCATGTGTGCGTGGGTTTTATTTGTGATGTACTATTTTTTGGAATCTGGTCTACGATTTGCTTTTATTGATACCACAACAAAGTTTCCCCGCTTGAGACTCTGCCCTTTGATGCACATTTATTCTTTGCTACATCACCCGTCTGAATGTCTTATCGGGTTTTGGGCTCTGCCTTCCAACCCCACCCCCACCCAATTGAGTGCAGGTTTGTAATAACTTTTATCTCGTCATACCACCTGCTATGATTCTCATTGACTGACTTGTCAAACTTTGATTTGGAAATAGTTGCCGCGCGTTGCTATGCCATTTTCTAAGACCTTGTGATATATGTTCGTCTTCGTCGTTCATTCTGAATCTACCCCTACCAAGCATTGAGGGAAACTGAGACGCTAGCCCATCCATTAGCTCTTTCTGTCTTGTCAGACGATAGTAATTGTGCTTTAAAAAAAATAGGTATGCAACTACAGTCCATGACGTCAACGGATGTCACTAGTAAGCCCAATCCGGGCAGAGAAAGCGTCTTCCACAGTGTGTGCACGGATAGTCTGGACCGTTTGCGGCACCGCATGGTGTGGCGCGTCTTCTCAAACTTTAGCCAATCAGTATCTTCTTTGTCTGGATTCCCTGGTTAATCCTACCCCTCCATGTAACACGATTCATGGCGTCCTGTTCACATGATCCCAAAATAGATGCCTGCGTCATTCTTATCCCGCTTGCATACATCATTGTGCCGAAGTAGTGGCCGGCATCGGGACCTTTTCCCCATAGAGAAGATAGTTTGGTATTCTGCCACCATCCATCCTCCGAATGTGTCCCAGCCATCGGATCCATCAATGACTCAGCTTGGAAAAGATTGTGACAGAGCTTGTTCTATCCAACACCTATACCTTGGTCATCTTGTCTTGCCACCCAACCCCGAGGATTCTGTGCAGGCACTTCATGTGATAGCTGTTTAACCGTCTCTTCCAGTGCATGTAGGAAGACCATGTCTCACTGCCGTAAAGAAGAGTGCTGAGGACTCAGGCCTGGTAAACAAGTGTTTTTGTTGTTGTTTGTTTTAACAGTGAGCTTTTTGTTCTCCCAGATCCTTTTTGTTAATCTGCTCATTGTTGTTGCTGCCTTTCCTATCCTGATATTGATCTCTTGGTCCATGGATAGTTTATTATTGACCGAAGATCCCAAGTACGTAAAATGATTTACTACATTGAGAATCTCATCGTCAATGGAGATTACTGGGAGTTTGTTTGCATCCTGGACTTGTGTTTTCGTGTTGATGATTGTTAACCCGAACTCACAACAGGCACCCGAAAATGCAGAGAGTAAGCTTTGCTGTTCCTCATCTGAGTGAATCGTCATTTCGGCGTCATCCCCACAGAGTTCTCTCATCAGTGACCTGTTTATTTTGGCCTTGGCTTTCAGCCTATGGGAATTCAATAGGCCGCCATTTGTGCGAGAATGAATGAAGATACCACTTTTCTGGTCACGAAATGCGTGCTTCAAGAGAAGTGAGAAATATATTCCAAATAAGGTTGGAACAAGTACACAGCCTTGTTTTACTCCGGACTTGATTGCCAACTTCTCTGAGGACGCACCGTTAAAGTTGTTGGTGCCTTTCATGTCAGTATGGAACGACTCGATAATGCTCAGAAGAATCGGTGGGCAACCAATCTTTCTGAGCGCTCTAAACAGACCCTCAGGACTCACCAAGTCAACTGCCTTCATGAGATCTATGAAGGCAATATACAATGGTTGCTTTTGTTTTCTGCATCTCTCTTCCAACTGTCGTAACGAGAATATAATATCTGTGGTAGACCTATTCCCACGAAAACCGCACTGAGATTCTGGTTAAACCAGAGCTAGGACCTGGAGTCTGCGCAGCACAATTCTGGCAATCATCTTTCCCCCAACGGTACACAGAAGCGAAATTCCTCTGTAGTTGTTGCAGTCAGTCCGGTCCCTCTTGTTCTTGTACAAGGTTACAATGCTCGAATCTTTGAAATTCCGCTGGACCTGTCCTTCATACCAGGATAATGTTATCAACTGGTGGATCTGTGGATCAAGTATGTCCTTTCTACTCCTGGTGACCTCTATTGGGATTCCATCCTTTCCTGGAGCTTTGCCAGAAGCAAGGTCAGCAATAACACAGTTAACTTTTGCCATGGTTGGCAGCGAGTCTAGATGGTCCAGAGTTGGCACGACCTTGATGATATTCAGGGCATCTTCTGTCTGTTAGCTCTGTCTCACTTAAGTAGAGTTCAAGATGGTGCTCTACCCATCTGTCTGTTTCCTCTTATCAGTGATGATCTCCCCAGATAATGCTTTTACCGGCGCACTCTTTTTACTGTTGGGCCGATGGCTTTCTTTATCCCCTCATACATACCTCTGATGTTACCATCATTGACGCATCTTGGATATTCTCACATAACTGTATCCAATAGTCACTAGCACACACTGCCTAGCATGTCATATGCACTTCTTTTCTAGCTTGCTTCAATACATTCAGAGTGTTTCGTGTTGTTTTGTCATTGTTTATTAGGAGTGTTGCCTTTTTCTTGTCAATCAAAGGCTGCAGTATCCGACTATTTGCTCCAATCCAGTCGACTACTATATTATCTAATGCCGTAAGCTGTTACCGCTGCTTTGAGAGTAGCTTATTTGACTAAATCCCACTTTTCACTAGCTGTACAGTCTTCTGATTTATCAGTGAAAATATCTTCGAGCTGCTGTTCGAACCTGAAACACTTTTTCTGGATCCTTGGTGTTGACTAAATTTATGCTCAAAATGGGTTTGAGCTTCGCCGTGAAGATTCTCTTAGGTCTCAGCTTGACGCGGGCAACGACCAACGCGTGGTCAGTATCACACCTAGCACTCGGGTAGCTGCGTGTTAATTGTGTTTGATTCAGATGTTGTCTCCTGGTGATAATAAAGTCCAGTTAATGCCAATGACCGGATCGTGGGTGTTTCCATGATACCTTAAGGCGATCTTTTGTTGCAAAGTAAGAGTTTGTGATGCAGAGATTGTTTTTGTGTGCAGAATTCTAGCAGCATTTGTCTATTTTCATTCATGCACCAAATATTGTGTTTGCCTAAACAAACTGGCCATGAATTCGAGTCCGATCCCACCTGAGCATTTAGATCACAAAGATATATTTTTTCTCCCTAAATGACCCATCCTCGGGGAGGCGTGTCTCCTACAGACCAGCAATATCTATCGGGGAGGCGTGTCTCCTACACACCAGCAATATCTATCGGGGAGGCGTGTCTCCTACACACCAGCAATATCTATCGGGGAGGCGTGTCTCCTACAGACCAGCAATATCTATACTAAGACGATTGATTTCGGCATCAATAACAGCCGTTTTTCACATGTCACCAATGTCTCTGAGGGCAATGGCATGTCTCGGACAAATGGTCCTGACATTTCATCAATGTCTCTGAGTTCAGTGGTATGTCCCGGACAAATGGTCCTGACATTCCGTCAATGTCTCTGAGGAAAAAGGCAGGCTCCGGACACATGGTCCTAACATTCCATCAATGTCTCTAAGGTCAGTGGCATGTCCCAGAGACATGGTCCTGACATTCCATCAATGTCTCTGAGATCAGAGGCATAATCGGACACATGGTCCTGACATTCCATCAATGTATCTGATGTCAGTGGCAGGTTCCGGACACGTGGTCCTAACATTCCATCAATGTCTCTGAGATCAGTGGCATGTCCCAGACATGGTCCTAACATTCCGTCAATGTCTCTGAGGTCAGTGGCATGTCTCGGACACATGGTCCTGATATTCAATCAATGTCTCTGAGGTCAGTGGCATGTCAGGGACACACGGTCCTGATATTCCATTAATGTCTCTGATGTCAGTGGCATGTCTCGGACACATGGTCCTGACATTCCGTAAAAGTCACTGAGGTCAGTGGCATATCTCGGACACATAGCCTTGACATTCTGTCAGTGTCTCTGAGGTCAATGGCATGTCTCGGACACATGGTCCTGAGATTCCATCAATGTCTCTGAGGTCAGTGGCATGTCTCGGACACATGGTTCTGACATTCCTTCAATGTCTCTGAGGTCAGTGGCATGTTTCGGACACATGGTCCTGACATTCCACCAATGTCTCTGAGTTCAGTGGCAGGTTCTGGTCACATGGTTCTGAAATTCCATCAATGTCTCTGAGGTCAGTGGCATGTCCCAGATACATGGTCCTGAAATTCCATCAATGTCTCTGAGGTCAGTGGCATGTCCCAGACACATGGTCCTGACATTCCACCAATGTCTCTGAGGCCAGTCGCACGTTCCGGACAAATGGTCCTGACATTCTACCAATGTCTCAGAGGTCAGTGGCATGTCCCTGACACATGGTCGTGACATTCCATAAATGGCTATGAGGTCAGATGCATGTCACGGACATATGGTATTGACATTCCGTAAATGTCTCTGAGGCCAGTCGCATGTCATGGACACATCGTCCTGACATTCCATAAATGTCTCTGAGGTTAGTGGCATGTCCCGGACACATGGTCTTGACATTCCGTGAATGTCTCTGAGGTCAGTGGCATGTCCCGGGCACATGTGGTCCTGACATTCCGTCAATGTCTCTGAGATCAGTTGCATATCTCGAACATATGGTCCTGACATTCCGTCAATCTCTCTGAGGTCAGTGGCATGTCTCGGATATATGGTCCTGACATTCCGTAAATGTCTCTGAGGTCAGTGGATTGTCCCAGACACATGGTCCTAACATTCCGTCAATGTCTTTGAGGTCAGTGGCATGTTCCAGACACATGGTCCTAACATTCCGTCAATGTCTCTGAGGTCAGGGGCATGTCACGGACACACGGTCCTAACATTCAATCAATGTCTCTGAGGTCAGTGGCATGTCACAGACACATGGTCCTAACATTCCATCAACGTCTCTGAGGTCAGTTGCATGTCCCGGACACCTGGTCATAACATTCAATTAATGTCTCTGAGGCCAGTGGCATGTCATGGACACATCGTCCTGACATTCCAGCAATGTTCCTGAGGTCAGTGGCATGTCACCGACACCTGGTCCTAACAATCAACTAATGTCTCTGAGGTCAGTGGCATGTCTCGGACATATGGTCCTGACATTCCGTCAATGTCTCTGAGGTCAGTGGTATGTCCCGGACACATAGTCCTGACATTCCACCAATGTCTCTGAGATCAGAAACATGTCCCGGACACATGGTTCTAACATTCCATCAATGTCTCTGAGGTCAGTGGCATGTCACGGATACCTGGTCCTAACATTCAACCAATGTCTCTGAGGTCAGTGGCATGTCACGGACACCGAGTCCTAACATTCAACCAATGTCTCTGAGGCCAGTGGCACGTTCCGGACAAATGGTCCTGACATTCTACCAATGTCTCAGAGGTCAGTCGCATGTCCCTGACACATGGTCCTGACATTCCATCAATGGCTCTGAGGTCAGATGCATGTCACGGACATATGGTCTTGACATTCCGTCAATGTCTCTGAGGCCAGTCGCATGTCATGGACACATCGTTCTGACATTCCATCAATGTCTCTGAGGTCAGTGGCATGTCTCGGACACATGGTCCTGATATTCAAACAATGTCTCTAAGGTCAGTGGCATGTCCTGATCACATGGTCCTAATATTCCACCAATGTCTCTGAGGTCAGTGGCATGTCTTGTACACATGGTCCTAACATTCCATCAATGTCTCTGAGGTCAGTGGCATGTCTCGGACACATGGTCCTGACATTCCATCAATGTCTCTGAGGTCAGTGGCAGGTTCCGGACACGTGGTCCTAACATTCCATCAATGTCTCTGAGATCAGTGACATGTCCCAGACATGGTCCTAACATTCCGTCAATGTCTCTGAGGTCAGTGGCATGTCTCGGACACATGGTCCTGATATTCAATCAATGTCTCTGAGGTCAGTGGCATGTCTGGGACACATGGTCCTGACATTCCATTAATGTCTCTGAGGTCAGCGGCATGTCTCGGACACATGGTTCTGATATTCAAACAATGTCTCTAAGGTCAGTGGCATGTCCTGATCACATGGTAGTAATATTACACCAATGTCTCTGAGGTCAGTGCCATGTCTTGTACACATGGTCCTAACATTCCATCAATGTCTCTGAGGTCAGTGGCATGTCTCGGACACATGGCGCTGACATTCCATCAATGTCTCTGAGGTCAGTGGCCAGTCTCGGAGACATGGTCCTAACATTCAATCAATGTCACTGAAGTCAGTGGCATGTCTCGGACACATGGTCCTGACATTCCATCAATGTCTCTGAGGTCAGTGGCCAGTCTCGGACACATGGTCCTAACATTCCACCAATGTCTCTGAGGTCAGTGGCATGTCACGGACACCGAGTCCTAACATTCAACCAATGTCTCTGAGGCCAGTGGCACGTTCCGGACAAATGGTCGTGACATTCCATCAATGGCTCTGAGGTCAGATGCATGTCACGGACATATGGTCTTGACATTCCGTCAATGTCTCTGAGGCCAGTCGCATGTCATGGACACACCGTTCTGACATTCCATCAATGTCTCTGAGGTTATTGGCATGTCTCGGACACATGGTCCTGACATTCCATCAATGTCTCTGAGATCAGTGGCATGTCTCGGACACATGGTCCTGACATTCCATCAATGTCTCTGAGGTCAGTGGCAGGTTCCGGACACGTGGTCCTAACATTCCATCAATGTCTCTGAGATCAGTGGCATGTCCCAGACATGGTCCTAACATTCCGTCAATGTCTCTGAGGTCAGTGGCATGTCTCGGACACATGGTCCTGATATTCAAACAATGTCTCTAAGGTCAGTGGCATGTCCTGATCACATGGTCCTAATATTCCACCAATGTCTCTGAGGTCAGTGGCATGTCTTGTACACATGGTCCTAACATTCCATCAATGTCGCTGAGGTCAGTGGCATGTCTCGGACATATGGTCCTGACATTCCGTCAACGTCTCTGAGTTCAGTGGCATGTCCCGGACACATGGTCCTAATCTTCCATCAATGTCTCTGAGGCCAGTGCCTTGTCCCGGACACATGGTACTAACATTCCGTCAATGTCTCTAAGGTCAGTGGCATGTCCTGATCACATGGTCCTAATATTCCACCAATGTCTCTGAGGTCAGTGGCATGTCTTGTACACATGGTCCTAACATTCCATCAATGTCTCTGAGGTCAGTGGCATGTCTCGGACACATGGTCCTGACATTCCATCAATGTCTCTGAGGTCAGTGGCATGTCTCGGACATATGGTCCTGATATTCAATCAATGTCTTTGAGGTCAGTGGCATGTCTGGGACACATGGTCCTGACATTCCATTAATGTCTCTGAGGTCAGCGGCATGTCTCGGACACATGGTCCTGACATTCCGTAAATGTCACTGAGGTCAGTGGCATGTCTCGGACACATAGCCTCGACATTCTGTCAGTGTCTCTGAGGTCAATGGCATGTCTCGGACACATGGTCCTGACATTCCATCAATGTCTCTGAGGTCCGTGGCATGTCTCGGACACATGGTTCTGACATTCCTTCAATGTCTCTGAGGTCAGTGGCATGTTTCGGACACATGGTCCTGACATTCCACCAATGTCTCTGAGTTCAGTGGCAGGTTCCGGTCACATGGTTCTGAAATTCCATCAATGTCTCTGAGGTCAGTGGCATGTCCCAGATACATGGTCCTGAAATTCCATCAATGTCTCTGAGGTCAGTGGCATGTCCCAGACACATGGTCCTGACATTCCACCAATGTCTATGAGATGAGTGGCATGTCACGGATACCTGGTCCTAACATTCCACCAATGTCTCTGAGGTCAGTGGCATGTCACGGATACCTGGTCCTAACATTCCACCAATGTCTCTGAGGTCAGTGGCATGTCACGGGCACATGTGGTCCTGACATTCCGTCAATGTCTCTGAGATCAGTTGCATATCTCGAACATATGGTCCTGACATTCCGTCAATGTCTCTGAGGTCAGTGGCATGTCTCGGACATATGGTCCTGACATTCCGTAAATGTCTCTGAGGTCAGTGGATTGTCCCAGACACATGGTCCTAACATTCCGTCAATGTCTCTGAGCTCAGTGGCATGTTCCAGACACATGGTCCTAACATTCCGTCAATGTCTCTGAGGTCAGTGGCATGTCACGGACACACGGTCCTAACATTCCATCAATGTCTCTGAGGTCAGTGGCATGTCTCGGACACATGGTGCTGACATTCCATCAATGTCTCTGAGGTCAGTGGCCAGTCTCGGAGACATGGTCCTGACATTCAATCAATGTCATTGAAGTCAGTGGCATGTCTCGGACACATGGTTCTGACATTCCATAAATGTCTCTGAGGTTATTGGCATGTCTCAGACACATGGTCCTGACATTCCATCAATGTCTCTGATATCAGTGGCCTGTCTCGGACACAGGGTCCTGACATTCCATCAATGTCTCTGAGGTCAGTGGCAGGTTCCGGACACGTGGTCCTAACATTCCATCAATGTCTCTGAGAACAGTGGCATGTCCCAGACATGGTCCTAACATTCCGTCAATGTCTCTGAGGTCAGTGGCATGTCTCGGACACATGGTCCTGATATTCAATCAATGTGTCTGAGGTCAGTGGCATGTCTGGGACACATGGTCCTAACATTCCATCAACGTCTCTGAGGTCAGTTGCATGTCCCGGACACATGGTCGTAACATTCTACCAATGTCTCTGAGGTCAGTGGCATGTCCCAGACACATGGTCCTAACATTCCGTCAATGTCTCTGAGGTCAGTGGCATGTCTTGTACACATGGTCCTAACATTCCATCAATGTCTCTGAGGTCAGTGGCATGTCTCGGACACATGGTGCTGACATTCCATCAATATCTCTGAGGTCAGTGGCATGTCCCGGACACATGGTCCTAACATTCCATCAATGTCTCTGAGGTCAGTGGCATGTCTCGGACACATGGTCCTAACATTCCATCAATGACTCTGAGGTCCTTAGCAGATTCCGGACACATCGTCCTGACATTCCGTCAATGTCTCTGAGGTCAGTGGCATGTCACGGACACATTGTCTAGACATTCCATCAATGTCTCTGTAATCAGTGGCATGTCACCGACACCTGGTCCTAACAATCAACTAATGTCTCTGAGGTCAGTGGCATGTCTCGGACATATGGTCCTGACATTCCGTCAACGTCTCTGAGTTCAGTGGCATGTCCCGGACACATGGTTCTAATCTTCCATCAATGTCTCTGAGGCCAGTGCCTTGTCCCGGACACATGGTACTAACATTCCGTCAATGTCTCTAAGGTCAGTGGCATGTCCTGATCACATGGTCCTAATATTCCACCAATGTCTCTGAGGTCAGTGGCATGTCTTGTACACATGGTCCTAACATTCCATCAATGTCTCTGAGGTCAGTGGCATGTCTCGGACACATGGTCCTGACATTCCATCAATGTCTCTGAGGTCAGTGGCATGTCTCGGACATATGGTCCTGATATTCAATCAATGTCTCTGAGGTCAGTGGCATGTCTGGGACACATGGTCCTGACATTCCATTAATGTCTCTGAGGTCAGCGGCATGTCTCGGACACATGGTCCTGACATTCCGTAAATGTCACTGAGGTCAGTGGCATGTCTCGGACACATAGCCTCGACATTCTGTCAGTGTCTCTGAGGTCAATGGCATGTCTCGGACACATGGTCCTGACATTCCATCAATGTCTCTGAGGTCAGTGGCATGTCTCGGACACATGGTTCTGACATTCCTTCAATGTCTCTGAGGTCAGTAGCATGTTTCGGACACATGGTCCTGACATTCCACCAATGTCTCTGAGTTCAGTGGCAGGTTCCGGTCACATGGTTCTGAAATTCCATCAATGTCTCTGAGGTCAGTGGCATGTCCCAGATACATGGTCCTGAAATTCCATCAATGTCTCTGAGGTCAGTGGCATGTCCCAGACACATGGTCCTGACATTCCACCAATGTCTATGAGATGAGTGGCATGTCACGGATACCTGGTCCTAACATTCCACCAATGTCTCTGAGGTCAATGGCATGTCACGGATACCTGGTCCTAACATTCCACCAATGTCTCTGAGGTCAGTGGCATGTCACGGGCACATGTGGTCCTGACATTCCGTCAATGTCTCTGAGATCAGTTGCATATCTCGAACATATGGTCCTGACATTCCGTCAATGTCTCTGAGGTCAGTGGCATGTCTCGGACATATGGTCCTGACATTCCGTAAATGTCTCTGAGGTCAGTGGATTGTCCCAGACACATGGTCCTAACATTCCGTCAATGTCTCTGAGCTCAGTGGCATGTTCCAGACACATGGTCCTAACATTCCGTCAATGTCTCTGAGGTCAGTGGCATGTCACGGACACACGGTCCTAACATTCCATCAATGTCTCTGAGGTCAGTGGCATGTCACAGACACATGGTCCTAACATTCCATCAACGTCTCTGAGGTCAGTTGCATGTCCCGGACACATGGTCCTAACATTCTACCAATGTCTCTGAGGTCAGTGGCATGTCCCAGACACATGGTCCTAACATTTCGTCAATGTCTCTGAGGTCAGTGGCATCTCACGGATACCTGGTCCTAACATTCCAACAATATCTCTGAGGTCAGTGACATGTCACGGACACCTCGTCCTAACATTCAATTAATGTCTCTGAGGCCAGTGCCATGTCCCGGACACATGGTACTAACATTCCGTCAATGTCTCTAAGGTCAGTGGCATGTCCTGATCACATGGTCCTAATATTCCACCAATGTCTCTGAGGTCAGTGGCATGTCTTGTACACATGGTCCTAACATTCCATCAATGTCTCTGAGGTCAGTGGCATGTCTCGGACACATGGTGCTGACATTCCATCAATGTCTCTGAGGTCAGTGGCATGTCCCGGACACATGGTCCTAACATTCCATCAATCTCTCTGAGGTCAGTGGCATGTCTCGGACACATGGTCCTAACATTCCATCAATGACTCTGAGGTCCTTGGCATATTCCGGACACATCGTCCTGACATTCCGTCAATGTCTCTGAGGTCAGTGGCATGTCACGGACACATTGTCCAGACATTCCATCAATATCTCTGTAATCAGTGGCATGTCACCGACACATGGTCCTAACAATCAACTAATGTCTCTGAGGTCAGTGGCATGTCTCGGACATATGGTCCTGACATTCCGTCAATGTCTCTGAGGTCAGTGGCATGTCCCGGACACATGGTCCTAATCTTCCATCAATGTCTCTGAGGCCAGTGCCTTGTCCCGGACACATGGTACTAACATTCCGTCAATGTCTCTAAGGCTAGTGGCATGTCCTGATCACATGGTCCTAATATTCCACCAATGTCTCTGAGGTCAGTGGCATGTCTTGTACACATTGTCCTAACATTCCATCAATGTCTCTGAGGTCAGTGGCATGTCTCGGACACATGGTCCTGACATTCCACCAATGTCTCTGAGGTCAGTGGCCAGTCTCGGAGACATGGTCCTAACATTCCATCAATCTCACTGAAGTCAGTGGCATATCTCGGACACATGGTCCTGACATTCCATCAATGTCTCTGAGGTCAGTGGCCAGTCTCGGAGACATGGTCCTGACATTCAATCAATGTCACTGAAGTCAGTGGCATGTCTCGGTCACATGGTTCTGACATTCCATCAATGTCTCTGAGGTTATTGGCATGTCTCGGACACATGGTCCTGACATTCCATCAATGTCTCTGAGATCAGTGGCATGTCTCGGACACATGGTCCTGACATTCCATCAATGTCTCTGAGGTCAGTGGCATGTCACGGACACATGGTCCTAACATTCCATCAATGTCTCTGTCATCAGTGGCATGTCTCGGACACATGGTCCTAACATTCCATCAATGTCTCTGAGGTCCTTTGCAGATTCCGGACACATCGTCCTGACATTCCGTCAATGTCTCTGAGGTCAGTGGCATGTCACGGACACATTGTCCAGACATTCCATCAATGTCTCTGTGGTCAGTGGCATGTCACGGACATCTGGTCATAACATTCAACCAATGTCTCTGAGGCCAGTGGCATGTCACGGACACACGCTCCTGACATTACGTCAATGTCTCTGAGGTCAGTGGCATGTCCAAGACACATAGTCCTAACATTTCAAGTTGCAAGCCGAATCCAGAAGTTTTCAATTTTAGTTTTGTTGCCCGGTACACATGATTTACAGCCTGCGATTTGTATTTTGTCCTTGCCCCCAAGTATCCCCTGAAGCAGACAGGCTGTGGCGGATCAACACCTTATTGGCTGGAGGCTGCGCAGCTTGAGGTGAGCGTTAGTTATTCAGTGACACTCGAAAGTATCTCCCGCCATCGGAGACAGCCCGTGGCGCCCCTGCTTACGCCAAATGGCAAGGGCTTATAACCCGTAAACTGCTGTCTCCCGTTTTGATTCCAAGACTTGTAAAGGTCAGAGATGGAGTTGCAACTCTCCATAGTACAAAGCCCCGGCTCAAATAAAGAGACCATGTGTTGCCCATGCAGTGCAGCCTCTCTGTCGGTCTGCCGTGTTTGCTCCAAGTGAATAGTGGTACCAATACATTTGGAACAAGGCAAGCTGCAGAAGCTGTCGGATCAGCAGAGCAATGCTCTATCTGTTTGCCTGTCGGGGCTTCACTCCTAGACCGGCCGCCAACCAAGGCTAAGGGCCTGGTCTGCCCTTCCACAACACTTAGCTGAGGTTGCCCTTGCTCGCTCTAGGATAAGGCTTAGTCTTACGTGTGCTCCTCCGCACATCGTCGGTTGTCAGACATGGTAGACGCTGACTTACTTTCAGAGTTAATAGAAAACAGACTGCATAGCCATATCTGACAAAACCTGACAAGTCCTACCAGTATCTTTTCTGCAAGGATTCAGATGGTTTGAAATGAGAGTTTTCCTTCTCCTAGATGAGCTGCCTTCCTAGGCTTTCGAGCACCATCTGCCCGAAACTACTGGCTTTAAGGCGCCAGTGCCTCGCCTTCCGTCCCTTCTCCTGTTAGTCAAAACAGTTCCGCCGCGTGAAGGCCAGGAGATGGACTTTGTTGTCAGAGGCTATATGAGAGGCACACCATGGAAGCATTTAGTTGGTGTCGAAAGTTCATCTCCAATCCCACCCCCGGCTATGACAACTCTTAGAATCAGTCAGGCACAAAATATTGACCAGGACGTCGCCTTATAGCACCGTGTTGGATAATGAGTTTTACTCTGACAAATTTTCCATCTCATTGATGGGCGTGTTAACGTGTATGGTTGTGGAGCCACTTTATCTTCGATGACACTGTCTGCTATGAGACTACCATAGAAATTCAAATGGCAAATGAAAATACAGAGATACATTGGTACTCTTCACAGAATCACTGTCAGTGGTTGCGTCAATGAGGAGCCAGAAAAATACAGACCTAAAGGAACTAAGAGTGAAACTCTATAAACTATATCGCAGGTTCAATAGAACTGTGATACAGCGGATTCCATACTGTTGCAATATTTTGACAGATTGTCAAGAGAAGGTGAAAAGCTACCTCAACCTGATTTGTGTATATAACTGATGAATAGACAAAGAGGTTTACCAGGTGTAGGTACAGGAACAAATGGGAAGTAGAGCACATACTGACATGGGCCATCAACCAAATAACGCATATTACCAGCTCAACAGAGGCGAGCAGGTAGTTTTCAACAAACTAAGAATAGGATATCCATATGAATGTGTTTGTGGCACTGACAAAATGACTGATGAGCTTCTACTACAAGTGTGTCCAACATACGTGAACGCATGTGTGGCCATCACCGATACCATTCCAAGACAAGCTCAATGGAGACACCAATAACCTCAGACTGACCGCTGATTTCTTCAGATATATGCAATGTGGCATTCGAACCCGTACGAAGAATAGGATGAAGAGAAAGAAGGAAAGGAAGAGTACCAGCCTGACGTTATTTTTGTTTGTCGAGGTCTTATATTGACTCGGTGCTATTGTTTCTAGTCCATCTACTGATGTTATCCGATAAAATAGTGTCTGCTTCTTATACGGCTGCCTTTCACCTTGCCCTCTAATAGGGTTTTCACCAACGTGGTATGCCTTGTTTAATATCCTTGAGTACTCCTGCATGTGATGTACTTTCTTCCCACGAGACATGGCCCAATCTTCGATAAACTCAGATCTCGAACGCCTCAATTATTTTTTCCATCAATGTATTCCATCAGTCCATGTCTTCGTCAGAATAGCAACGAGCATGTATAGCACTTGACCATTCCCATTTTAAAATGATGATGTATCTGCCGGTTGCCATTATGTGTTGCATGTTGTTGAATAGTGTCTTGGCCAAACCTGTCCTCTTCCTCATTCCTTTTCTGCAGCTTCGCTCATCCGTTATTATATAACCCAGATGGTATAAACTCTCAATAAATTTAATTCAAGTGCCAAAAGGTTGGATACAATGGACCTCCAATATCCTCGGTCTCTTGACTCGACGGTACACTCTGGCCGTCTACCTTCAACCTTACACTCTAGCGTTCTTTTCAATAATATATAATATCTTTTTATTTCACGAAAATATTTGACTTACCTAATTTTAGTGTCTGTCAAAAGGTCTCTACATCTGCCTCCACGCTTCAGGACGTCGCTAATTGCTTGCTTCTCTTTCCACGAAATGCGACACATTACTCAGTATAACCACATTTCGAGGGCCTCTATTTTGTTTTCCAACTGTTTGTTTTTAGTCCATGTTTCTGCACCATATAATAATGTTGAATGTATATAATAAGGCATAGTCTCATTGATAATGTATTTGATTTGTTCCTGGATGCCAACTCCCCAAGTTTTGTTGTTAATGTTTTAAACCATTTTCAATACTCCGGGTGTTGACTATCTCCACAAGTTCTTGCAACTCTTTCTCACTTTCAGCCAGCAATACAGTGTCAACAGCATATCTCAGATTGTTGATTATTCTTCCATTGATGTCTAGTCCAGGCACTTCTTCAATCTGTCCGAAGATTGTCTCTGTGTAAAGGTTAAAGAGACACGTGACAACACACATCCCTGTCTCTTTGGATGTCAATATACGGTAAGCAATTCTTGCAGGATCTTCTGTTTCTTCCTTGATCGTCTTCAGACTTGGACTTCAATTATTCTAACCAAGGCAGCAATCAACTCAAGGCTCCGTGCACTTCCGTACAGCTTCTCGTGGAAGGACACTGGCTGTTATCAATGCTACATATTTAGTCGGTATACAGTGGGCAGAATTGCAAAATATGTACTGCGTCATGGGGAGGGGAGGAGATAGGGGAGGGGTGGGCTGTCCCGCAGGCACAACGGTCCGTAGTACCATCTTGAACTTGTTGTAGAGAAGACACCTCAGTCTATTGTGTCTTGTGCGTAGCCGGAGAATGATCACTTAGTCTCGTCTGGAGAGTTGGTGGTAGGCATCGTTTTCTATGTGGCCAGGGTGGGCTTTTTCCATTTTGCATTGTACGTTGCGCTGATGAATGCTTTAGTCTCGTTGTATATGATTTCCGTTTCCCTCTGCTGCAGCATTCCTCCCTCTCTGGCGAGTCTGTCCACCTCCTGGTTGCCTGGAATGTCACAGTGGATTGGTATCCACTGGACTATGCTTTTTTTAAGTACTAGGACCAGCGTTCGAGCGAGTCTGCATGAGCACCGAGTTCATTTTTGTGCTGGTCCTAGAGCGCCGTTAACACTGACAAGACGTCTGTGAGAATGACCACTTACTTTTCTGGTCTATAAGCGTGCAGCTGCCTGTCTCAGGGCACTGGCTCTTGCCATCATAACCTAGAGTAAACAAAAAAGAAACTTGCTGCCGAATGTTTGACAGGGAGAAGACTATGTGCTGTTTTTTGTTCATTTATTTTTAGTAATGTCTTTGACCAACTTTCGAGGGATGCCACAGAGCCTAGTATTCGTGTGCTGGCTGTAGTGATGGGTTTTTCCGTAGCCCAGGTTATCAGGATATAGAGAATAGTGGGTACTTTTGTGGAGGTTGTCGGCGATGTCATTTATGTAAATAAGGACGGGTGTAAGGGAAAGGACACCACCCTGGGGCACACCTTGTTTTCCATGGTTTCCTTTTTACTGGTATGCCCTTGAACCTGTACTCTTGCTGCTCTATTTTCTATGTAGTTGCAATCTACTTGTACATTTGTCGGCATACTTCATATTGCAAAATTTTTACACGTAGCCCATCATTCCATACTTGGTCGAAGGCTTTTTCCAGGTCTACCCATAAAGCCAGAATGTGTTTTCCTTCCTGGAAAGCATCTTCTATTTCTTGTGCTATGTGGATTACTTGATCTTCCGTGGACCTGTGCTGCATGAAGCCTGCTTGTTGGGGTATAATGATTTGTGTTTCTTCGAGGAGCCAGCTTAGTCTGGTATTTATTATTTTTTCCATGAGCTTGCTTGTGCAGCTCAGGAGACTGGATGGCATATAGCTATTTGGGTCAAGTTTATCTTTATTTTTCTTCAAAAAGGGAATCATTCGCGCTTCTTTCCGCATTTGATGTACAATACCACGCTTTCAGTTGCTTTTCATGATCGTGAGGAGTATTTGCTTTGCAGTGCCACCCAATCTCATAAGTATGTCGTTGGTTACCCAGTCTTTTCCAGGTGACTTTCTTGGTTTGAGAGAGTAAATGGCTGCACCAAGTTCCTTCATAGTCGGGTTGATTGTCATATGCTCCTCTGGGAAGGTTAATGAGGTTGTTTGTGTGTAGATCTATCTCTATAGCCATTACCTGTTTTCTTTCAGGTGGGATATGTATCTGGCTCGCTTGCGAGAATGTTTTTATGAATGTGTTAGCTGCATGTGTTTTGGTCAGCATTTTCCCACTCAGTTGTACTGTGGTTTCATGGTTCCTGCAGTCCTCATTGTTTAGGGCTTTGGCTACTCTCCATAGTTTTCTGCCGCCTTTGTCCAGATTTACAGCTTCTGTTGTTTTAATTTAGCTGTTTCTCGCTGAGTTATTTAGTGTCTTTTTGTACTTTGCTGCAACATCTTTGTAGGAAATGTTAGCCTCGCTCGAGTTTTCCTTTTCTGCCCTTCCTCTGGTTTCTGTCAGTTGTCTTTCAGTTCCTGGAGTTCTGGGGTTCAGTAAGATTTGCAGTCTCTTCTTGCCCATTGGGGTATTGATTCGACGATAGCTCTCATGACAGCTTTGCTGAAGCTTTCGGCTAGATCCCCGATTTTTATATTTCGGATGTTAATCTGGCTGCAGTACATGTCTGACAGCCTTGAAAAGAAGTTCCAGTTTGCACTTTTGTAATTCCATCGGGGCAGTGGCTTATGTTCTTGGGCTGTTTCCATACTAATCGCCAGCTTTATTGGTTTGTGATCGCTGCCTGCCAATTGGTCAAGGATAACTCTCTTTATCTTGTGACTGATAACTTCTGTCGAGAATGTAAGGTCGGGTGTTGAGGTAGACTGCCATCTTCTTGAGTAAAAATAGGACGCACCATCTGCCTTGTTTATGAGCTGTAGGTTACTATCGACATCCCAGTCTTCTACTTCGGTTCCACGTGTATCAGTCTCCGCGTGTCCCCATCTTTCTGAGCGGCTATTGAAGTCTCCGACAACTACGCAGTTTGAGTGTTGCACCTCTATTGATACCAGTGAGAGATCCTTATTTGGAGGGTGGAAGGGGGGGGGGGGAATTCAGATGTATCACTCTCATGGTTTGTTCGTCTACAGCATTGCACTGTGTTATGCGCCGTAGACCAGTGCATCTGTCTTCAGCATGCATTTGTTCGGGGCTCCTCCCCCCTAGCCTTTGACTGTCCCCAGCTTGCCTGCAGGGCAGCAGTTGTTTGGGTTCAGAGTTGTATCTTCTAGGAAAGCTGTCTTACACGACTATCATATCTTCCCTATCCGGATTTTTATCAAGTTTTCCATCTCGTTGTGCGGGGCATCAGCCAGGGATGTTGTGCGGGGCATCAGCCAGGGATGTTGTGCGGGGCATCAGCCAGGGATGTTGTGCGGGGCATCAGCCAGGGATGTTGTGCGGGGCATCAACCAGGGATGTTGTGCGGGGCATCAACCAGGGATGTTGTGCGGGGCATCAGCCAGGGATGTTGTGCGGGGCATCAACCAGGGATGTTGTGCGGGGCATCAACCAGGGATGTTGTGCGGGGCATCAGCCAGGGATGTTGTGCGGGGCATCAGCCAGGGATGTTGTGCGGGGCATCAGCCAGGGATGTTGTGCGGGGCATCAACCATGGATGTTGTGCGGGGCATCAGCCAGGGATGTTGTGCGGGGCATCAGCCAGGGATGTTGTGCTCCTCCCATGCATGATAGTATTTGCGCCCTGGTTTTCCTCCACGTTTGCTCCCGTTGTTTAGTCGGCCAGTCAAAGCCGTTGTCGGGGGGATTACTGCTGTTCGTTAGCAGATTCTAGGAGCCATACGTGGATTAAGCAAGAGCGGGGGAACCAAGTAGGGCTCAGACAATCTTATTTTGCTAGGAAGTGACCGTCTCTTGCCGTGAGGTGCTATCCCTTACAAGCTCTTGCCATACCCCCCTTGAAACGATATTACTGTTGCCACCTGCTCCCAGTACAGGTCACTGACTAGCCTAATGATTCATTTCTTGTAGGTGAAGAAACTTTTCATATTGGACTGAAGTCAAACTGTTCAGCACCAAGTTCAATGTTGAATGTATTTGTCATTCTTTCCTGTATGATCTCTTTAGGAGTAATTTGGTCCTATGACTCATGCGGTTGATTGTTCGATAGTCCTCGACATCCACCACCTGAGATGTTTAGGTAATGGGATAAAGATGAATGTCTTCAAGTCGTTTGGTATGTATCGTATATATCATTGCACAGCTGTGTCATTATATCTACGCCAAATGCCTCTTAGGTGTTGTACATTTCTATTGTAATATTATCTGGCCGGCAGCTTTCCCTTATTTCATCGATATTTTACCTTTTCTACCATATCCTCTATTACTTTGCATTTTTCCTCCATGCACTTGTCTTTCTCTAGTCTACACAATCTACGTATGTCTTTATTAATACGTGCATAGTGTGGTTTACCCTTGGCCTTATTTCTTTCCACCGTTTAATAGTAGGCCTATGTCTTGCAAACTCTGTACCCCTGTTTCAGTATGAGATCACGTATCCTTGTCTGCGAATATCATTTCCTGTCTCCCCCCCCCCCCGCCCCCCCCCCCCCCCCCAAGAAGCATAGTTTTTATTTACTCCATGTTGATGATCAATCCATACTCTTGATCAGCATGTTTCACCTGACTCTAATTACTCTTCCCCTCCTCCCGCTCATTTCCTTTTAAAAGCTGAAGCACACTCAAACATGTGCAGTACGTCATTGTTTATGTGCGCACACGGAAGTAGATTTCTCGGCGATAGTTTGTGAACGAATGCCGAATGTTACGTTTTCACCATGGAAAATGGTGATCTCGTGACAGCTTATAAACTGTTCATAGATAAATTTGCCAAACAAATTGATAGCTTATGTCAAGAAGATCGTGAATCACCTTTTAGATTAGCTACATCGTGTGTCGTGTCATCAGAAGTAGAAGGAGAGTGCCTCGAGTGGATAAGGCGTTACCTTTCTTTACAGTAAGTTAGATATTGAGTGAATCTGAGTGATTGACTGTCGAGTGTCGTCTGTAGGCACTGTATGTAAATTGTAATTATTATTTTAATGCTACTACTCTACTTATCAGTACTAGTATTCATTAAATATCAATATAATAATAATACTGTGTATAATTTAAAACACATTTGATTAAACTATAAGATAGTATATTTCTAAACTTTCTATTCCAATTCTGGACTAGTCTTTTCTATACTGGATACTCTATTTCACTGTATGTCTATATAAATATTATATAATATAACTCAACTATAGTATAGTATTTAAATTTAATATATAATAATATAGTCTACTCTAAACTCTGAACTAATAGTAATATAAATTAAGTGATCAGTCGTAATCGTTTGTAATGTAGATCTATGTAGACTAACTTTTAAAACAAACAAATAACTTAGTACTCTTACTAATATTAATAAGTCATATAATGAATAATGATACTCATACTGCCTTTATCAGTAATGAAAATTCATTATTAATTTTCACTATGGGGAAGTTACACCGCTGCAACGATCGATCACATACAAGCACACTGAAGCATAAATCAACATAATGAATATATCTGTGTTTAGAGTTTATTCTATTCTATTACTATAGACTAGTCTACTAAAATTATTACCATCATCATGTAGCAGATAAGATTGTAGCATGTCCTTTAGATAGGAAATTATAGACTATAATTTCCTATCTATAGGACATCGCTCCCATCACAGACTGTCTGAAAGAAACTTTCCCTTCCCAAAACTCCAGCCTCTGCCACAGACATTGAATATCTTGGTGTCATCGTTTTCTTGGTCTACCCCTGACTCTTTTGCCTGGCACCAAATCATCCATCACTGTTCTCTCAAGACCGTTTGTATCTCTTGATGTGACCAAAGTATTTAAATTTTCTGACCAAAATGGATGTAATAAACCAGTTCTCTATGTTCCTCTTGCCGGATGTCTATATTTATCCTTCTCTCAGCACAGTGTATTCTGAGGATCCTTCTAACATTTTTACTCCATTGACTCAATTCTTTTTATAGAAGTTTTGGTAATCGTCCATGATTCGCAGCCATATGCTGGCCACATGAAAAACACAGGCTCTCAAGACCTTCACTTTTGTCATTTTGTTGGTGCTCTGCAATAATTTCTTCAGAGTGTTCAGCCTCTGCATTGCCATGCATGGCTAGTCTTCTGATTTCTTTGGAGCAGTCACCATTTTTGTCAATTCTGGAGCCCAGATATTCAAAATATAGGACCAGATCTAAAAATATACATTGCAGCAGAGTCTAACTCAAAAGTAGACCACAAGTGGAGTGTCTGAATCTTGCAACTTATTTATAAGTTTAGTTATCAGTGACAAGAAAAATATTTGTATATAAAATTGCTAGTTTTAACAGTGCCGATTCTAGTTTATACTACTTCTAATCTATTTAAAGTAAAGTATCCCATAGCATTACTGCCGTAGGGGTGTGAGGTGTTAGCGATCTCACATTTCAAAGGCTCGGCTATATGAGGGCGGTAGCCATCTCATCTCCCTCGCCGCTTTTACTTCCCAGACTGAACCGGTACCCATTTAAGGCTGGGTCGACTCGGGAGCCATTGCAGTCTGAAAAAAACATTACCGCCTCAACTGGGGAATGAACCCAGGACCACTCAGATGCGAAGCCAGCGCGCTAACCACTGCGCTACGCAGCTCCCTTATCTATTTAGCATATATTAAATATAAAAAGCAATGCATTTGCAATTTTTGATCTGTAAGTAGGCTGCCTATTTCCATTTATGATCCATGACTAGCATGAGTAATGTATGGAACTGTTGTAGCCACCAACAAAAAGAGGGAAGATTATGGTAGCAGTTACTTGAACTTGAGTTACTTTTTTCATGAGGAATAGTCATTAAGTAGTAGCAGTTTTATTATAAACTGCATGGAAGAGTGTGTACAATGTAAAATCTTATTTCAGGGCCAAAAAAATGGCTCTTTAGCAAATGTAATGATTGTGATGATGGAGCAGTATGCACAATATAGTGTGCACCATGGTCGCCTCACTATCAACTTGCACCATGGAAGAAAAGTGATTCGTTATACATTTTTGGGGGTCAGAGGTTGTGAAACCTTCCGAAATGTACAGAAGAATGAAGGTTCAGTAGCGTATGAATGGGTAAAAAAATTTCAAAATGGAATACAATACATCATTGATGAACCACGGCATGGGAGACCAGTAAGGGTGGCAACTGACACAGTGAGACAGCAGATTGACCAGCTAGTCTGTGGCAACAGGAGAGTCACTATTGATGAAATAGCCGTAGATTTGAACCTGAGGCATGGTGCTGTGCACAAAATTGTCTATGTTGGCCTCAGTTATAGGAAAGTGTGTAGCGGATGGGTTTCAAGGCAGCTGACGAGGTAATGAAGGTGGTGCAAAATTGGTTAAAGGTCACACTGAAAGACTTTGTAGAGGGCATCCAAAAGCTAGTGGATAGGTAGAAAAATAGCAACAAATTTCTGGTTTGCACTATTGTAAAAATGTAATTTATAAAATTGCTGTTACTTAATGACGGCCACTTGTAAGTGTAAAATATATGATTTATATTGTGATTAAGAAAAAGGTTTTTCAATGAAAGTGATCTAAATGTGTTACTATAGATTATTTATTACTATAGTAGTATATTCTAAAGTGTTACTATAGAAAGTAAAAAGTGCAATGGCAACACCATGTAAGTATACAAACTTGTTTGAGGTTACCAACAATATGCAACATGTATATATGTGCTCACCCCTGTTCATTGTTTATAAAGCACCACCATTCTTTTTGCAAAGCCAGACACACCTTTTTTGCGGATGATTAGTGTCTCAGTGTCTTACATTCAGAAAGAAAATAACACCCTTCAAAAGCGTTGAAGTGCCCTAAGTGTAGTATGGCAGAAGTACAATATGAAAACAAAACACCAGATGTTGAGGTGATGAAAGTCAGAAGTTCAGCAACACAGAACATCATATCCAGTTAGAGAGTTCAGATATCTTGGAAGCATGTTCACAGATGACAGAATGACCAGGAAGATAGCATAGAGCAAGTGCTCAAAAAGTAAATATGGAGATGATGAAAGACATCTGAACATTCCTATGGATACGAAAAGTCCGATGATTTCCAGTGTCTTGTCTTATCCACTAGTGCAGTGGGGAGCCGTAGTTTTCTGTCCAGGGCCAGACGTGTCACTGAAGTAGTTGTCATCCATTGACAATTTAGAATATCCGCAACCTTTGCTATCCATCTAGTTCTCGGTCTGCCATGGTTGCGAAAATGTGGTCTCACAAGGGTAGTTGATCAGGCTGCATTCTCATTCGGTGGCCGAATCACTGGATTCTCTTTTCATCAACGTGTTTAGTACATAATCTTGCTTCAACTTTTTTTCACATCTCTTCATTGCACATTATGTCTCCTGGTTATGGTGATTGTTATGCAGAGCCATGTCATTGCACCTATCTTTCTAGAGATTGTGTTCAAGTCTTCGTACAACAGAGAGTTGGCATGAATATACTGTTGATTAGCATTATTTTTGTGGACATGTTAGGGTGTTTCAATAATGGTGACAGCTGGGAGTCAATTGCGTTTACTTTTCGGCACCTGATCTTAATTTCTCTGTTTAAACCTCCACCCTGTATGAAAACACTGCACACTAACTTTAATTCTGCACTTCATTTACTGTTATGTCCAGGTTTTCAGGCAATCTGCTTATCTACATAGTTCTCTTTTAGATTGTTAATTCTCATACTGTATCTTTCACACACAGAGTTGAGCGCAGTCAGATGTTGATGCAGATCATCCTCACTCTCGTATAGTAGGCAATGATCATCTGCAAAAAGTTCTTTGGATTGATCATCCTATGTCCATTCTTCCTTGGCATTTCTTGGTAGATGCTCTCTTTTGGCCTCCAGCGTCATTTTGTCCATATATGTGTTGCAGGGTTGTAGCAACAGGACAGCCTTGTCCCATTAACACATTAACTGTGTAATCCTACCAAATCTGTTGTCAGTGCCAGCCATAATTAATAAAGCAAGAAATCCATTTTAAAGATGGATTCACTTGTAAATCCAGCAGTTTTATTTATTCTACCATTTGGGCTAGAGCTGTGACGACTACCAATTTGTGCTGAACAGCTAAACTATTCTACAAATGTTTTAGTGAAGGTCAAATCTCTGATCAATTGGAAACGTCATAATATAAAAGGGGACACAAATAAACTAATGCTAGATTTGTTTGCTTTCATCTATGCACAAGCTTTTCACAAGAGTCATTGTGAACAGAGTAGAAAAGCAATTTGATGAGAATTGACCATGAGAGCATGCAAGTTTCAGGAAAGGCTACTCAATCACCTCCACACAAGAAGTACATGTCTCTGTGCTTTGCTTTTGTGGACTATGAAAAAGCCTCTGACAACATTAAAAAAATAAGAGCAGTTTTAAACGCCCTGGGGAATGAAGACATTGAAGAAAAGTATGATCGACTGATAGACGATATAAAAATGAGGGCTGCACAACCGATATTGCCACCCTATTCTACATAATCAACATACCGATACAGCGTGATGTTTGTCATGGTAATACAGTCGCCCGAAACTTTTCACGGCAGCCTTCGAGGAAGTCTTTAGAAAACTTATTTGGAAAGATAATGGCATAGACAGAGAAATGCTCATTCACCTAATAGTTTCCTGATGTTCACAGCACCAGAAAACCTGTGCAATGCTCAACTGAACAAACAAAATGAAACACTTGACCTTACAATGAATGGAAGGAAATCCAAGTATATACTGAACACTATATGCCCACAAGAGACTTTGGTTCGGAAATGTTCCTGACCAGAACTGGAATCCCTATATTAAGCGAGGCCAAGAAATGAACTTCCACATAATAAATGAGAGAATTCATGAAAGATAGCCGTTTCAATCTTATAAAATCGCTCAGGTCTTCAGCAGCATGGTTATTCCAGCCATGGTCTAATGGTAGTGAGAAACATGCAAAAAGCAGATGTAGAGAACCTTCCATGCTCAAAGGGCAATGGACATAGCAGTCTTTACAGGACGGAATTCACAGCACGTAAATCTCCACCATACTCTTTCAGGCCCCAACATGAAAATCTCTGAAGAGAGCAGTGGTCTGCATGAGATCATCCACATCACCACAGGACTTGTCTTGATTTGGAACAGGCGATGGCTAAATGTGCCTTCTCTGTATCTCATATGTTGGACACTTCTGCATCAGATGTGCAGCAGTCATTTTATCAGCGCTGCAGACACATTCATTGGTATGGTCTATTTTCAGCTTGTTGAATAGATGGTATCGTGACTGGTCTGAAAATCACATGTTCGGCCCCGTTTAGCTTGTAATAAGCATCATTTTATTGTCGTCCTGGATGCTCCGTTAACCACTTGTTCTTGTATCTGCACCTGGTAAACCCCATGGCCTCTTCATAAGTTATACCTACATCAGGTTGAGACAAAGTGCTGCATTATTTAGCCAGAATGTCAGCCTTCTGATTGCCATGTATGCGAAGGAATAATGCAAATCAAAAGCCAAACCACCTTCAATGATGTAGATATTGCGCAAATAAGAAAATGCAGACGTAACTTGCCCGTATAGTGAACAATTTCGATGAGAAATAAGATCCGAAACGAAGAAATTAGAGATGTTGTGGAAGCAGAGGTATCACGCAAACATCCCTGGGCTGGACCCGTAGAACGTTTTGGTTGGTGGCCAAATGCTTGTACACGTCCAGGGGTTGCCCACCCATACGATGGTGAGATGGACTGACCAAAGACCTAGGCCCGCATTGATACAGCGTTACAAAAGATCGATACGCATACAGAATATTGTTTGCTCCCTTGCATATGGCATGTCTGCCGGGCTGGTGCCGAGGATAATGTGTGTGACCTTACAACCAATATGGACATTACGCGTGAAAAGATTAATGAACGACCTCATCATGTGTCATATACCACATGCTTCTAGAATATGTCATATCATATTGGGGTTCTCCCTGGCGAAGTGGTCAATCCGTTTGCCTCGTGTTCAGAATTCGAGCTGTGACGGTCGGTTCATGATGGCAGTTTTTCCGGAGATCCCTGGGTTCATCGATGGAGCTCGTGCTTTGTGCGATGCTCTCGGCAGGCGGGATACCTTTCTGCTGAGAGAGACCGAGTCATATGGGGATACCCACTGCGATGGAATCGAACTCTCCCCTTTAACCGTTGACATATTAACGCGGACAACTATTTCTAAATCAAACCTTTGAAAAAAGTCGAGCAGTGAACATAATAAATTGAAGCATCCGGACCACCTATTGGACAGCGGGACCACACCTATTGAAGCATCAGGACCACATCTATTGGACAGCGGGACCACACCTGTTGGACAGCGGGACCACACCTATTGGATAGCGGGACAATATTACGAACCTGTAACCCATGGTGGAAAGCGGAGCCTTATTCAAGATTGAACATACAGACGACTGATAGACCACCCAATGTACTCCCGAGCAGTAAATGCGCTTGTAATTGGAAGGTGAACGACTCTAGCGGAGCAGCTTTGTAGTATCCGTGGTAGCAAAGCGTAGAACAGGGCACATCAAACGCATGCACATTACACACATGTCTCGCACCTGGAGAAAACATTGCTTCTCAGAGCTGAAAGAAAAGATTCCATGCATTGTGAAAAGGAACAGCTAGACAGAAAGAGAAAGAAGAGGTGCAACACAAGTCAAGCAACAGCTAGGCCCATGTATAGACAAATGAATAAGCAACATAGAATGAAAGGCCCATGTATAGACAAATGAATAAGCAACATAGAATGAAAGGCCCATGTATAGACAAATGAATAAGCAACATAGAATGAAAAGGTTGAAGAAATTTGTTAGCATAAAAAACTGTGCACACAAACTATCAGCGACAAGAGAAACATTATCAGGTTTATTTCAGAGCAGAGACAGGACAGCAACAATTATAATTGCTTGTGCTTTCTAATTGTGTGTGTCCGTGTATAATTATGATATCCAATTTTCATTTAACCTCAGAAGTGAGATGGATGGATACATACATAAAAAATGTTACATTTGTATGATATGTTGTTTTTGTACTTAAACAGTTTAGCCTTGTGGAAAACTTCACCAGAAAGCACATAATATATACACTAGTGATTGTATTGTTAAATGTGGCAATGCAAATCAATATGATGGAAATGCAGGGTAAAAAAATCGGTATCTTCTGGTTTTCTGTACATTTCATCAATTCGGTACGTTTCGTCTTTTTTTTCGTCATTAAATAAAAACACCAACAAAGAAAGACAAAAAGTATCAGCTTATAAAGACACCCAATTTGTGCTCGGCAACTTTGTTTTAATGCGACAGTGAGTCACCCGGTGCAGAGAGAGAAATATTATTTGATGATTTGAGAAAATGGGTGTTTTCTGGTAAAACCGTAACACATTAAAAAGGTAAAGTAAGAGTCAGGCTTTTCTATAAATGTGTGTGTGTTTCATAGCTCGAGCTTTATCAGGAAGCCGGAACAGCCAGTGAAGATAGCCGACCTGGTCCAGAATGAGTGTTCTTGTCAGAGTAGAGGATGGGCCGGGTACGTGGGGAAGGGGTTCAATGCGGATTATTGTGCTCCGTGTAGATGAACAGATAGATGGATGAGGGTTTAAAGACACACGATTTTTATACGATACAGTCAGCGTTTCGTTCAGTCAATTTTCAACCAATCTTTTGGAATATGAAAAGTCGAAATTATGAGTTTCACACGCACTATTACAAGATACTTTGTTTTTGTGTGTGGACAGTACATTCGACTGTGAAGTGTGCAGTGTGTGTGTGGTGTTTGATAAAGGTGCAGTGGAGCTGGAAATAATTGATTTGCAACATAACGCGGCTCTTCGGATAAACCACCGAGTTTTGGATGGCATTCCTTTCTGCTTATGAATTTCAGCATCTGTCTGGAAAAACAAACTAAATTCTAACTAACCAACATTTACTAAATTTGATGAGCCGGCTGTCACTCAGTACCATCAACAAATTAAAAGAATAACCGTTTCGATTCAAGGTCAAAGATCTCACCAACTTTCTTGAGCATCGTGATTATTCATCATTAATGGTAAACTTTTGTGGGCTTATTTGTTGATTCTTTCTTCTCTTGTCCTGCGCTTACCATGCGGCGTCACAGATAGGTGGGATCAGTAGATTTCATGTTATCGACCAGTGGGAGGCTTGTGATGTTGTTAGGTGTGACATCCAGAGAGTGTCAGAGACACCCTCGATCCATCAACGTCATGGTCTGCCTCTTGCTCGGGGATCGGACCTGCATATATGCTCTTGATGCATTCTGACTAAATGACCAAACCATTTGATTTGTTGAGTCAATGTAGACACTAACTGGGTTTGTCACCACTGTCTGTCTCATCGCGGTAATGCGGATTTGGTCACGGATTGTCTTTCACTTCAAACAGCGCATCTCACAGCTCTGGATCTTACTCTTATAAGTTGCTAGTAAGGACCAAGATTGACATTGGTAACGCAATGTAGAAATAAATAGTGCATTTATCAGCCGTCTCTTAGTTGAAAGAAGCACTCTAGGGTGTTTCAAAATCGGTGCAGTTTGATAGTGGGCACTGTTCGCCTCAGCAACAAATGCGAGGCTTCTCAGTAACTCGTTGCTCAAGGATCCGTGCGAACATCTAACGTGGCTAGGGGTGGATATGGCCCAAGTAAGAGCTGCAGCGAGGCTTCTCAGTAACTCGTTGCTCAAGGATCCGTGCGAACATCTAACGTGGCTAGGGATGGATATGGCCCAAGTAAGAGCTGCAGCGAGGCTTCTCAGTAACTCGTTGCTCAAGGATCCGTGCGAACATCTAACGTGGCTAGGGATGGATATGGCCCAAGTAAGAGCTGCAGCGAGGCTTCTCAGTAACTCGTTGCTCAAGGATCCGTGCGAACATCTAACGTGGCTAGGGATGGATATGGCCCAAGTAAGAGCTGCAGCGAGGCTTCTCAGTAACTCGTTGCTCAAGGATCCGTGCGAACATCTAACGTGGCTAGGGATGGATATGGCCCAAGTAAGAGCTGCAGCGAGGCTTCTCAGTAACTCGTTGCTCAAGGATCCGTGCGAACATCTAACGTGGCTAGGGATGGATATGGCCCAAGTAAGAGCTGCAATCTTTCTTGTTGCCCTTGTTTTTTTTCCAAATAGGTACCACCACGGCTCTTTGCCAATCTCTAGGTACATTTCCTTCAATCCATGCCTGCTTTTCTGTATACAATCTCTCTGTCTACTCTGCCGTCATCGGTGAACATACTAACTAGGCATTTGAACTCCCGTACTTGCATGCTACCAATCTCACTGATGTGGGAACTTCTCTGCAATTGTTCTCGCGAAATCAAGTCTCTGTCTTGTCTGATCTTCTTGTCGTTACACGCGAAATAGTTGATATTTCATGGAGATAGTTCGCGTGGTGTAGATCGTCTCCGTTTTGGTAAAAGATGACCAGATTACCAGAAAACAACAGTTCATTAAGGTACTCTTTATGAGGGTTAGCTAACTGTAATTTAATCCATGTAAATTATGAAGAAAGGCGGAGAAATAACACACCCCAGTCTAACACCACACAACACTAGAAACTAATTTGCCATACCGGCATTTATTGGCACTCTACCATCACTGTTTACGTACAAGGCACGATTGCCATCCAGTAGTTGACCCTCCACACCATATTCCTTCATTACCTCCCAAAGCCTGCATCGGTTTACCCGGTCAAATGCCTTTCTTGATCAATGAAAAGAACGTGAAGTTACTTATTGTAATCTATAATTTTCCCCCACCTAACTGCATGGGCGTAAATATAGCTTCCGTACATCCCATGTTGTCCAGGAAGCCTGACTGAAGTACTTAGTAGCGGTTCCAAGTAGCTCTTAAACTCGTTGCTCAAGGATCCGTGCGAAATATTTTCCATCATTGCTAATGGGGGGCATGCCCCTATAAGAGCTGCAACCTTTCCTGCTGCCCTTGTTTTTCCAAATAGGTACCACCACGGCTCTTTGCCAATCTCCAGGTACATTCCCTTCAATCCCTGATTAAGATCTTTGTGAGCCATCTTACTCATACATCGTGACAAGCTTAATGGCATATGCTGATATGTCTACACCTGCATCCTTGTAGTTAGGACGCCTTCTAATTGCCTCTCTGATTTCTTGCTCGAGTATTAATCTGTCGCTATGCGCAATATATTTCGGGATTTGTACCAATGAAAGACGTAGCATATAATCTATACCATCCCCTGCTTGTGCTCTTGCTACAAGTAGGTCTGTGAAATACTCCTCCCATCTGTCTCTTATCCTCTCAGGTTCACAGAGTGCTTGCCCTCTTTGTCATTGATCACTGTATACGGACTATATTGTTCATCTCTCAACAGCAGAGATCGAATTTTTCTGTACAAATTTCTGGGAGATGTTGAACATAGCTCACTCGGTACCTCCCCATATTTTTGTCAAGCACTTTCTTTCTCCTGGTGTACAACTATCCTGGCTTAACGTCTTATAAGAAGTATAGTCTTCTTTTTTTTGAGATCGTCGCCACATTTTCTTTTCTCTGACTGTAGCCTTCACACTTTCATTCCACCATATCGTCTGTTTCTTTCTAATACCAACATTTATAGTTGTACCACACTCCTTAGTCAAAACACTAGTCATAGCCAACTTTTACCATTGTTCCTTCACTGCGCCTCTGTGACATATTTTCATGCGAGGCGTGTTCTAGTGAAACTGGACCTAAATCCACACAATGAACATACGTACGATGCTCATAATGACGTCAATTCTGGTCTAAACAGCATATACCAACCATTAAGTTTGCAAACTCATTATTCTCCGACTCATAGTTTCATCAGCAGACCGTTGAAAACATGGCGGGTGTGATACGGAATCTGTCCAGAGTTGATCAGCAAGCGGTGAATCGGTTTCTAACAGCTGAAGGATGTCGGCCAGTTGATATTTATCGCAGAATGCAGGCAGTGTATGGTGACCCGAATTGCTGCATCAATTTTGACGATGGCAGCTTCTGACGCAACAATATGCGCTAACCTGGTCTCGGAAGATCGGCCGTTAACTCACATCGTTATCCAGTTCTTCGCTGTTGTCTTCGATACACTTTTGTCACAATACACTGTCTGCATTCTGCGGTGAATGTCAACTGGTCGACATACTTCAGCTGTTAAAAATCGAATCACTGCTCGCTGATTAACTCTGGACGATTCCGTATCACACTCGCCATGTTTTCAACGGTCTGCCGAGGAAACTATCAGTCGTAGGATAATGAAATTTGCCAAACTTGACGGTTGGTATGTGCTGTTTAGACCATAATTGACGTCATTGTACACATCGTACTTATGTTCACTTGGTGCAGTTAGGAACGGTGTTATTTTACCGCCCTTCGTACTTCAATTCTGTTTGACGTTTTCCCGCACTATCACATCTGCCGGCCTTCTTGTAGTAACTACTTCATCGAGGCAAGTGTCATGTTTAGTATATTTGTATATAAAAGCGTACATGATTTGTGGTTGTTGTTTAATGCCCACAGTGAGTACGTTTACTTTTTTGTGCACCCTGAACAGGACGTTTAGTGGCGGATTGCGGTACCTTTCCTCACATCCCGAACATGCTAATGAAGGTGGGCCGCGGTTGTGCTATGCTTGGCTTAATCTGCGTAGCGCTCACTAATACGGGGAACACATCGATGCACATCTCTTCGGCCCGGCTGCCTTGAAAACAGTCTGTTTCCGCTACAAGGAAGAGAGATTGTTGTCTAGGTCAGTGTACTGACGCGACGTCCTGGTCAGTATTTTGTGCCTGACTGGACTAGCGTCTGTTACCTGTACATTATTCTAAAATAAGTGAACTGAGTATCAAAGCGTACATCCTCATGTAGCATGTCCTTCACACCACAGCCCGTCTAAAAGAAACTCAATTTCCAGAGTCACGGCCAAGTTTTCTTTGTGCCATCGTCTTTGAGGTCTGCCTGTCTTGCCCGGCACCATGTCTTCCATTATCGTTCTCTCAAGGCTGTTGTCAAAGTATTTCAATGTTCTGGTCATGATGGGATTTATGAACCAGTTCTCCCCTATGCCCAACTCATGTCGAATGTGTACATTCGTCTTTTGTTCGGTCCAAGTCATTCTGAGGACCCTTCTATTATATTTCGGCCATGGAAAAAACTCTAAATGTTCACTCATGTTGGTTTGCTGGTATTCTGCCATAGTTTCCACAAGTTGTGTAGCCTCTGCATTGATATTGCCCTCGCGATTGCTATTGTTGTCAATTCTGGAGTCCATATATTCGATGTTCGTGATCTGTTCTATTTCCACATTCCAGAACTTGAGATTATGTTGACTTCTTGTTTTGTCGGTCGTCACTATCTTTGATTTTTTTATGTTTACCATAAGGTTCTGATCTTCGCTGCACCTGGTTACCTGGTTTGATAGTATCACAGTATCGTCTGCGTATCTTAGCTCTGTGAATATTGTATCCGCCGATTGTAGAGGAATCGCAACTTTCGCTATTCTCATCCTCTCTAACGTTCCTCATTATACACCCCGCATAAATGTTAAATAGGTATGGGGAGAGGATACATCCCTGCCTTGCCCCCATTTGTACTTCGAACTAATCTCACGTTTCACCAGATACCACGACAACAGCTTGTTATTCCTGATATAATGATTCGATTAGATGGATTAGATCTACTAGAAACCCCTATATATATTATGATTTCCCACCATTTCTGATGTTTTCTTGCGCAATCAAAGGCCTTGGTTTAATCTACAGATCTATGTCACACTCTCTACATTTTTCATAGATATTACTCATATTAAACATGTGATCTTTGGTCCCTCTGTCATACTAAATATGTGATCTTTGGTCCCTCTGTCTTTTCAAAGCGTACATTATCCTAAAATGAGTGAAATTAGTATCAAATAGTACATTATCTACATATCAACTATGTCATTCTGTACATACTTGTTAGGTAATCTTGGCGACTTTCTTTGATGTCGCGTTACAGTGACTCTGTTTCACATCCCGAAGAAGGTAGGCAGGAATGTAGTGAAGCAGGTAGACAGAACTGTAGTGAAATAGGCAACACTGCAGTGCAATGTGAGGCTTCTCAGCAAGTTCACCAATGTGGGATTCATGGTGCCGATGCCCACCTCGTCAGACAGGCTGCCATTCGCATTGAGATCTGATTGGAAGTGGGGGTCTTGGTCAGCATAGTCTGACCAGTATGTTTCACCTGACTAACTAATATAGTCTGATCTGTATGTTTCACCTGACTAACTAATATAGTCTAATCTGTATGTTTCACCTGACTAACTAATATAGTCTGATCTGTATGTTTCATCTGACTAACTAATATAGTCTGATCTGTATGTTTCACCTGACTAACTAATATAGTCTGACCAGTATGTTTCACCTGACTGACTAATATACTCTGACCAGTATGTTTCACCTGACTAACTAATATAGTCTGACCAGTATGTTTCACCTGACTAACTAATATAGCCTGACCAGTATGTTTCATCTGACTAACTAATATAGTCTGATCTGTGTGTTTCATCTGCCCCTGACTAATATAGTCTGACCAGTATGTTTCACCTGACTAGCTAATATAGTCTGATCTGTGTGTTTCATCTGCCCCTGACTAATATAGTCTGATCAGTATATTTCACCTAATATAGTCTGACCGGTATATTTCACATAATATAGTCTGATCGGTATATTTCACCTAATATAGTCTGACCGGTATATTTCACCTAATATAGCCTGATCAGTATGTTTCACCTGGCCATGGTTAACATAGTATGACCAGTATTTTTCACCTGACCCTGGCTAGCATAGTCTGACCAGTGTGTTTCGCACTACCCTGACTAGCATAGTCTGACCAGTGTGTTTCGCACGACCCTGACTAACATAGTCTGACCAGTGTGTTTGACCTGACGTTAGTCTCCTCTCCATGTTGATCTAGTGCAGCCATATTTGTGTTTGCGGTCCTGGTCGCCGTCTCCTTGGATAGATGGGAGTCCGAGTGAGCCGTTGCACAACCGAGCCAAGTTAGTTCTACACCTTGCCTGTAGCTATTCAAGCCCCTGTGATAATCGTCTGGTTAATTAATTCGCCGTCTAACTTCTGCTGGAAACCGGGAAAAACCACATATGTTACTCCAAGCAAATCAACACTGCGCCCCCGTTTACGCTCAAATGCATTTTGGGTGTAAGTAGGCATAGCTGCGGGGACTGACCTTGTAACAAGGAAATCGGCGCGCCTGCTTGTTGTAACGAAGCCAATTTCTGACAATTCCAATAGAATAGTTGGTATCACATCTTATTGCTTGTACACAATGACGTGTAACTTGCAACAACAGTGGGCAAAATGTCATCAATGGACAACGCTTTTTTTTTAGTTTAGGTCACAACTTTCGTTGCCTTTAGAAATATCTGGCCGACCACTGTTGTGTAGGACTATCGTTGCCTTCGGAAATATCTGGCAAACCGCGGCTAATAGCCTGCTTATTTTCACTTGTAATTAAATGGCCGATTGGACTGTATGAAATTGAAACAATGTACTCACTGAGTTAGGCGCGCAAAGGCAAGAAGAAAAAAATATTTCCTGTCCGATTCTTGTTAAAACCGACATATGCCGAAATATAGTTGTGAATAGGCAGCAGTGACGCAGAAGCAGAAGGATAAACTAGTATGGTTTAGAAAGGATTCCTTTTGTCAAGCTGAAAAGCGTGTGTGAGAAAGAGAGTGAGTGAAGACAGGTTATATTTCTGTCTAGGGAGTTGTATACCGCCGTAAACTGTTTGCCAGGTTTATCTGCCATCTCTGTTTGAGTCGAGCTGCTTGCATTCTTTATCGCTGTTATAGGCACGCCTTTGTCTCCCATTTCGTCCTGCCAAATAGCATTTTATTGCCAGTTCTCTGATATTAGACGCATATTGTGTTCTGTTGTCGTAACGATATCTCATTTAGGGTACACATTGCTCTGGATTCATGTACAAACCTGTATTTTCCCATATCACAAACTAAATAAAACGCCACCAATTTCGAGAACCGCAGAAAGCAGTTGGCGGACGTCGCTTGACCATCGGGTTACGAATTTGAGACCATTGGTTCTAGGCCGTCCAGGATGCTGTACTTTGATTTCTTTGCTTTGGAGTGTACACACACTTCAGTCCTGTCAGATTTCGTGATCGTTTCTTGTTTGTTAGTAAAACTCAACGCAAGTGTGGAGGGACCAGTGTTTTTATGTGTTCTGTTTGCATCGTTGACATTGTGTGTCGCTCACAAACAGCTGGCCTGCATTTTGACTGTTTCCACAGCAGAAACCAGTCCTGGGGCAGGTTTTTCATGGGATACAAATACAGTGGGGTGTGTCTTAGTTTCTAGATAGGTGGGGAAAGGGAAGATGTATGGAACAAATGGTAACATAACAGTTGTATTCACGGTCAGTTATTGGTAACCCTGTCTCGCCTAAACAAACGCACTGAGATTCTGATGAGGTAGTCAGTACTAGAGAGGAGATTGTGTTTTTGTGAACTTGTAAATGCATCTTATCCCATCCATTCTTCTTCATTTCGTTACCCGCGAAGCATAGAATCGCATTTCGTCAAGCCTGCCAAACGCACTTCTGTGTAATCTTGCTGTGGACGCTTTTATATCATCGCTTGACATGGTTAGGTTGTTGGCCTCCCGTACAAACATTTTTATATCATCGCTTGACATGGTTAGGTTGTTGGCCTCCCGTACATACATTTTTATATCATCGCTTGGTTAGGTTGTTGGCCTCCCGTACAAACATTTTTATATCATCGCTTGGTTAGGTTGTTGGCCTCCCGTACAAACACTTTTATATCATCGCTTGGTTAGGTTGGTGGCCTCCCGTACAAACATTTTTCAGGGCCTTTTGCCACATGAATGGGGTTTAGCGTGGGTCGATACTTTCCCTCGCAGTTAGGGCCTTTCGACTACGACAGATGGAATATTGTCTCTGGTTAATCATATTTACGTGAGCAGACTTTCTCTTACAATTTATCAAATTACAACTATACATAATTATGGAAATGACAGCAAACCAAAATCTTATGTCCATCAAAACATTGACAAATGACGTTAGAGCCCAATGTAGAGATGATAAAAACATCTGCAAATTTCATCAAAGATAACAATGACCATAACAGAGACAAGACCATGTTCATCACAGATTATCAATCATTCACAATGACCGTCAGATACCAGAGACAAGATCATGTTCATCCCAGATTATTAATCATTCACAATGGCCGTCAGATACCAGAGACAAGATCATGTTCATCCCAGATTATCAATCATTCACAATGACCGTCAGATACCAGAGACAAGATCATGTTCATCACAGATTATCAATCATTCACAATGACCGTCAGATACCAGAGACAAGATCATGTTCATCCCAGATTATTAATCATTCACAATGACCGTCAGATACCAGAGACAAGACCATGTTCATCACAGATTATCAATCATTCACAATGACCGTCAGATACCAGAGACAAGATCATGTTCATCCCAGATTATTAATCATTCACAATGGCCGTCAGATACCAGAGACAAGATCGAAGTTCATCACAGATTATCAATCATTCACAACGACCGTCAGATACCAGAGACAAGACCATGTTCATCCCAGATTATCAATCATTCACAACGACCGTCAGATACTAGAGACAAGATCAAGTTCATCATAGACCACCTATAATTCAGTGACCTTCAGAAACCAAACAACACACAAGAGTCTAGACCATCTCGTCAAAGATTGCCTATAATTCACAATGACCCTATTTGAATTATAAGCACATCAAACAAGGCATCATGACAGAAACCTCACCGCGACCAGCTATGATTTCAGTAACGTGACAAAACAAAGGATTAGTTACCGACTACAAGATAACACACGATTAGGTAGATAGTCTAGCCGGGGGTGGCGGCGGCGTGCAGCGTTGATACCCCGACTGAAAAGAAAAGAGAACATTGAGAAGTAGCTGTTGGAAGCTACTCGTGTTGAGATCATTGTTGACGACGTGTCTTGGTAACGGGTTACAGTGGCTCTTCTCACATCCAGATTCTTGTAACTTGTTATCCTGGTATTTGATCAGACATTGGATGTCAGGTGACCAAATGACGTATACATATATATGTCCTTTGCCTTGGAGAACCACGTTGTTCCAAGAACCTGTCGTAGGCCATCTCTCCTTCTCACTCCCCTTCTCATTGGTGGACGTCCTAGAGACGGTAGAAAGTTGTAGGGCCACCAGTAGCAAACTCTGTGTGTCCATCGGTTGTCAGACAAGCGTATAACATGACCCGCCCAAGCGTGTAACATGACCAGCCCATCTGTATTTTCTTTATCGCTATATCCAGACTCACCCTGGGGGCCACTCTTCCCCTTCTCTCTCTTCTCACCTCACTCTGTTTCATTTGACTCTATCCCACAGTCACACCCTTGCACAACTTTCACACGCGCCCTCGTGGTAAAGCCCTTCCATTGCACTTTGGTTGGGCTAGCTTCTGAGGGCGCACAAACCTAGCATAGGTACATACCGATGCACACATGCATCCAATCACTGGTTTATGCGTCCTGATATCGCCCAATTGACTACGGTCTGGGGTGGAAAATGGCGCGCCTCCGCCAGTAGAAACTAGTGAGGCAAACATCTAAGCAAAAAAAAAAAAAAATCGCTATATCCACGACGTCATTAAAAGAGATTTAGCGCCTAATTTCATTGCTGTTTATGCTGTCTCTTAGTGAGACTGACAGTGTTCTTCGCTCGTTGGGTCTCTGGAAGTCTGTCTGCATCTGTTTTTCGGTGGCCCCAGACCCCACAACCATATATCATGACAGAAATGACCACGCTGTCAAATATGTAAGATCTCTTATCATCTGCTGAAGGATGTGTTTGATTTGGTGAAAACTGAGCCAACCTGCAGCTGTTCTCCTTGAAATCCTACGATTGAGTTGGGAGTTCGTCATCTCCTGGCATCCAGATGCATACTTGAACACGTGCAATGTGAGGCTCCTTGGTAAACTCACCACAATGGGGATTACACTGTGGATCCCCATCTCGTAAGCCAGTCTGCCGCAGCAGCCTGTTTCCAGGAACACACTTCATAGCATGGGGGGTTGTATCTTGATCAGCTGATCCTGGTTACTACTCGCTCCCTGTAGAGCAGCAAAGAAAATTATAACAAAAAGTTGTTCGTTCTTCTTCGGCGTCCGTCCTGGAAAGCACGCTGTGTTGTAGTTTAAAGCGAGGCTGCGATATCTATGCCGTTCGACACGACCCGATTTCAGCTGGCTATTTTTTAGTACTGGGTTTGCTAACCCACTGCGATCCCTATCCCTTGGCCAGACCTCACTTGTGACTAGTGCAGCCTGTTTCCAGGACCTCCCCATGGAGGTGAAATAGTCTTGGTCAGCTCTGGCTCACTGATGCAAGCAGCCAGCTATGAGTAGCTGACTGATGTCAGCTCTTGCACGGCTGTATCGTGAGCCATGACAATCAAAATCACAGACAAACATCAGTTGTTGGGAGAACTGACGCCCCTTGTTGGGAGAACTGACGCCCCATTTTGGGAGAACAGATACATGTTCTCCAAGTCTAGCGGCTCCATGAGACGAACAAAATGACAGCACGTCCCGCCCTAACACAGGTGCCGGATAAGCTGGATGGTAGACAGAGAATCCGCCATGTTCATCAGTAAAACGAATGTGACATTTGAGAGCCAAAGACGGCAGAATAACGTAGCTATCACTCTGGTTGTGTGTACGTGTATATCAAATGAATATGCTAATAGAAACGCCTGTTTATTCACAAAGACAATGTCGCCTTTATGTAAGGATATCGAATATCCGAAATGTCAATCATTCCCCCCTCTCTTTTTCTGTTGTCTCTATGCTTTGCAGTCTCATTTGATATCTTCCCCGATATCTGAAATAAAAATGTCCAAATTAATTTCATTTTTGCATGCACTGGTCATGCATGTGGAGACACAATTAGAGACAGGTGTGTGTTTTCATTCAAGCAATAGAATACCTTTCCTTTCTTTTTTGTTCGTAGTTATTTTGGTAGGGAAATCTGAACTGTCGTGTTACTGTGGTCTAGGCCGCGCATGTCTACGTACATGTACGACAAGGATAGGCAAAGGGACGTGGGACAGCGTTGGGAACAATTCCGCTGTGCAAACTTAAAGGTGCGTTTTACGTGTAAAACTGAGGTGTGTGCGCGATATGCTTGCTTGAATGCCGAGGTGGAATGTAGTTTGTCTCCCGGTGTTACATATGGTCTTCGTATCGTACATTTCATTCCAGTTTGCGCCGTTGTGTTTGTGATGCTTGAGATGATGGAACGAGTAAGTAGTGTCTTGTACCTTGGACAGGCCAAACGAGATGGAGGTCAAGAAAAAAATAGGCCCACAACACATTTAACATGAAAAATAAATCTACATGCAGACAATGAACACATGCACTAAAAGTGATGTCAATCAGATCGTATATATATTACAGCTGGTTCATCTGGGAGAAGCTATTATACCATAAAACACCCACGACATGTTGTTGTTATCACTTAGCTGCTAAACAAGCTTGCTATTTGCAGCTTAATGCCATTCTTATAATATAGACATAGATTCTTCAGTTGTTTCACTGCTCCGTACATTGTGTTGACAGTTGTCGCCAGTGCTTGTCGGAATCTTGTCCTCGTGTCCGCAAGCGCCTTACACTCAATGAGTAGGTGTCTGTCTCATCAGGGTGAGAGCAATGTCTGCATGCGGGCAGGTGTTGGTGTCTGTTTCATCAGGATGAGAGCAATGTCTGCACAAGGGCAGGTGTTGGAGATTTATACGGTTCAAGTGGCTATTTACTCTGGGGTGTCCTGTTTGGAACTGAAAGATGAGACTTTGATCTCTTCACTATAGTTTTTTTATGTCATCGGTTTTTGGCAGGGACATTTCGTTAAGTGCACTGCGACCCATTGTTCCCGTCGCCCATCTGTTCATCCAAATTTCCCTGGTATTATTCTTAATAACTAGTTTTAATGTGTTGTTGCTGCAGGGCCTTTCCAATTGTTGTTTAGCAATGTTGCTCACGACATACTCGGTCTCTCAAACTGAGCCCTAACGTGATTCCAATCTGGTACTTTGGGATTGTTGTTGAAGGAATGTCTACAATGGTTAGATTGACTCTTTTGTGCTCCCTGAAAAGGACTCTTAGTGGCGGTGTTGTAGTTTTCCTGACATCCCGAGCGCGCTGATGAATGTAGACCTGGGCTCCACCTGCATGTCGCTCACTACTATGGAGATCACGTCGATCCGTCACCTCTTTAGCCAGGCTGTGGTGAAAACAGCCCGTTTCCATGAAGCCGAGTTGAGAGCCTTGGCAATATGTATTGCCTGAGCAGGCGTTAGTCTTCCTTCCCTTTGGGATTGTTAGCCACTCGCTCCCCTAATGGCATTGAGGTGCAGAACTGATGATAGTGTGTGATGATTGAGCGTAGTCGATTATCATGATGACACAACACGTGACGGGACACAAACTCACGCGCAGTCGTTGTACTCGATGGCTTGTGTTTAGAAAGCAAGAAGTAGTTCGTGACGACATGACCAGCTCTGTGCAGATTACTAGGCAACAGGTAGAGGTATCAAATATCGGCCCCCACCCTTTATCACTCTCTCCCTCCCTCTATTTCTCTCTTGCTCGCTCACACACTCATTTCTCTTTGTCAACATTCAGTGATCGATTCTTATGGTGTGCAATGTTGGGTGCCGGAATGCGAGTCCTCAGTCACTGGTACGCAAAGGGCGTTCAGAAAATAATTCGGTATGCGAGTCCTCAGTCACTGGTACGCAAAGGGCGTTAAAATAATCCGGTATGCGAGTCCTCAGTCACTGGTACGCAAAGGGCGTTAAGAAAATAATTCTTTACATTTGTTTCTTCTTCCTCGTTCATCTTCAGACCTCAACTTCAATGACTCTAACGAAGGCAGCAGTCGACTCAAGGCTCTGTACGCTTCCGTACAGCTTCTCGTGGAAGGACACTGGCTGTTGCCAAATGCTACTTCTTTTGTCGGTATACAGTGGACAGGACTGCAAAATATGTTATGCATTCATGGGGGCTGTGCCGCAGGCACAAAGGTCTGTAGTGCCAATCTTGAACTTGTTGTACAGATGACATCTGTACAAGTTGAAGATTTGCACTACAGAAACAAAAAAACGCGTACAACTGGTATCATTAAACGGAAATATAGTCATGTATGTAAGTAGCAGAACTTCGCTTCTCACAACCGTCAACCTCTATGTGGCTGTTAGAAGTTTCTTGGCAGGTTGTCATTACTTTCTGTACGCGGAGGAGCGATCGCTCCGTGTAAAAAAACTAGTGTCTGCCAGACTGGACACGGCGGGATTCGAACTCTGTGAAGTTGAGATTGTGAACCGGACGTTTGACGTCTAGACCACGCCGCCTCACAATATAGTCACACATTTGTGATTTTCTTTTCCATTGCCAATGTCACGTCGTATACAGCTAAAGCTGCGCTTTTTCAGTGACATGGCTACCGGCAATTACTGACACACTTTCAGTGCCATGATTGACGGATGTGAAGTCTGATAACGAGCAGCATCGGGCCACTCTGAGAACAATGGAATGACGTGTATAAAATTTCGATACTGGATAAGATCCGAAATGAAGAAATTCGACATCAAAATTTGTTTCGAGGCGTTGTGAAAGCAGCGATATCACGCAAACATTGCTGGGTTGGACATGTCGGACGCATGCATGAAAACAGACAGACACGTAGAATAACGTTTTGTTTGCCATATGTCTGTACAGGTACGGGGGTCGCCCACCTATGCGAAAGTGAGTCGGATTGACCAACGTCCTATGTCGCAGGTCAGAATGATTTGCCTGACCAGACGTTAGACTCCTCTCTCTAAAGGATCTGGTCACTTCACTTGATTTGGTTGAGCAGTTTAACATAATGATCTCCTGTTGGACTAACCTTTTCACCCTTTATCTGGGACAGAAAGCGCAGCATGTTCTAGATCTTAATAACATTCCTGTTTTCATAACTTGAGAAGATTGTCCAGGAAAGCCGTCAACGTCTCCATAGTGGGGATCATTAAAGGTTAAGAAAGCACGCACAGTAATGATGTGCAGTTTATTGGCACACTTATCGAGATGGTTTGGTGTCCATGACTTCAGGTTCCAGTCAAATGCCAGCAGCTCTTATTATTTTTAATGATTTATAATATAATTGGAAATGTTTCTGATATTTTGTTGCTTTCAAATATTTTGTGTGATTTCTAAGTTGGACACGTTTTGTTCTTTTTTTTTTTTTTTTTTAGTTTTCCTCATGGATGTCTTTTCCCTTCATCCTCTACCAGACTCACGCCTTACCCTCTACAGCAGCTACCAGACTCACGCCTTACCCTCTACAGCAGCTACCAGACTCATGCCTTACCCTCTACAACAGCTACCAGACTCACGCCTTACCCTCTACAACAGCTACCAGACTCACGCCTTACCCTCTCCAACTTTACATCACCTACCAGACTTTCACCTTACCCTCTACATCACCTACCAGTCTCACGCCCTACCCTCTACATCACCTACCAGACTCACGCCTTACCCTCTCCCACTTTACATCACCTACCAGACTTTCACCTTACCCTCTACATCACCTACCAGTCTCACGCCTTACCCTCTACATCAGCTACCAGACTCACGCCTTACCCTCTCCCACTTTACATCACCTACCAGACTTTCACCTTACCCTCTACATCACCTACCAGGCTCACGCCTTACCCTCTACATCACCTACCAGACTCACTCCTTACCCTCTCCCACTTTACATCACCTACCAGACTTTCACCTTACCCTCTATATCAGCTACCAGACTCTCTTCTTACCCTCTCCCTGTCTATATCAGCTACCAGACTCTCTCCTTACCTTCTCCCACTCTATATCAGCTACCAGACTCTCTCCTTACCCTCTCCCTGTCTATATCAGCTACCAGACTCTCTCCTTACCCTCTCACCATCCACACAGCTGCCAAACTCGCCTTACCCTCTCCCCATCCACACAGCTACCAAACTCGCTTTACCCTCTTACCAGACTCTCGCTCTACCCTCTCACCATCCACACAGCTACCAAACTCGCTTTACCCTCTCACCATCCACACAGCTACCAGACTCTCTCCTTACCCTCTCCCCGTCCACACAGCTACCAAACTCTCACAAATCAAGATTGGGCAAGATCAAACCGACTGTACTTCAATTTCCATACCCTGTTACATGGCCTGGGGCCGCCAGATGTGCACGTGAGCGCTGATGTATGCGCGTTTCTAGGGACACTAACTGTAGTTAATCAAGTCTGTGGCTGATTGCACGAGATAAGCGAGGTCTGCAAGTCCTTATCTTTACCACCTGCGGGGTGACGCTTGCGAAGTTTAACACACTAATGCAACGCATTAACTGCTTACACATATTTCCATATATGTTTGCTAATAGCATATACATAGATTTATACACGTACATCTTGTAGTTTTTCCTTGCCAACTTTCATATTAACGCCACAAACGGAGCACGGATGTACATCGCTGCAATTGACCTCCTTGCAGGATGTCCGCGACAAAGCGTGCGTGTGTCCAATGAGTAAGGGTTTCTGTACTTGCACTTATGTGTTGCTTGATAAGGTTGCACACGCCCACTTATTTTGTCTTTCACTTGCATACGTCACCGTGGCCGTATCACATGAACGCAGTTATATTATACTAATACATACATTGGTTAGTTTTCCATCGCAAAGAATGCTATCATCATCAGACGGGTTTTGTCTTGATGGTACAACTTGCGCTGGTGATCAACCGCACTACCTTGGACCAGTGGCAGGACCTAAGTCAAGTTGGCAGGAGCAGGAGATAACTCAGGATGCAGCTACTATGGTCCCAACTCCCTTGAGACCAGGGGTAGCTTGGACCAGTGGCAGGACCTAAGTCAAGGTGGCAGGAGCAGGAGATAACTCAGGATGCAGCTACTATGGTCCCAACTCCCTTGAGACCAGGGGTAGCTTGGACCAGTGGCAGGACCTAAGTCAAGGTGGCAGGAGCAGGAGATAACTCAGGATGCAGCTACTATGGTCCCAACTCCCTTGAGACCAGGGGTAGCTTGGACCAGTGGCAGGACCTAAGTCAAGGTGGCAGGAGCAGGAGATAACTCAGGATGCAGCTACTATGGTCCCAACTCCCTTGAGACCAGGGGTAGCTTGGACCAGTGGCAGGACCTAAGTCAAGGTGGCAGGAGCAGGAGATAACTCAGGATGCAGCTACTATGGTCCCAACTCCCTTGAGACCAGGGGTAGCTTGGACCAGTGGCAGGACCTAAGTCAAGGTGGCAGGAGCAGGAGATAACTCAGGATGCAGCTACTATGGTCCCAACTCCCTTGAGACCAGGGGTAGCTTGGACCAGTGGCAGGACCTAAGTCAAGGTGGCAGGAGCAGGAGATAACTCAGGATGCAGCTACTATGGTCCCAACTCCCTTGAGACCAGGGGTAGCTTGGACCAGTGGCAGGACCTAAGTCAAGGTGGCAGGAGCAGGAGATAACTCAGGATGCAGCTACTATGGTCCCAACTCCCTTGAGACCAGGGGTAGCTTGGACCAGTGGCAGGACCTAAGTCAAGGTGGCAGGAGCAGGAGATAACTCAGGATGCAGCTACTATGGTCCCAACTCCCTTGAGACCAGGGGTAGCTTGGACCAGTGGCAGGACCTAAGTCAAGGTGGCAGGAGCAGGAGATAACTCAGGATGCAGCTACTATGGTCCCAACTCCCTTGAGACCAGTGGTAGCTTGAAACTTGCAGGATTCGATCGCCCACCGTTGCCGCTCATCGCATTGATAGGCGAGTGTCTTAACTCTTGACTTTAGAGCTCGAATACATATATACGTACGTACATACGCTGTATGTATGTATGTATGTATGCCATACGTACGTATTTTCAAATATATATTATTTTGCAACTACCATAAAGTGACTAGGCAGGCCCGATCAAGCTGTTCTTATTTTCATTTCACTTTTCGGCCGATCTGTTCCTTCATGTTTGTCAGTCTATTATTTGTTCTGTCCGTAGTGACTCTCATTGAGATCTGCAGGCTAACCCAGTCGCCATTTACTGTATATTGTTAGCTTGACTGGAGCTGTCAAATTATTTGTTTGTTTGTTCTAACCTAGCACGTACATCACAACCAACACCTACATCACAACCGTCACGTACATCACAACCGTCACGTACATCACAACCGTTTCAATCCATAATTAATTATTCGACCGTTTGTATTCACGCGCATGCAGCAGTCATTATGGCCAGATGATTATTGTAGCGCGACGCACGTGGAACTGACCTAGTTCTGCTCATTACGTATTCGTGCAAGTGTTGCAGAGAAACACTTCTCACATTACCTATAGTAAGTTAGTAGCTGACTCGTCTTCTTCTTCTTCTTCTTCGTAGTTCTCTAATTGAGCGTAAGTTCCGTTGGGTCGCATATCACAATCGTACACTGCACAGCTATTTCTGTGTGTTTAGTAGTGGTATACACTCTTTAGTCATACATTGTGTTACCAATGTCAATCTTGGTCCTTACTAGAAACACAATAGTACGATCCAGGGCTGTGGGATGCGATGTGTGACAAGTGCAGTCGGGAAGTCAATCCGTGACCGAATTTACACCATACTGAGGCAGATAGTATGGACAAACCCAGTTAGTGCTTACATTTACACCGACAAAAATCAAGTGGTTTGGTCACTTAGTCAGAATGCATTATGCCCAACCTGCATCAAGAGCGTATCATATGTAGGTCTCCGGTCCATATGCAAAGGGGGGGGGGGGGTCTAGCGTGTCTCTGGGACAAGAAGTTGTACCTAACACAAGCCTTCCACCTAGCGATAACAAGAAATCTACGCATCCCGTCTTCCCGCGACGTCTCATGGTCAGCGCAGCATGGCTAGAGAAAACGATTGGGGAGATGAACCAGAGTTAACTTTTCCTAGCCATTGCATGTCCCCACTCTACCTGTAAGGCACGAGGTGGGTTAGAGCCAGTCCTTGATCCCAGCTGGACCGACTCTCTCAGCGAACGAACCTAATCTGCCCTGAGCCTGTTCATGAAAAACCTAGCGTTTAAATTGTTTAAAAAAACGAAATATATGTCAATGCTGCATTGTTCTGCATCATGTTTCCTATCGCTAATCAATCAAAACCATCCAGCTTGTTTGAAACAAAGGTCTTTAAACAACAACAAAAAACACAAACTCGCCTAGTCCTCCTGTTCAAACATCCGTTCCACCTCTGTCCAAACTTTCGTTGCACCTCTGTCCAAACTTCCGTTGCACCTCTGTCCAAATTTCCGTTGCACCTCTGTCCAAACTTCCGTTGCACCTCTATCCACACTTCTGTTGCACCTCTGTCTAAACATCCTTTCATGCTCTGTCCAAACATCCTTTCCAGCTCTATCCAAACATCCTTTCCAGTTCTGTCCAAACATCCTTTCCAGTTCTGTCCAAACATCCTTTCCACCTCATTCCAAACATCCTTTCCAGTTCTGTCCAAACATCCTTTCCAGTTCTGTCCAAACATCCTTTCCAGTTCTGTCCAAACATCCTTTCCACCTCATTCCAAACATCCTTTCCAGTTCTGTCCAAACATCCTTTCCAGTTCTGTCCAAACATCCTTTCCAGTTCTGTCCAAACATCCTTTCCAGTTCTGTCCAAACATCCTTTCCAGTTCTGTCCAAACATCCTTTCCACCTCATTCCAAACATCCTTTCCAGTTCTGTCCAAACATCCTTTCCAGTTCTGTCCAAACATCCTTTCCACCTCATTCCAAACATCCTTTCCAGTTCTGTCCAAACATCCTTTCCACCTCTGTATAAACTTCCGTTCCACCTCTGTCCAAACATCCTTTCCAGCTCTGTTTTTGTGTGTTCTGTGTATTCACAGTTCCAATACTCCCATGGAGTAAATTATTTTCTTTTGAATCAGATTACGGTAATGGGATAAAAGAGACAGTCCGTGTTCGTTAGGGTTGTCTTTTTTTCTCAGACACTTGTCAATGTTTTTCTAGAACGCATTATGTCAGAAGCATTGGCAGAACACGTAGGAACTGTGAGTATACGTGAACGCATACTCACCTACCTCCGGTTTGCCGACCACATTACCGGTCTGGCTGCGTCAGGCCCTGAACTTGCGAGCCTAGTCGGAAACCTGGCTGCCCAGAAATGTGGGACGGAAATCAGTGCAGAGAAGAGTAAGATCATGGTCAACGGCCCAGAGGGTAATTTAAAACTCGATTATGGTCAAAGGCAAACCTCTGGAAAGTATTACACAGTTCAAATATATGGGAGCAGAATGAATGGGGGGGGGGGGGTATAGAGAGGAGATCCAGTCAAGAACAGCGATGGTCATGGTCGCCCTGACCAGACTGCGTATAATCTGGAAAGACAAGAACATCAGCCTTAAATCAAAGGAGACTTTCATGTAAACAATGGTCATCTCGGTAAACCTCTACGCGAATGAGACTTGGACTGACGGCTACCATAGAGCTCAATAGAAATGAGATGTTTGCGAACAATTCTTGGTCTTTCATATTTGGATCGCGTTACAGACTAGAGTGTTCTTGAAACTGTTGGGAAGGAGTTAGGCCAGTATAAAAACCCATTGACCTTAGTAAAAACATGAAAATTGACATGGTATGAACATGTGTCAAGATCGTTGGGCTGTCCAAAACTGTCATTTAAGGCACTTTGGCTGCAAAGGGTGGGAGACGGAGACCGACAAAGAGATGGGATTACAACATTAAAGAGTGGACGGAAAGGTCTATAGCTGAAACTAACACTCTGACCAAAACCCGAGATGTATGACGCGAACTGGTTCGACAAACTGCAACAAGGGTGCCTCAACGACCTTCTAGGTTACTGGACTGATGATGATGATAGAGCAAGGTCATCGACGAAGTTCAGATCATCAAAAGACATCCCTGTCATACACCGGTTCCTCTCTCAGTGGGCCCATACAACTGACCTTCGTGTGGAACTTCTGCATTTCATAGCTTCGAGGCGTGTTCAAATTAAACCGGACCTGACTGTACCAAGTAAACATGCGTACGATGACGTCACTTCTGATGTAAACAGCACATACCAACCGTTCAGTTTGCAAAATTTAATTATCCTCCGACTCAGTTTCCACAGCAGACAATTGAAAACATGGTGTGATACTGAATCCGTCCAGAGTTTATTATCGAGCGGTGATTCGGTTTCTAACAGCTGAAAGATGTCGACCAGTTGACATTCATCGGAGAATGCAGGCAGGGTATGGGGAAAATAGTATCGCCATCTTAAGCTCCGGCGACGGTCCACCCAAACTGGTGCAAACATTTTGGCGATGGCATCTTCTGTCGCAACATTCGTCTGACCTTGTCTCGGAAGATCTTTCGTTAACTCACGTCCTTCTTCGACACACTTTTGTTACCATACACTGCCTGCATTTCTGCGATGAATGTCAACTGGTCGCCATCCTTAAGCCGTTAACAACAGAATCAACGTTCGCTCATCAACTCTGGACGGATTCAGTATCACACCCGCCATGTTTCTAACGTTCTGCTGAGGAAACTATGAGTTGGATGATAATGACATTTTCCAAACTGGACGGTTGAAATGTGCTGTTTACATCAGAAGTGACGTATATATGCGCATCGAACTTATGTTTACTTGGTGCAGTTAGGTTCGGTTTTATTTGAACACGTCTCGTATGTTAATGAGCTTCAATTGTACACCATTAGGACCTCAGAAACTTCCAGAGTGATTTCCTCTGTAAGATGTCAAATGTGTTTTTGTAGTCCATTAATCCAATATAAAGTGGTGCGTTCCATTCCACACTTTGTTCAACTATTTATGTTAGTGTTGCTATCTCGTCTGTACAATACTTATTTTACCGAAGTTCTGTTTGTTCTTCTCTCAGTAGTTTGTCTATGTCCTCTTTTAGTTTCACTAGTATGGTTCCTTTCAATTTTCTTTATTTTTTTCGTTCGCCTTATTTCTATATTCCTTAGGCGGTGTACGTTGTTTTTATTTTGCGCCAGTTGGCCCAGTTCATCCGACTTCGGCATTCATTTTATGTAAGGGTCTGCTTTCTCCTGCATTTTCTGCGGGTCTGCTTCTCTGGGGTAACGGCCGGTGCTGTGATTGGGGAGCGAACCCAGCACCTTCGTATTGTGAGTCGTGTCACGTAACTACTAGCTCACGCCGTCTCCTCCTCCTCCCCCCTCCCCACAGTCCGTTCAATATTTTCCCCAGGCACAATAACAACACTGTTCATGTATAATTTGTACACCTTTGCAGTCTTCATTCTTTGGCAACTTGAAAATAGCCCTTGCTGCTATTTCTTCTCTTTCTCAAACGCTACCAAGTTATTTCTATATTTCTGTTGAAATGCCAATGTCCAATTTAACTGCGTGAGCTGAGGTGACAGCTGGATCAGTGGCTTTACCATCACCCAGGGGCATTATCGACTTAAAAAAAATTTCATGTTTTTTTGCAATTAACTTGCAGCTCCGTTTCTGATGTTTGAATGCACGGGTGAACTTGTGGAACTGGTCTATTGAAAAGTTATTAAAAAGATTTTGCACATCTTTTCATTTGTTTATATGAGTTGCAAATCAAATTTCTTTCTTTATCTTTAATAAAGACATTTGCCTGCTTACGTTGTCCTGTTAGTTTCTTTGTACGGTTCTACTGATCTTTGATATTTCCATTTGCTGTATCTTTCTCTGCTTCTCCCCTATGCATAAAATATTTTCTCTTGTCTCGAGGTAAGGTGTCTGCCTTGAGTGCCGGAAGTCACAGGTTCGAATCACGGTGGAGACCAGAATTTTGTCGCATGAATCTTCTAGTAAAAAAATTCCCCTGATATCTGAGTAGTGAGACCTTGTACGTTTCAGTATTATTTTGGCAGTCAGAGGGTGGTGGTCTGATGTCACGTCTTATGCTCTACACACCTTTACATCATGCAGTGATGCTCAACTTTTTGTGTTTATACATATTTGGTCAATCTGGCTTTCTCCCATATGATCTGGCTTTCTCCCATATGATCTGGCTAGACCTGTTTTTTGCTGTTTGCATTCTTTATTATGGAAACCAATTACTGCTTACACCAATGTTTCTTTGTGCGTTCTTGTATTTGTGCAAACATGCTGCCATCAATCACCAATTCGTTTGAAGCACATACGTCTATTTTAATTGTTAATCCTGATTTCATATTTTGGCATGATCTCTTCTACACTGATACTATTATTTTCAACCTTAGCACTTCCAACTTTAGTGACCCATTTAAATTGTAATGTCTTTTCTTCTTCTGTTTTTGACATTTTCAAGGCTGGTATAAAATGCCTATTTCACCGAGTTTTCTTTATCAATGGTTGACACACATCATTTGATGTTTATCTTTGACAGTTGTGAAAGGGGCCAGCTTTATTCTTAGTCTCATCTGATAGCATTAGCTGCACACCTTTACTGAGGGAGGATTTATAAGGCGAGAAATAAAGGTCACGACACTGCATAGGAGGCTGCGTGGCTCAAGTGTGCTTTACAATCCCAGCGCACCAGGTTCGAATCACGCCTGTGTACAGTTTGGCAGACATGTTTTTTTTGTTCTCAACGTACGGAGAGTAATGGCAACCAACCATACAGCACACTTTGCCAAGAAACTTATAACGGCTAAATAGGTTGACGGCTGTAAGAAGCGACGTTCTGCAAAGGACATGTCACTTACTTTGACCCTGCATTGACCACACTGTACAGACTAGGTTTACAAAACAATAACCCTAACCTGCTTTAGAGAACCTATTTATGTCCTCATGGACTGAAAGAAGATAAACATATTAACCGCTCGACCACCAAATTGTGTATGTGTGTTAGCTCTTTCTGTCTCTCTCCTACCATCTCTGCTCCAACTTAAGTGACTGGTCATCCACTTTAATTTCAACCCAATGTAATGTTTGAAGTATGATTATTGTTAGTTGACTTGTTTATATTTGTAGAAGCTTGAAGTATGTAACAAAATGAGGCAGCCGGTCCCATGCTCAGCCTTCCTTTAGTCGTCTCTTACGACTTGCCCTTGGCAGGTTAACAGTGTTACTATTTCGGGCCATGGCAACGCTAAGTGCCAGGAAACACAGATTATTTGTTGATTAGTAAAGTGAAGTGGACATACCATTTTGTGTGCAGAATACTGCAGCATGGCAGATATGGCTATCTCTTTTGTTTATCTTAACGAGCTCGTCCGTAACCGGTCGTGCTCAGGCTTAACAGTTTAAGATAAAGCAGTACCAATTATAATCGTTATCAGTGTCTGTATGGCACAGTTTGACTGTTTCTCTACTACACCAAGAGACGAACATCTACTTGCAACGTGCAGATCAGTCATGGGCATGCGGTTCATTTTCACCTGGCTGAGATCCGTTTCCTTCTCCTCTCAGAAGAGAACAGAAAACTGACCGGGTGTCATGACAGCCATTTTAGTCTTAGTATAATAATCTAGTAGGCCGTTTTGCAGACTTGTTTCGGGAGATATTTCTTCTCTGAATTGTATAATTCTTTCTCTCATCTTTCTTGTTGTTGCTAACCCATAACTGCTGATCAATCTTGCTCTTAACAGCGCATTGACATATTTTATAAATACAGATCTTCAGCTACTCCACTAGGCCGTCCAGTGAGTCGGCGTCACTTGTCGTTTGAATCGTTTCTCCTGCCTGCAATGCGTTTGTTTCACCAGGGTGAGAGCAGTGTCTGTAAACGGGCAGGTTCTGATGGTAGATACGGTTTAAGTGGCTATCGACTCAGTGTGTCCTGTTCAGAACTGAAAGATGGGACTTGCTCTCTTCTGTGAAGTATATTTATGTCACCCTTAGCTATTGGATGGGATATTTCCCTAAAGTCATTGCGACCCGATGTCACATTCGCCTTCCTGTTCAGCCGTATTTTTCTTCTTCTTTGTAATTCTTTCTATTATTATTATTATTAATAATTAGCTTCCCTGATTGATTAGCTCTAGAAGATTATAGTTAATAGTGTTGGGGGTTTCCGGGGCTTTCCTTGCTACACCTGACACAAACCAGAAATATATTTAGCTCCTTTCCGTCCACAGAGGGGAGAGTGAGACATTCGAAGGTGTGCAATGGCGTGTGTCGAGCTAAAACAATTCTAAGGATCCCCTGATTGCACCAACCTGCAGGAGCCTAGAGAGGCGTCTCGTATCCCTCAGTTCCGCCGTGTGAGCCTAGAGAGGCGTCTCGTATCCCTCAGTTCCGCCGTGTGAGCCTAGAGAGGCGTCTCGTATCCCTCAGTTCTGCCGTGTGAGCCTAGAGAGGCGTCTCGTATCCCTCAGTTCTGCCGTGTGAGCCTAGAGAGGCGTCTCGTATCCCTCAGTTCCGCCGTGTGAGCTTAGAGAGGCGTCTCGTATCCCTCAGTTCTGCCGTGTGAGCCTAGAGAGGCGTCTCGTATCCCTCAGTTCCGCAGTGTGAGCTTAGAGAGGCGTCTCGTATCCCTCAGTTCCGACGTGTTTCGCTGTAGGACAAGGGATACATTTCTCAGAATGCAGTGCTGAGTTGGGCACATTCAGCTCTGTGCAGTGCTGAGTTGGGCACCATCAGCCCAGGGCATTGTCGGGCTGGTACCCGAGTCATGGCGTGCTACCACTTTCACCAACCCACGGGACAGCCATAGAGTCCCAGTCCCGTCAGTTTCACCGTGTTTCATATTTTAAAAACAAAAAAACGCTATTGAAAGAATGCAGTAAAATGATTTTGTTGGTAACTATTTTGTTACGGTTTCCTTTCTTATCTTTCTTGTTTTAGTGAATGTCCCACTGAGTTAGTGTCTCATCTCACACGGGCCGTGTATAACAACTTTGAGAACTCTGTGAATCTGGTCAGCCTCTACCAGGAGGTAGATGGCAAAGACGAGGTGAATGGCAATGGGGATGATGACGATGATGAGGTGATTGATGGTAATCGAAGTCAAGGCAGCTCAGTTGATCGACTTCGGAATTTTAGATCTACAAGTAAGTTCAATAATATTCATGAACATCGCTTTATTTACATAATGTCATCACTTTATTTACATAATGTCATCACTTTATTTACATACTGTCCTAACTTTATTTACATAATGTCATCACCTTATTTACATACTTTCGTCACTGTAGTTACATACTTTCATCACTGTATTTACATACTGCTGTCACTTTATTTACAATGTCATCACTTTATTTACAATGTCATCACTTTATTTACATAATGTCATCACTTTATTTACAATGTCATCACTTTACTTACACACTGTCTTCGCTATTTACAGAGATTGATGTTAGTTGAATGGGTTTTTGATGTTCTTTGAATGTTTGCTTTATTACAGTTATTGATGCTGGTCGACTTCTTCAAGAGGTTGTGTCTTCCACACACACCACTGTGAAAACATGGAGCACATCACTGCCTGTGTGGAAAGCCCTGCCCATTTCCTTGCATGTGTGTTCCCATGCCATCAAGAACACTCGTCGGAAAATGGAGGACAGACACGTTATTATTCCAGATCTTAATGCCTTGTTTGAGCTGAAGGTAGCCTCATCAGCCGTTAATCTGTTGTCCTGTTCATGTTGAATATTACTAGCATGTTCTATACACAGACCGTTCTCATGCAAATATCATGCAAGGTAGGTATCTAAGGAAATCGTGTTCCAGCATCTCCATCAAAGCACATCTCAAGGGGCGGCCAATTTACAAGTAAACAACAGAGGCTGGAGGCAGAGTGAGCGGTGTTACAGCCAGATGGAACTAGTCTACAACTAGCGACCCTGATCAGTACTAGCCCTCTCATCAGGAAAGAGATGGCCAATGACAATCCCAGATCCATCAGCCCAGACACCTCCAGTGCCAACATGATTGCACGGGGGTGACTTCGGGTGGCATGAACATCTAAATCATCCGCTGGTCACTTTGTGATGAAACTACACAACTGAAATGAGAAATTAGTTGTCTACAGACTCTACAATCTTCTGGGGTCAGAGACTCGCCTCTCAAAGCGATGAACGGAAATGGGAATTCTGCAGTTTTCAGGTGACCCCTGGTCTCATGGGAGGTGGTATCAGAGTGCATTCATCCTGAGTTATCTCCAGTTGTCTTGACTTATGTCTTATTACTGGACCGGACAGTAATGTTGATGATCTCACTATAACCCAAATACAGCACAAGTTACATCATCGAGACAAAACGTCTGATACAGTTGCCATCATCATGTTGTTGAGTGCTCACAGTGAGTAACTTTACTTTTTTTGCGGGCCATGAAAAGGACGTTAAGAGGTGGGCTGTAGCCCTACCTATGCAGACCAAAGAGATGCAGTCTGACCTGGCTGAGAGACCATGCTTGAAAAGTTTTGGGGGGGGGGGGGGGGGGGGGGTTCGCCGAAGAAACGAAGTGCAGAGTCTCCTTCGTGAACCTCATTGGGTTAGAAGCACTGCATCATTGATCGATGAAGAAGATAAGAAGCTGGTCAGCAAACGCTTTCCTCAGACCTTGAGCGTGCTATTCTTGGCTTCATCTGCTTGTCGCTCACTATTATGGGGATCACATTGATCCCTACCTAATTAGCTAGTCTGTCATAAGACAGTCTGTTACAGAGAGAACTACATGGAAGCAAGATGGGGATCTTGGTCAGTATATTTTGCCTGACCCTGACTAACATGTGTGATCATCATGTTTTACTTGACTTCCCAACCTGTTCCCTTGGTTATGTCAGATGGGACGCGACAGGAAACCCTGCTCAGCATAATGCTACAGAAGTTCCGTTTCTCGTTCCTTCTCCCTCCATCTAGTAACATCTCACTGAGTGAGTCTGTGTAAATGTAATATTTGTACTATATTACACACCATTAGATACAATCTTTGCTGTAATTAAACACCCACTTATCCATTCTCACTGATTCTGTTCTTGCACGCTAGCCTGCTTCCTGTTGGCCTGATTGTAGCTGAGATATTGTTTGTTTTAATAGCTCAATATTTCCGGTTTTGTTAATCTTTATTTAGTGAAAACATGATCATGATAGACAAACCAACCACCATGACTTGACTTGCCTGTAGACTAGCTAGATCAACAGACAGAAAGGCTCGAGGTCTAAGAAGACCAGGAAATATATTAATGCAGTAGCTCTAACAGCACAAGTACAGGGACAGTGATAGAAATCTTTGACATTAAGCCACACTGCAAAAGACTGGAACCACGTTTTCTTGACAGCTGGTATGGGGAGCCAAATGCAGTGTTGGACCTATGATTTCGCATATAATTTCTTCTTCTTCTTCGTTCATCCTCAGATCAAGGTTCCAGTTTCTTTTACAAAGGACACCGTTGTTTGTAAGGCTGTTTCATCTCCATACAGCTTTTGTCTCATATCTGTCTCACGAGACCAGTATTGTTCTCTCTTTTCCTGCGTGAGCGTGCAGCTTTGCAGGATGTGTTCCACGGTCATGATATGCTTCCCACATGGGCACATGTCATCGGTCCCAATCCTCATTTTGTTGTAAAGATGACCCTTTAGTCTGTTATGGCCAGTTCTCAGTTTGAAGATGATGACTTGCTCTTCTCTAGTTAAGTTTAAAGTAGCTGTCTTCTTTTCTGAAGTCGGGCTGTTGATCAGCCCATTTTACCTTGAAGTTGGCTTTAATTATGGTCTTGGCCTCATTATAGGGCATATAACTTAACGTCACATCTTTATACTGGTTTAGTTTCTTGGACAGTGGTTTTTTCTGATGTGCGAGTCCATCTTAATAGACTCAAACACTAGAGCTAAGTAGACCTGCAGCCAGTTAGGCGCCATCTATAGCTGCTCTTAATAATCCACCTGGGGAAAGGTACAAATAACTTGGGTAGATTTTTAATTTGAATTTTGTCCGAGCAGCAGCCCTTAAGTCCACTCTTTTAGATCTCCAACTGTCAAGGAATGTTTAATGTGCTCGACACTGAACACGGGAGCCCCATTTCACTATCCACAGAACAGTGGCATTATTACCAGAAATTTCCACGTGAAAAAAATCCAGTCTCCACCATGATTCAAACACACGACCTCCGGCACTTGAGGTAGACACCTTACCTTGAGACCACGGACATGGAACTAAGGTTAAAAGTTACTGGATCTGTGGCATTGTCAGATCAGACCTGATTTTCACAATTGTTAAGTTAATTATACTGACTAGACCAAAAAGAGGTATGAGTGGAGTGAATAATTATTGATCTTAATTTAAGGAAAAATGCCAGGCAACATACACTTCATCAGCTAGAACAGCGGATTTTAAGCTTTTCATGACCTTTTTGTTATCTTCTGCTGCCATTGACATCAATTCACCAGTCTTCCATTTCTTCTTCTTCTTCTGCGTACACAGTCAGACAGTAACCATTATTTTCTCGAAAAAAGCGGCGGTCATCCTGAGACTCTCGCCACTACCATAGAGCTTGTCTTGCAGTTCCACTGGCAATGGCCACATCTGCTCTCTCTGATCCTCGTATGTCGGGCAGTTCTGCAGCAGATGTTCAGTGGTCATTTTACCAGTACCGCACGGGCATTCGTCGGTACACCCTATCTTCAATTTGTTGAAGAGGTGGTACCTCAGTCTGTTGTGGCCAGTGCGAAGTCTGAAGACAACGACCTGCTCTCTTCGGTTCAACTGGTAATAGGCATCGTTTTTGGTGTAACCAGTATGTTCGGTTTCCCATTTGGACATGTACCTGGCTTTGATAAGCCGTTTTGACTCTTCGTACGTCATACTGGTATCTATTTGTGGTAGCCTTGCACCTTCTTTTGCCAGTCTGTCTGCCTCCTCGTTGCCTTGGATGTTGCAGTGTGACGGAACCCACTGTACCACTACCCTTTTTGGTGCGGACTGTTGGCACAGTTTGCAGAGTGCTGCTCTTAAGTCATTAAGCTCAGTGTTTTTCTGGCTTTTTAGCGCTGTGACTACTTCGAGAGCATCTGTCAGCAGGACTATATGGCTCTCATTTTCACTGTGTGTTACCATTTCTTCCACTGCCGCCCTCAGTGCCTCTGCCTCTGCTCTGAAATTGCTCGTGTACTTACCAGTAGCGAATGACAGTGTTATTTTTCTGCCATTTGGTAGGTTCAGGAATGCTCCTGCCCCTCCGTTCTGTGTAGTGTTTGTTACAGAACCGTCGGTGTATGCATGGGTCCAGTCCATGCTTGGGTAGCTTTTCGTTATGAAGCTTAAGGTAGTGTCTCTCCTTTCTTTTTCGGTCTGGCAGTTTTTGTTTGCAATACCTGGTATATTTTCTACCACCTCTGGAAATATATCCTGCCTCCAAGTAGGTTTTCGTACAGTAGTGATGGGTTTTGGTGTTGTTAGTGCGTTTATGGGATCTTCGTGCATCTTTGCTTTGGCTATTTCTGCAAAGTTTCTCCGCTTTAGTTTCCCAGTTCCCAAATTGTTTAGCCTCTGGTACATTGGATGGTCCGTCAGTCTTCGGAGTTTCTCTGACTGCAGCTGGGCTCTGCAGTCTCTTCTGTCGGTCATGGATTGCAGTTTTGTAATCTTTTCAAGTTCTACAATTGGCGTTGACTTCATGCCACCTGTTATGATTCTCATGGCTTGGTTTTGAAGTTTGTTAACTTTATCGAAGTTCGCCTTCGCTGCTGTTGTCCATGCCGCGATGCCATACTCGAGAACTGGTCTCACTCTTCCAGTGTACAGTTTCTTTAGTATGCCTTCGTCTGCTCCCCAGCTTGTGCCAGCAAGTTTCCTCATGATCGCCATTCTTTCTCTGGCTTTCATTCGGTTTCTCTCAATCTGACTTTTCCATGTCATGCGCCGATCAAATGTGACTCCCAGATAGGTTGGGTTGTCGTTTGGCTGCAGGATTTTGCCATTTAGGCTTAATTTGGTACTTTGGGGTTTTAATGAGAGCGAGAATATTGTGCACGTGGTTTTCTCCTCGTTTATTTTGACCAGCCATGAGTTCGCCCACTCTTCCAGCGATGTTAGGGCCGTTTGCATCCGATTTCTTGCTATGGTGAGATTCTTTTCAGAGGTCCACATAGCCAGATCGTCTGCAAACATTGAGCTATGGACTCTTCTTGGTATATTCTCTGTAATATCGTTTATATATACCAGGAAGAGTGTGGGTGACAGTACTCCCCCTTGGGGTACTCCCTGCTCGAGTGTCACCTTTTTGCTCATCTGCCCTTGTACTTGGACTCTGGCCGTTCTTTGTTTGAGGTAGTGGTTGATCCACTTGTACATCTTCCCACAAACATCACTTCTTCTTAGCTTGACTCTAAGTCCATCCTTCCAGACTTTGTCAAATGCCTTTTCCAGATCCACCCAAACAGCTACTGTGTGTTTCTGTGCCTGGTAGGCATCTTCTATCTCCTGGGCTATGAGGATGACCTGGTCCTCAGTGGATCTGTGCTGTCTAAAGCCGGCTTGCTGTGGAATTAGTATTCGTTTTTCTTCCAGATGCCACATCAGTCTGGTGTTTATCATCCGTTCCATCAGCTTGCCGACACAGCTCAGTAGGCTTATGGGCCTGTATCCATTCGGATCTGTTTTGTCCTTTCCTGTTTTTGGTACTGGTACCAGTATTGCATCTTTCCATGCCTGGGGTACAATACCCCTTTTCCAGCTTTGGTTCAGGACTGATAGTAGTTTTTCCTTCGCTGTTTGGCCCAGCCCCATCAGCATTTCGTTTGTTATCCCGTCTTTTCCGGGAGATTTCCTTCTCTTTAGTGTTCTCATAGCCTCTTCCATTTCGCGCATTGTTAGTTTGGCCATCATGTGCTCTTCAGGAGCCGTATTTATGTTTTCGTGCCCCTTTAGCTCTTCGCTAATGTCTGTATGCTTATCTGCAGGGACCTCGATGTGGTTTGCTCTGGCATAGTGATCGACAAAGGCGTTTGCGGCTTTCTTACCTGTGATCAAGTTCTCGCCTTGCTTGATAGTAATTTGTTTATTTGACGGGGTTTCGTCGTTCATGGCTCTGACTAGCTTCCATAGCTTGTTCCCTTCTTTGTCCAGGTTTAAACTTTCCGTTTTATTTTTCCAACTTTCTCTTGCTGTTTGCTTGAGAGTGTGTTTGTACTTCGCCGCGGCGGCTTTGAGGGCGATGTTTGCCTCCACGGATTTTTCTCGTTCTGCCATGTTCCTCGCATTTGTTACTGCATCTTCCACTTTCTGTAACTCATCATTCCAGTAGGGCTTATAGTTTTTCCTAGCTCCTCTTGGGATGGTTTCAGTGGCGGCTTGCATTATTGCCTTGCTTAGGCTCTCTACCATGGGCTTCATTTTGGTGTTTCGTGTGTTGATGGTTTCACACAGCCCATCTGTCAGGATTGCAAATCTGTCCCAGTCGGCTCGTTTGTAATTCCAACGTGGGAGCGGTTTTGTTTCCTGTGGGCCTACTTCCATGTCAATGGTTAGCCTGGTCGGCCTGTGGTCGCTACCTGCCAGTTGGTTTAGCACCTGGCGGTCTATTTTATAGTGTATGTCCTGTGTGGAGAAGGCCAAATCTGGAGTCGAGGTGGTATGCCATGTTCTTGAATAGAAGCTAGGGCTATCCTCCGGCCTATTGATTAGGGAGAGATTTGCATCTATCTCCCAATCTTCCACTTCGTCACCTCTGCTGTCTGTGTCAGAGTATCCCCATCTCTCCGAGTGGCTGTTGAAATCTCCAACCACTATGCAGTTGGAGTCTCTGACCTCCATACTCGAGAGCGATAGGTCTCTGTTTGGTGGTCCGTACAGATTGAAAATGCGGAGCTTCGTCTCTTGAGCCATTATGTCAACTCCTACAATTTCTGCTTGTCCGGTGTGATTGACAGGTACCGCGCTACTCGGTATGCTGTTTCTGGTCAGTATCAGGACCCCTCCTTTGTGGCCTTCTCTATCTAGACGGAAGGTCTGGTATCCTCTGATTGAGAATTTATGGTTTTTGTTGAGGTGCGTTTCCTGGATACATGCCACGTCAATCTTACCTTCATGCAGGTGATGTGTTAGGGAAAGTTTTTTGTTAATGACTCCCTCCGCATTCCACTGTAATATTCTGAGGGTCTTGAGGTTTTGGCCAATAGTCGTTTCCCCATAGCCATGTGCCTTGACTCCACGACACATGGGTGGGTGACCACCAGTAGTCAAGGGTGGGCCCCTTCGAGGCGTGGGGCCCGGCGCTATCGCTGCCTGGCGGGTCTCCTCAGGATGAGCGCCATACGTTTTTCGAATAGGTTGTGCTGCCATCATACTGTGATTTACGTTGCACTGTTTTGTTAGGCTTGCGGCCCCGTGCATCCGATTTCAACAGGCGTTTCTGTAGGGATGCCCTCCTTAGCCTTTGGCTGTCCCCAGCCTATCTGCAAGGCAGCAGTTGTTTACGATCAGAGTTTTCTCTCCTATGGAAGTTGTCTTACCAGACTATCGAGTCTTCACTACTCGTGTCTATAGGGTGCAATGATGGTATGTGATATATGAGATGGACTGGTTTACCCGGAAGAGAGGCAGTCCAGTGTGTCTGTATCCCAGGATCGTCACGTCCTGCCAGAAACGTAGCATTTGCATGTGAGTGGGGTATCTCTTTGTCCCTTTATTTTCTTGGCTTCTATGCAGGGATGGTACGCCTAGCATTCCCCGCCACCTGGGGTGTTGACACAGTGGGGCATGTGTGCAATGTCCGCTGGTCTGCATCTCTTCTGCGTCCAGCATGATAGTTATGGCTGATAACGTACAGAGGTAGATATCGTAACCGGAGTGCATTTAGCCAGAGGACAAGCCTGGTAATGTCACAGAGATGTTGATCGCCTGGTGTGCGGACAACTCTCATGGTCAGTGGTTGAGTCTTGACAGTTCACAGTGTGGTGGCTGCTCTACTGTTTTCGACACCCCGACCAGGTTCTAAGTCTTTGGTTGGTGTTTTTCGCACCCCATCGCCGTATAGGGTGAGTATCAAGCAGTTTTCCGCCCGCTTTGATTTGCGGGCGGCAAGGACCTCTTACTGTGGCTCTACCTGATAGGGCTGGGGCGCAAGTCCCAGGTCCCGAGCATGTAGGAGCCTCCCATTGCAGTGGTGCTGAGATTTTGGGCGGGATTGCGGCTTTCAAGGGTTCGGCCGTAATCCCCCACATGGTAGCCTCGCGCCCTTGGCTTATCAGCCTGGTACGTGAACCAAAGTGTCTGCGGCTCCTCTCGATTTGAGCTGGTTTTCCGTAGCAACGCCCTGTCATTTGTAGGGTAAAACTGACCTGTCTTCAGATCTATTTCCAGCACCCGTTCACTATTTGGTCAGACGAATTTATTGAGGGCTTTTGTTTGTCAATGACCAGGTATTTGAAATCTGCGGAGTTAAACACGATTTCCGTAGCGTTCTTTCATTTGAGCTGACTTGTCGTCCGTGAGTCTAATACCAGCGTACGTTCATTATTAGACCCAAACGGCAGTGCTCTCAATTTGTCAGTTGTTCTACAGTATTGGCGTGTTCAGTCAAATTAAGCCGCAGGTTCCACACCTGGTGGTGCCCTTCCGTTAATTCCCTTAGCGAGATAATCAAGTTTCTTAAAGGGTAGCCCCAAAGATTTTCGAGGGTCTAATTCCAGCACATGTTCTCTATTAGACCCCACTAAGGTGTACTTTTTGATAGTCATTCTGCAGTATTGGCGTGGTAAGTTAACTTAGGTCTCAGGCTCCACTCCTGATAGTGCTCTTCCGTCAATTCCTTTATCAAACACTGGATGCAGACAAAACCGAGCCACAGGGGACATAACCCCAGATTTCTGGGAGTCTAAATCCAGCACCAGTTCCATATTAGACTCCAGAAGAGTGGTCTCGGCATGTCAATCATTTCAGTATTGGCCGTGTTGAGTCAAATGCCTGAGATCCAACTACGAGCTTTTTAACTGCAACAACTTTAATATACGCTATTGGAGCTGGAATTACCGCGGCTGCTGGCACCAGACTTGCCCTCGTTCGTTATTCAATTGTGTCTCTACACACAAGAAAATCATATTTATTGACAAACAAACAGAAAAGTTACCAATTTTGAAAGTCGACTAATAATAATAGCTGTCCATCGTTGTCGATGAGGACCGCCGACAACATCCTTGTCACAGATTTCCCTGTTGGGTGTGGGCGCGCATGTGGCTGAACAGGCCAATGCGGGCACGAAAACATCTGCTACATATCGGGCACACGAGATTTGTAGAAGGTGATGGTGTTCCCGCTGTTCGGGATTTCCGGGTCTCGCTGTGCTGGCCTTTGCTATTCTGCTTGCCACCTCATCGTCTAGGCTGACAGATCTCGACAGTGTGCTAACCAGATATGTGAATTTGTCTACAGCATTCAGCGTCTGCCCGCTAACTGTAGTCTCTGGTTTTGTGAGTCTTCCATTTGACACTGGTCATTTCACCAGACAAAAATCCAGTCACCAGAACAAGCAGTTTCATTGGAAATTGTTGCATTTAAGAAATATAAAATGAATAACTAGTGGCTTTATATGGTTCTTTGTGGTTATCTTTCTTGTGACATATCACATTTCTAGTCACAGAAAGTGTAAAATCCAATATGCAGTCCCAATCAAAAGCATGACCGTACTGGATTACTGGTTCCTCAGAGGCGGTTACGCTGCTGTGGGGCCTAACTTTGTTTCTATTGTGTTCTGTCTTGGGCCACGGTTGACTAGGGGGTGATAAGTTCCCTATCATCATGGATGCTGTTTCTGAGTTCGGGGGAGTCGGACCATCGCATAGGTGGTCTTCTCTGTGGTCTGTCTCATGATCGCTGCCGCTGTGCTCCAATGGTCATCAGTTTCCCGAAGTAGGTGACCAGCCCAGCGATGCTATACCTTGTCTGCATGGGTAGCTACATCCTTCACCAATGACATTTGCCGCACGTCAGTGTTGTGAAGACCTTTCAAACGTCGGTTGTGGAGTGTGAAACAAATCATACGTCTCTCTCTCGAGGGAGGCTTAGGTCACTCTGAGTTTGGACTCCCATTTCTTTTGTAAGTGCCCATGTTTCTGAGACATAACACATTGCAGGGAGAACTGTGCAGTTGAATAGAGAGGCGCACAGATTCTGGTCTTGGGTAGGGTCTAGTGCTGTCTTTATGGACGAGAAAACTACCCAGACCACGTGACATCTTGTTAGTTCTGGGTTTAGGTCATTCTGCATGTTCAATAGGTGTCCCAGGTAGATATACTCCTCCACATCCTCCAGATTCTTGCCATCGAGGAACACTGGTAACGAAAGGGTTACGAATGACTTCTGTCTTGGAAGTGTTCATATTGAGGCCCGCTTTTCTCCCTACTTTGTGAAGCATAGCTACCATCTGGTTGGCATCTTTGGCTGTGTCTGTGATAAGCACTATGTTATCTGCGAAGTGGAGGGGGTTAAGTCGCTGCTATTGATGTTGATGCGGGGGGGGGGGGGGGGGGGGGGGGGGGGGTTCCAGTCGCATTAACTGATAAATGACCATACATTTCTCTGAAATATAAACCTGACATGACCTTGCAGGACACAATAACTGACATAAAACAGATTGTTATCAGATATTCATGAGTATATGTCCTTGTTTCATTCTTTCTTCACTCATAGGACAGTCCTAACCAGTCCTACTTTGCCATCTTTGATGGACACTGTGGCCTGGAAGCAGCAGAGTATGCAGCTACCCACCTTCACTGGCACTTGGTCAGAGATCAGTTGTTTAGTATTGACCCTGAAACGGCCATGAAGCGGGCCTACAAGACCACTGACATCAAGTTTCTGGAGAAGGCAAAGAGAGAGGTATTGTCCAAATCTGTCAACTAACTCTGGTTACCAAAGATTTATATGGGAGAAGGGGATGCTTGGCCGAATGGTTTTGATGCCTGCCTGCCTGCCTGCCGTGGAGGGTCGGCAGGGCAGGTAGGGCATGTATTATCTTTCTGAAATAAACAAACATAGCCAACATATGGTGTGATAGCAGCAGTTACGAAGCGGCCTGTAGTCCTCAGCCTAAAAACCCCTCAACTACTCCAGAAATGGGAATAAAGTCATACTATACTTTTTTAAACATTTTTTTCTATAAATTTAAGGGCTGAAGATGCAGCTGTGAATGAACTGATAGTAGCCAGCGACATAGCTGTCTGTTTGCATCAGGGTCAGTGAACCAGAGCTGACAGGAGCCTGCAACTCATAGCCTGTCTGCATCAGTCAGTAATGTCATAGCCTGTCTGCTTGTATCAGTCAGTAATGTCATAGCCTGGCTGCTTACATCAGTCAGTAATGTCATAGCCTGGCTGCTTGCATCAGTCAGTAATGTCACAGCTGACAGCAGCCAGCGACTCATAGCCTGGCTGCTTGCATCAGTCAGTAATGTCATAGCCGACCAAGACTCTATTCTGCCTCCAAGCAGCAGCCCTGGAATCAGACTGCACTAGTGCAAATACGACATGTGACATCGTCTTGTTCAGGACGAACGCACAAGAAGATTTGTATTTATCATGAGTGCCAGTAACAGAACAGATGTTGAAATCGCAGCTACTAAAAGCATATATGATTTAGAACAGGCTTCCCTCCAACTGCATGGATAGCACAAGCTCCCGATGAAGCTGAAAGAAAGGATGAATGAGTTATAGCTGATATTTTATGTCAGTCATCATCACGTGACATGTTCATTCCAGAATGAAGTCTCCATCATCGCAGCTCAGTATGCATCTTGGTTTAAGGCGAGTCGGCCTACATGTACAAAAATATCCCCAGCTGTCTGGAATGATTTAATGCCATTTTCGGCGAGGGCAACCTCTTTTTCTCCTTCCAGAAACCATGGTCTCCATCATCTTGCCGTTATGCCTCTGAAATATGTCAGCTTTTTTCTTGCGATGTTGTCATGGAGCCTATAACAGGCAGCTATTGCAAAATTTCTCTGTTTGTCTTTGTTTCAATCCCTGATATTTTCAGCATCCTTTTATAACACTTCCATTTCAAAAGCTGTATTTTTTTTCAATTGATTTCCACCATTTTTTAAATTACGCCACAAAGATTAAGACTACCAATTTTTGGGTACACCAGTTGTCTTGTAAATCCATGAAATTTCCACAAACACTGATAGTGTTCCTAACCAGATAAGCTTATCTGTTGTTTCCACTACAAACATATTTATAACACCCACATAAACAAACTAAACAGACCTACCTCAGAAAAGTCAGTTGCAACAACTTAGCTACCACCCCTCTCAAATCCATGTGATACAGAAAAAATCATTAACAAATTGTCAAAAGTAAAAAAAGCCATTGTATTGTTATCGGGGTGGGGGAAGTGGTCTAGTTTTCAATTCAGTCATTTCTATAGCAAAACCAGTGTTAACACAACGAATACACTAGTGAGTATACAGAAACAATGCCCTAGGCAAATTTGTTTGCCAATGGTTCAGTAAAAGTTAATGTCCCTGTCTCACAACAGTATGTCATCACTGGGAAAATGCATGTCCTGATCAGTTGGATCTTTGTATACTTGCATGTGTGTTGCCACCAATTTTGCACCTGCATTAGTTTGTGTGGGGCAATTGCAAGTCTTCACTTTATTTCAGTTATGTAAGTACTGGTAATATTTTGACTTGGCTTCTACCAACTTTGGTTTGCATCCACACTGAAGGACTATCTGGGTAGCTAATATAGATTGTGTTCTCTGACAAGTATTGCATATAATAGAAAAACGTTTTGAGTTGGCTGGGTCACAATGTGAGACATGAAAGTCTGCTACAGAAGATAGTAGAGGGCAAGATTCAAGGGTGGAGAGGACTGGGGCGATCAAGACTCACCTTTAAATCACAGGCATGCATAGAAATTAGAGTATGAACTTATAATAGAAGACATAGAAAACCTTGCAACCAGTCTCAGAACTGATCAACCAGAGGATAGGGTCAAATTGAGAGACATACTCAAACAACCTTGCAACCAGACTCATGACTGATCAACCAGAGGATAGGGTCAAATTGAGAGATACTCAGACAATCTTACAACCAGTCTCATGACTGATTAACCAGAGGATAAGGTGAAATTGAGAGACATACTCAGACAATCTTACAACCAGTTTTAGGACTAATCAACCAGAGGATGATGATGATAGATTGAACTATTTAAAGAAAAGAACAGCTTCCATTGTAGCATTTATTCCCATTGATGGTGCCCACTGGAATGATTCATAGGGCTGAGGAATAAAGGTCTCTTGCCTCAGCAGTTGCCAAAACACTGTAGAGGGTAGGTGTTTTAAAATTTGACCTCTTGACAGAATAAGAAAACATGTGATTTGTTGGGGTTTTGAACACTCAATCAGCTGCTGCTTCATAGCTTGAACATTTGTTTGAATTGTCGAAAATGTAAGTCTGAACTTTGTGTATTACGTGCCAAGCAAACATTAATGTGACAGATCAGCAAACATGACACTGCATGACTAAAAAGGGGCAGAATATGCCGCAGTGAATGAGCTGACAGCGGCTCGTAGCTGACTGGGGCAGTGACCCATATCTGATCAAGACCCTATTCCACCTTCAATTGACAACTCTGGAAACAGACCGTGCAGCCTGACTAAGAGATTAGGGATCGAAGAGGGAAGACAAATCAGGTCCAAAAATGCTGTGTGGAAATCAGATGAGTCAGGCCGAAAGGTGCAGATATCGCAGCCTCGGTTTAAAACTGTAACACAAATGTCCTTTTAGAGATGAACGCTGAAAAAGAGTGACCGAAACAAAATACATAAAATTCCATTTGTTTACATTTTTTGTCAGAGCTTGCGAAGTGGAACAACAGGAGTGTCTGTACTTGTCCGAGGTTCAGATATGTATGTGGGGTGGTTGGGAGACTCCCAGGCCATTCTTGTACGCTCAGGTCGACCAGTGGAGATCATGAGCCCGCACAAACCAGAGAGGGAGGTAAGTAAAGCTGTATGTCACGGCTAACGATAGACTGTCTTTAACTTTAACTTCAACTGTCTTTCTGATATTTACTTACCCAATTTATCTCATGTCTCCAAGGCCAGTGTTGTATTTACTACCCAATTTACCTCATGTCCCCAGGGCCAGTGTTGTATTTGCTTACCCAATTTATCTCATGTCCCCAGGGCCAGTGTTGTATTTACTTACCCAATTTATCTCATGTCCCCAGGGCCAGTGTTGTATTTACTTACCCAATTTACCTCATGTCCCCAGGGCCAGTGTTGTATTTACTTACCCAATTTATCTCATGTCCCCAGGGCCAGTGTTGTATTTACTTACCCAATTTACCTCATGTCCCCAGGGCCAGTGTTGTATTTACTTACCCAATTTACCTCATGTCCCCAGGGCCAGTGTTGTATTTACTTACCCAATTTACCTCATGTCCCCAGGGCCAGTGTTGTATTTACTTACCCAATTTACCTCATGTCCCCAGGGCCAGTGTTGTATTTACTTACTCAATTTACCTCATGTCCCCAGGGCCAGTGTTGTATTTACTTACCCAATTTACCTCATGTCCCCAGGGCCAGTGTTGTATTTACTTACCCAATTTACCTCATGTCCCCAGGGCCAGTGTTGTATTTACTTACCCAATTTACCTCATGTCCCCAGGGCCAGTGTTGTATTTGCTTACCCAATTTACCTCATGTCCCCAGGGCCAGTGTTGTATTTGCTTACCCAATTTACCTCATGTCCCCAGGGCCAGTGTTGTATTTGCTTACCCAATTTACCTCATGTCCCCAGGGCCAGTGTTGTATTTACTTACCCAATTTACCTCATGTTCCCAGGGCCAGTGTTGTATTTGCTTACCCAATTTACCTCATGTCCCCAGGGCCAGTGTTGTATTTACTTACCCAATTTACCTCATGTCCCCTTGTTTTAAGGAACACAAAATATATTTTCCCAGATAATTCCCTCTTCTGCTGTCACCTCCAAAGGTCAGACAGTTGGTGTCTTGCTGCGCAGCAGCTAAGGCACAACAAAAATACAAACCGTATCAACCCTCAGCATCTGCCGGTGTCCAGACATTGCTCTCACCCTGATGAAACAGACGCCTGCTCATTGCAGACATGAGGAAAAGATTCTTACAGGCACTGCTGCCAATTCCCAACACAAAGTATCAGCCAGATTTGGTTTATTTATGTTCATTTCGCTGTCACGAACACGTTCAAGGGAAATAGTGTTATTTTACAATTGAATCAATTTGATATTTCAATTGATCCTCTCTGTGTACCTGTATGCTTGTGAAACATGGACATTAAATGCTGCATGGGAAGGGGAGATCCAGGCCATGAAAATGAGGTGTTTCGGGAAGATCCTTGGGATATCATATCAAGATCTGGTATCAAGATGCTGAGCAGCGGTCAGCGACCCATACCTGACTGCTAGTGTCAGAACCAGTGAACCAGAGCTGCCAAGACCCTTCTATACCTCCTTCACCCTGGATAACAGGCTGCAACAGAGCAAACTAGCTAAGGAGAAGGGATCAAAGAGGAAAGGCTAAACGAGCACTCAAAAATGCCTGCTAATGACGGATGTTTTGTACCTAAAGGTTCCGTTCTCTGGACTACATTCTGCTACTTGTAAAGCCCTTTTCAGGGCTTGATAGCGGGAGATTGATAATGAACGAAGCTAAGCTAAGCCAAGCCATATCAAGATTTTGTCGTGAATGTCAGGGTACACATGACTCCGACAGTATTGGACCATATCCACATATCTAGGCCTTTTTTCAATTGTCAGATCATGAAAGCTATGCTGGTACGGCCGTGTGATACACACTCATCACTTACCCAGTGTGGTACTCCAATCCAAGGCGCAGTTCCTCGCAAGAGAAGGGGCCCTAAGATGCGCTGGACAGATGATATTCGCAAGTGGATGGACATGACTTTAATTGAAACTGCAATGGATAGAATACAATGGCCACGGACAATTCCTGATGTACTGAGATGTGGTGCTTTTATTGCCACCTAGGTTACGGGACCGGGGAGACGAGATTTACATTTTTCGGTGGCCAACGTGCATTTCAAAACTAATACTTACTTACTTTGTGTGCAAGCACGGCGTCATACATCCAGTATTCAGCGACATAGATTGCCCTGTCATTTGTCTCCAGCATGTCGCACCTATTGTGTTTCATGGAGGTTGGGGCAGATCATCAGGTGGTTTTTGTTCCAGTATTGCGCCACAGTCACAGGTGTCATCATCTGTGTATCCCCATTGTTTCATATTCCTCTTGCACCATGATACACCAGTTCGGAGTCTGTTTCGGAGTCTGTTTAGTGACTCCCATGTTGTGTATGGTAGATGTCCGGGAGTAGGCTCCTCCCGAAGTTCCTTCTCTGGGGCCTGCATCAATTCGTGACTTCTCTGGGGCCTGCATCAATTCGTGACATCTCTCGATACGGCGATTTTCAGGGCTCACATATGGGGAGGGGGGGGGGGGGGGGCAATTATACTGCCAAGTCATTCCATCTTCAGCAAAACAACTGATGAAAATATGCATATTCCACTAGCTAAGACACAGGGGAGAAAGAAAACTCAGAAATGTCAGTAAAAACCTAGATAGTTTTGTCTGTCAGATGATTCAGTGAGCTCATTGTTTGTCTACTTTTCTGGTTCTGTTTCTAAGAATCCACATCACTGCACTCCGGACATACCCATATGTGTTCAATCTCTCAGCAAATTGTGCAGGGTCTGGATGCCTATGGTCCCCGTAGGTCGCTGGTTGTACTCTCTCCCGCTCCATCCTCTCATGGGCCTCACTCCACTCGAACTTTGCATGATGTCAAAACGTTGCTGTCTGTGGATTGCTAAATTCATTTATTTTGGTGTCCTCATTCAACAGACGGTTGTTAATTGATTTCAAAACGTCATTCCTATCCATCACTAACTTGCCCATGATGGGAGCTTGTGAAGCCAAGATGTCAGCTCTTTCGTTGCCCTGAACCCCGGCATGAGCAGGACAGTAGATCCAGGTCAAGCCCTGCAGGTTTGAGGCCTCAACAGCTGCTATCCACTTGTACCTCAGCCATCCCTTCTGTACCTTCTGAAGTACGGCTTGCGCATCAGTCACGATGACTGTCCTTGTTAAAGGGTTCTCAGATAGCCATCTTAACGCTGAGGTCACTGCTTCCATCTCCATTCTCAAACTGGAGGTTATTGACATGTATGCCCCATGCTGCTCAGCAACGACCTATCCTCTTACTCTGAGAAGACCCAGCCTGATGTCCCGCTGCTCAGCACAAATTCTTTGTTGTATATGACGGCATCACTATCCTACATGTTCTCCGTCATCAGCTGGTTCATCTTGATATAGTTTGTAAGATGATTAGAATAAATTGTTTGTATTGTTTATTCATATGTCCAGGATGAGAGGAGGAGAATTGAAGATCTTGGAGGTTGTGTGCTGTTCAATGGAGCATGGAGAGTTAATGGTGATATTTCTGTGTCCAGGGCTATAGGTGAGCACTTGTCCTTAGTCTGATTACTTGTATTCATGCACCTGTTTCTGTTGTCTTGTAGAGGATACTGTAGTCTCTTTGTTGTCATGTTATACTAGGCAGGAACAGCGACTCAACACCTTTCACATGAGGTGTCTACGGCGTATATTGGGGATTGGGTGGCAAGAAAGAGGGCCACATAATATGGTCTTACAGAGAGCAAACACCCACAGCATGTATTTGCTGTTGAGCCAGCGATGTCTTCAGTGATTGGGGCATGTTTACCTCATGAAAGATAGGAGGTTGCCAAAGGATATCACCTATGGAGAGCTAGTCACTGGAGTTAGAAGAATCGGCCGTTATACACTGCGTTTCAAGGACGTATGCAAGAGGGACATGAAGTCATGCGACATCCCATCCGAGGACTGGTAAGAAATTGCTCAGGATCGAGCTGTTTGGAGATAGTCAGTTGGAGGGGGCATAGTGACTGCTGACGCTTGTAGAGGCCTTCTGGCTGCAGAGAAAAGAGAAAGACTGAAAAGATCAAGTAACACCCCGCGAGTCAGCCTAATCAGCATGGGTGTGCGATCTGCGGCAGGGACTGTCACTCGCGGATCTGCCTTTACAGTCATAGCAGATAGTGTCGAAATACAGGAGACAGAGCTGGACAAAACTGACAGGGCACTACACGCATGGTCTACAGGAGACAGAGCCGCACAAAACTGACATGGTGACACGCGCATGGTCTATAGGAGACAGAGCTGGACAAAACTGACAGGGCACTACACGCATGGTCTACAGGAGACAGAGCCGCACAAAACTGACATGGTGACACGCGCATGGTCTATAGGAGACAGAGCTGGACAAAACTGACAGGGCACTACACGCATGGTCTACAGGAGACAGAGCCGCACAAAACTGACATGGTGACACGCGCATGGTCTACAGGAGACAGCCGCACAAAACTGACAGGGTGACACGCGCATGGTCTACAGGAGACACGCACAAACTTTACAGGGTGACATGCACATGGTCTACAGGAGACAGAGCCGCACAAAACTGACAGGGTGACACGCGCATGGTCTACAGGAGACAGAGCCGCACAAAACTGACAGGGTGACACGCGCATGGTCTACAGGAGACAGAGCCGCACAAAACTGACAGGGTGACATATGCGCATGGTCTACAGGAGACAGAGCCGCACAAAACTGACATGGTGACACGCACATGGTCTACAGGAGACAGAGCCGCACAAAACTGACATGGTGACACGCGCATGGTCTACAGGAGACAGCCGCACAAAACTGACAGGGTGACACGCGCATGGTCTACAGGAGACACGCACAAACTTTACAGGGTGACAAGCGCATGGTCAACAGGAGACAGAGCCGCACAAAACTGACAGGGTGACACGCGCATGGTCTACAGGAGACAGAGCCGCACAAAACTGACAGGGTGACACGCGCATGGTCTACAGGAGACAGAGCCGCACAAAACTGACAGGGTGACATGCGCATGGTCTACAGGAGACAGAGCCGCACAAAACTGACAGGGTGACATGCGCATGGTCTACAGGAGACAGAGCCGCACAAAACTGACATGGTGACACGTGCATTGTCTACAGGAGACACGCACAAACTTTACAGGGTGACACGCGCATGGTCTACAGGAGACAGAGCCGCACAAAACTGACAGGGTGACATGCGCATGGTCTACAGGAGACAGAGCCGCACAAAACTGACAGGGTGACACGCGCATGGTCTACAGGAGACAGAGCCGCACAAAACTGACAGGGTGACATGCGCATGGTCTACAGGAGACAGAGCCGCACAAAACTGACATGGTGACACGCGCATGGTCTACAGGAGACAGCCGCACAAAACTGACAGGGTGACACGCGCATGGTCTACAGGAGACACGCACAAACTTTACAGGGTGACATGCGCATGGTCTACAGGAGACAGAGCCGCACAAAACTGACAGGGTGACACGCGCATGGTCTACAGGAGACAGAGCCGCACAAAACTGACAGGGTGACACGCGCATGGTCTACAGGAGACAGAGCCGCACAAAACTGACAGGGTGACACGCGCATGGTCTACAGGAGACAGCCGCACAAAACTGACAGGGTGACATGCGCATGGTCTACAGGAGACACGCACAAACTTTACAGGGTGACACGCTCATGGTCTAAAGGAGACAGAGCCGCACAAAACTGACAGGGTGACATGCGCATGGTCTACAGGAGACAGAGCCTCATAAACCTGACAGGGTGACACGCGCATGGTCTACAGGAGACAGTGCTGCACAAACCTGACAGGGTGACATGCGCATGGTCTACAGGAGACAGAGCCGCACAAAACTGACATGGTGACACGCGCATGGTCTACAGGAGACAGAGCCGCACAAAACTGACAGGGTGACACGCGCATGGTCTACAGGAGACAGCCGCACAAAACTGACAGGGTGACACGCGCATGGTCTACAGGAGACACGCACAAACTTTACAGGGTGACATGCGCATGGTCTACAGGAGACAGAGCCGCACAAAACTGACAGGGTGACACGCGCATGGTCTACAGGAGACAGAGCCGCACAAAACTGACAGGGTGACATGCGCATGGTCTACAGGAGACAGAGCCGCACAAAACTGACAGGGTGACATGCGCATGGTCTACAGGAGACACGCACAAACTTTACAGGGTGACATGCGCATGGTCTACAGGAGACAGAGCCGCACAAAACTGACAGGGTGACACGCGCATGGTCTACAGGAGACAGAGCCGCACAAAACTGACAGGGTGACACGCGCATGGTCTACAGGAGACAGAGCCGCACAAAACTGACAGGGTGACACGCGCATGGTCTACAGGAGACAGAGCCGCACAAAACTGACAGGGTGACACGCGCATGGTCTACAGGAGACACGCACAAACTTTACAGGGTGACACGCGCATGGTCTACAGGAGACAGAGCCGCACAAAACTGACAGGGTGACATGCGCATGGTCTACAGGAGACAGAGCCGCATAAACCTGACAGGGTGACATGCGCATGGTCTACAGGAGACTGAGACGCCTATGATGATGATGTTGTCATGTAAACCTTTATTTTGATAAAAACATGTATAAATAATGGTTCAGTGACCACATCAGAAGAAAAACAACACATGTTACGGCCACAAAGCCTTCATCAGAGTCAAAGAATGAACACAAAAAAAAACAAGACATGACGAAAAATGTACAGATTAAGTTAGCAGCAATACCTGGAGGTTGCCAGGAATGTGTGCCAGTTATGAGAAAGAGTGAGCCAGATGGTCAATATGATTACATATGGAAAGAAAAAAACAGGTGGAAAGATTAACTTATCACTGTCAGCTTTTTCTGAACGCATTTACAAGTAATATGGCATAGAAAATGCCCCACCTGTTAGACCAGACTGCTGTAACACAGAACATGTACAGAAACACTGCGCAGCAGTGAGGCGAGGTCTTGATCAGAATGTTTCACCTGACCCTGATGTTACTTTTTATTCTTGTTATAGTTAGTTAGTTGCCCATCGCAAGCCTGATGGCGAGATCAACAGATGGTTTTGTCTTGATGATATAGCTTGAACTGGTTATAGTGAGGAAGAAACTGCGTTTGTCATCGACCTCACTCTCTGGTCTTGAGCTACCTTGAACCAGTGGCAAAACATAAGTCAAGACGATTAGAGGCAACTCAAGAACTCACTCTGGTCCTACCTCCCATGAGACCAGGTGTCACTCTGGTCCTACCTCCAATGAGACCAGGTGTCACTCTGGTCCTACCTCCCATGAGACCAGGTGTCACTCTGGTCCTACCTCCCATGAGATCAGGTGTCACTCTGGTCCTACCTCCCATGAGACCAGGTGTCACTCTGGTCCTACCTCCCATGAGACCAGGTGTCACTCTGGTCCTACCTCCCATGAGACCAAGTGTCACTCTGGTCCTACCTCCCATGAGACCAGGTGTCACTCTGGTCCTACCTCACATGAGACCAAGTGTCACTCTGGTCCTACCTCCCATGAGACCAGGTGTCACTCTGGTCCTACCTCCCATGAGACCAGGTGTCACTTTAAAACTTGTGGGATTTGGTAGTCCACCGTTTCTGTTAACCGCTTTGGGAGGCAAGTACCTGACCTCTCGACCACAGCGACCCTAGAAGACTCTGCAGAGTCTGTAGACAATCACAGTTATATTTCAGTCGTGTAGTTTTGTCATAAAGTGACCAGTGGACGATTCGGATGTTCATGCCCCCCGAAGTCACCACCGCATAGTCGTGCTTGTGCTGTAGAAGTCTGGGGTTGTCATTGGTTAGCTCTTTCCTGATCAGAGAGTCAGTACTGATCAGAGACAATGGTTTCACTAGTTCTGCTCGGCTACATACCACTCTGTCTGCTTCCACCCCATGTTGTTTACTTGGAAATTCGCTGACCCTTGAGATGTGTATTATTGAGGATCCTGGATGATTTTCATCGATTTCCCTCACGATATCTGCATGATAACGGGTTGTGAAGAGATAATCCGTGTAAGGTTGATAAGACAATAGTTGACTTGGTCTCAGTGACCTTCAGCAGTCAATGACGTAGACAGCAAAAACCGACTTCAATGGATGACGTGGAACGTTGAGCAGGGAGAAAAGTAACGCACAAAATAAATATCACACTGAATAATGAACACAATGGAGAATTCCGATGTTCTAATCCATTTTCAAAATTGTTATTGATTGACGTTATGACATAAAATATTGTGTTGCTCTGCCTGCATTCTGCGATGATTGTCAACTGGTCGACATACTTCATCATTTAGAAACCGAATCACTGCTCGCTGATCAACTCTGGACGGATCTGTATCACACCCGCCATGTTTTTATTGGTCTGCTGAGGATACTATGAGTCGGAGGATAATGAAATTTTGCAAACTTGACGGTTGGTATGTGCTATTTACATCATAAGTGACATCATCATGCGCATCGTACGTATGGTCACTTGGTGCAGTTAGGTCCAGTTTCACTTGAACACGCCTTGTATGTATTTGATTCTATGGAAGTGAAAAACACAGCACAATGAAAAATATGGTGCACAAAACTTATCCAAATATGATCCACTATTGGTGGTCCGCCATGGATATATAGCAAAAGTTCAAAGTATAACTGCACTGTTATCTGCCTCTTTTCTATGCCCAGGTGATGCCAGTTACAAACCCTATATATCCAGTGATGCTGATGCACTGAGAATCTCTCTGACTGGGGATGAGGAATATCTGATATTGGCTTGTGATGGTCTCTGGGATGTTCTCACACCATTAGAGGTATCTTCATGTTTTGTTATCTGTCATGTGTGGCCTCCCAAGCAGATCTTCTCAACTATGTCTTGGCTTGACATTGTTTGTTCTCAATCTCCCACTACTAAACCCTAAAAGGGTTTAAGTAGCAGAATGTAGTCCAGAGAATGGAATGCGTTGTGTCGTAGTTTACAGCTTGACTGTGATATTTGCACCTTTCGGTCCAACACATCCGACTTCAGCAAGCATTAATTTAGTACCGGGTTAGCATTCCCTCTTCGATCCCTTCTCCTTAGCCAGTCTTCTCTGTTGCAGCCTGTTATCCAGGATCACCGCTTGGAGGTGTAGATGGGTCTTGGCAGCTCTGGTTCGCTGGCCCTGATGCTAGCAGTCATCTATGGGTCGCTGTCTGCGGTTGCTCAGCGCCTTGATCCCTCAACTATGTCTGACATGCTACTCGTCAAGTTGCCGTTACTGATTTGGGCTAGAAATCTGGACAGAAATGAAATAACTTGTATCCTTGTGTGTGTTCAGTAATATCCCTCTACGGAATACATATAGTGACAAAATCTCTTAGTATCGTACACATATTTGTGACTATATCCTTAATTTGATGATGTTCATCAATCACATGTGATGACCAGTCTCTCTGTTCAGCCGTGTGGACAGTCCTTTCTCTTGCTGTGTCCGCTGAAATGGGTGACGTGCTGTGATTTCCATTCAAGTGACGAAGAAACTGCACTCTCTCATCTGTCCTGAGCTACTTATTGAGACGACTGGAGATAGCACAACATGCAGATTTTCCTCAGGGTTTACTCCTGAAGCCTTTTCTGTAAACAGGTATCCTGCAAGACAGCGGAGAGGAACGACATCTATCATTGTGTGTCTTGCCTTTCCATGAGACCAGGAGTCACTTGTGGAACCGCAAGAGGTCGTATGAACATCACTCAGCGTGTGAGTGATGTGTTGGGCATCTCTCCTAAGCGACGTGTTCTATTCCATTGTAGTCACCTGTCTACATTTCAGTCACACCAAAACCAACGCTGTCTGCAGCTACGGCGAAGGACGCGAATCTCGATAAGTTCAACAATGTGGACTAGACCGTGAAAATATAACCGTAGTACTAATTCATATAGCCTATGTCCATGCCAGGATAATTGGAGGGAAGAAAACACAAAAAATGAACAAATTAATTAGTTCAAATAGAAAATGACACGTTTCCGTGAACACAAGTTAATATATCCTTAATAAAGAAACACATAAATGACATTATCCCTTAACTATAGTACATGTTAGTGACAATTTCCATTAAGATGGCAAATATATTATTGACAATAGCCCTTAATGTGGCACATACAATCACCACATGTCAGACGGCCCACTTTTCAACTCTTTAAAATTATAACCAGAATCTAGGGGACGGTGTGGCCTAGTGGTTAAGTGGCACAGCTCACAACCAGAAGGTGCTGGGTTCGATCCCCATCACAGCACCGGCCGTTACCCCGGGGAAGCAAACCCTTAGAAAATGCAGGAGGAAGCAGGCCCTTACATAAAATGCATGCTGAAGTCGGATGCACTGGGCCGACATGCGCAAAATAAAAACCACCGCCTTGGGGATTAGAGAAATAAGGCCAACGCAAAAAAAAAAAAAAATTTACCAGAATCTATACCAATTTAGTCATGTTTCCACGGCTTTGTCCTTTTGTAACAATGCTACTGTGTCTCAATTGATGCACCTCTGTCTTTTTGTTCAATCTGTGATAAAAGTCATTTACAATGCTTTTATGTGCATTTGCAAGTACTATATAATGTGTAATTAGGGGACACAGTGGTCTTGAGGTGAGGTATCCGTCTCAGGGGGGGGCTCAGTGGACTCGATGTGAGGTGTCTGTCTTAGGCGGGGGGGGGGGGGCTCAGTGGTCTCGAGGTGAGTTGTTCGTCTCGGATGGGGGGCTCGGTGGTCTCGAGGTGAGGTGTCCGTCTCAGGGGCCAGAAGTTGCGTGTTCACGGAGGAGACCAAGATTTTTTTCACTTGGATCTTGTAAAAAGTCCCCTGATCTCTGGGTAGTGAGATCGACCCTTGATCTCTGGGTAGTGAGATCGAACTCCTGTGTTCAGTGGAATACACGTTGAAAATTCCTTGGCAGTTGGAAATTGAAAAGAGTAGGCTTAACAGCTGCTGCCCTGAAAAGATTCATTAAAAAAAATCTACACAAATTATTTGTACCTTTCTCCAGGTGGTTTGTTAAGAGCAGCTATAGATGGCGCTTAACTGGCTGCGGGTCTACTTAGCTCTAGTGTTTAAGTCTATTATGATGGATTCGCACATCAGTAAAAACCACCTTCCAAGAAACTGGTTGTTTACAGACTCTGTAGAGTCTTCTAAACCAGTATAAAGAAGTTAAGTTAAACAATTGATATTTTTGTGACAGCTGAAAATACATTTGCAAGCTAAAATTTAAGATTAGCCTTCTTGACTGTTTTCAACATTGTTTTGGTCAAATAAGTAGAGACATCTGTACTTCTCCACTTCTCCCATATGTACACAGCCCATACAGCTAAAAAAGAGTCTAGATAAAGTCTATATGCTGCCATGTTTGATGCTAAGTTCTCTGCTTGAGTTGTTGAAGTAGTAGTAATCTGTTTAGGCAACGAAGACCCGTCGTGACAATTGACCATGACCATAATGAATAGCTGTTGTCCAGATTGCATGCAGTGAGGGTAAAGTCATTCCTGTTTGGTCCAGCTAGGAGGTGCGAGGATGGCCGTGATCTTGTAGTCACTTACCACCCCTAATGTCCATGGTCTGCTTCAAGAGCTGGTGGGCCGGAATGTTCAGATACAAGTTACGAATAGTGGTTGTGCACTTTTTTTTGTTGAGTTTTATCTGTTGTGGAAGTACTGCTAGAGTAGTAATATTATTTAACCCATGCTGTTTTTATCATTTGACAGGCAGTCAACATTGTTTACAAGCATTCACTTTCATCTCTTGGCAAGGGGGTTGATGCAGCTGTTGGTCTGGTTCATGCAGCTCGAGATTTGGGCTCTTCAGACAACATTTCAGTCATTGTTATATTGTTGAGATCATCTTTATCCACTCCACAACTGCCAAGTGATGGAGGTTTTCTGTTTGGGTGCAACCAGCCCTCAGACACAAACATTGGCAATTTAGCCTCATCCGACACAAGTGCATACCCTAAACCTTCGTCCTTGAACTCTCATTCCTATTGAGAATGTGGCTCTACTCTTGGAGCACAGCCTTTATAAATTCCATTCCACCCAAGAGGTCAACATTCACAACTTTTGCAGCAAATCAACTGACAAGCTACAGTCTTGTCATGTTCTGGACTCATGGCAACACATTGTTCAGACATCGTTGTCTCAGGAAAACTTTACAAATTTATGGAACTGACACTCAGACAAGCCTTGGCTGTGTGCCTTGACATTAAACTCAATAGAACGTGTACTCAAAGTTTGTCGACTCAATGAAAGGAATAGAGTGACATGATGACGTCCTTAGCCAATGTAAGAGATTCAATTCATGGTGATGAGAGAAACATGAAACAGGCTACCAGTTCTATGAAGAGAGTAGATGTGGTTACGAAAGATTTACACTCAAATGATGGCTTAGGTACCAGAACCATGCCAAAAAGCACAATCTGCAGAAAACTGGGACATAGCATATTTTCACTTTCCAAATGCATCTAAGAGACTATTAATAGACTTGTGTTATATATATTATTTGCACAATAGTGTTCATTTGTGTAACACTCTTTGTTTCATTCAGCATTTTCACCATATCATTCATAGTTGTACTAAATATTCAGCTGAAAACCACAGAAAGAATGGGCCACAATGAACATTGAAATAATTTAAAACTACTGTGTTACTAATAATAAATAATGTTTGCTAAGGCATCTGAGACCTATTGGGTCGGTCGGCCACATCCATGACCAACTGCAGCGGCATGGAACCAGGACTCGTCCAGAGCAGAGGTGGAGGATGCTGTCTGCTGGGGCCAGACTGCGGAGGTGGCCTCTTCTGCACCTCCAGCTGGTTTGGAAAAGACTTTTGACACAGAGGAACGACCTGTGTTTTCTTTTGTGGCCGGGGTTTCCTGGTCCATCCATACGACATGACCGAACAAAGAAACTCGGTGGCGGTCAAGTGTTTCTGAGATTGGGTGGAGGCCTCTTTTAGTCAGACCATCAGATGCCCAGGATATGCCGTTGGTTGCACAAGTGGAAGGCCTCTAGTCTCAACATGTTATGTTTGAGTAATGTCCTAGTTTCAGAGCCATAAACAGGACGACTAGACAATGCAGGACTCGTAGATTCAAATTTTTTTTTTCAAGGAAGATATTGCCGTTACTCCATACATGTCGTAGGTCGCGCATATCAGACGCAGCTAGTTCTATCTGTATTGATGTATCAGGACCATCGGATGATATCATTCTGCCTAGATAAATGAATTCATTGGTGCCTTCCACAGTTTGACCTTGTTTTTTAATACCCTAGGATGCTGTATTGGAAATGAGGTTCTGAACTTTGGTCTTGGCCCAGGATATAGTTTCCTGTCTATGATTTTCAGAGATCGCTGCAGCGCAGAGTTGTTTGTGCCAAACAAAACGTCATCAGATATTCAAACGATACAGTCTTGGTGCGCACTTTGGTGGTCAAGCATCCAGTTGATGCACCAACAAAATAGGTCTGGGCAAGAACACATCCCTGTCTGACACTAGAAGTCGTGGGGAATCTTTCAGAGAGAGAGTCACCCAATTGAATTCTGATGCCAGTGTCCTTGTATAGATCAGGTTTAACAGGGAGCCTGGGGTGCCTATTCCCTGGAATGCTTTCCATAAAGCTAACCGATCAACCAAGTCGAAGGCCCCATATATGCAGCGGCCAAGGGCCGATTAAAGATGCAGGTCATCAAAGGATGAGACAATAATGTATTTAAGAGTGAGAGACAAAGACAGAAATATAAGGAAACTTGTAATTCTACCAGTTTTGTCAAACTCCAATTTATGAACTGATTTGTATAGGGAATACTGGTAGTCAAACAGGCAGGTTATGTCTGCTGCCAGGTAACAGAAAGCTATTTATAGTACGTTCTTTATTTTGCAAATTTTACTTCCTGCAGTGTACTAGGCTGGGGGAAGGTAGGTTGCATATTGGGTATGAATTTCATTACTTGTTTAGAGTTTTGCTCGGACAGCGCCTACTAGACTAGTCTTATCGGTTTTCAACTGCCAATGGTTCTTTTATATAGGATCTCTGGAGTTTTTTCTGTATTACATGAAAGGGCTGTTCTGTATCACCTGAAAGGGCTGTATCACCTGAAAAGGCTGCACTGTATCACCTGAAAGTGCTGTATCACCTGAAAAGGCTGCACTGTTTCACCTGAAACTGTAAGATGCTGTAGTAGCTGTGTTGTGTAGTTTATATTGTTTTTGGTCATGTACATATCATATTACCGTTTGTCGTTGTCGCTATCAAATGCCAAGTTCATACTGTTATCACACTACAGCCCTGTTATAGGGCTATCTATATATCACATATAATATATATCACAATATGTATATCAAGTATCAGCAGACATATTGAATGCTTCTGACACTGCGCGCGTTATATTTTCAGCCCACAACACAGTAACCTCAGCTTGGAACGACTTCTATATTGACTATGAAATCCTGGATCACTGTGTGACCAATGTTGTTCTTTATTATTTTAACCCTGTGGCATTAATGTCATATTCATGTTATATTCCACTTGTATTATTCATGTTATATTCCACTTGTATTATTCATGTTATATTCCACTTGTATTATTCATGTTATATTCCACTTGTATTATTCATGTTATTGTATATATTATTTGTCGGTCAAAACTATTACCGTTCCCTGTGGAGCATAGGTCTTCAGCCAATACAAGCCACGTCACCAAATGGACCTGTCCATATCTATTAACGGTTTTGTGGATTAACGTTTCTTAAGGATGGAGTAGTCAGCCTCTGACCACATGGCTGGCAGGTTACAATGATATTATTTTATGTTCCCCTTTCTGGGAAGTGAAACCAGCACCTTCAGATTGTGAGCCGTGTCACTTAACCACTAGCCTATGTCGTCGCCTTCTCTCTGTTGATATTGGTTAAATATTTCATTGATCATACACAAGCAAACACAGATATGCACACACACAAACAGAGAGATAGAGAGAGGGGACATGCACATATTCTGCTCTCTGTTGATATTGGTTAAATATTTCACACCCTCAAAGACACGGGTTCGATAAAAGTGACCACCTTAGTTTGAGTTTCGTGTTGAGATTGAATAATGATAAATTCATCCTCACATTTTGTTTTTGCTCCAGAATAATCATTATCTGGGTTGCACTAGACAATTGTACTCAATTTTGAAGATGATGTACATGTTAGGACTTCTGTTTGTGAACATTCGAACATCAATTCTCACAAGCCAGAACTTGTTTGCAAGCTGCTGCTGACATGAGACACCGTCCGTGCAACAATACATCAGGCCTCTAGGTAACAAGAAATTAGAGAGAGAGAGATAGATGTTGTGAATGGAGTAGGCAGAGAGAACCATTGGATAGGTGATCACAGTCAAGGGAAAAAAATTGGGTCCACACTGGTGATAGAGTAACTGATTACCACAGCGTCGTCATTACGCTAGGCAGGGAATGCAGAGAGTGGTGCAACAGGAATACAGAGCACGAGGTTAACCAGCTAAATGTTAGCACTCAGGATAGTGAGGTTATCATATAGACCAAAGGATTGGAAGCTATGTAGAGAGAAATCATGTTGGGGCTTCGCTGCTAGAGTCAGAGACAGAGGGGGTGCATAGAGGACAAGAACTTCCACTATCAGAAAGGAGATGAAGGCAGTGCCCTCAGCTATCTGACAGCCAGACTCGAAATCCTTACTACAGATGGTACAGAATGACTGGCTAAGGGATAGGTGAATAGCAGCTGTCTCAGTTGACCTGTGCATCTACAAGGGTGGTTGCCCTTGTGCAATCTCAGCACTATGCACGAACTCCGTAGCACCGGCGAGGATCACGTAATAGATTGGGTAGATTTTTAACATAATTTTCAATTTTGCTTGGGCTAAGCCTACTTTTGTCTATTTCCAACTGTCGAGGGATTTTTAACGTGCGCAACACTGACCACGGGCGTCCAATCTCTACTACCCAGAGATCTGGGGAAAATTTTGTTTAAAATCCACTACAAAAAAATCCCATTCTCCACCGTGGTTTGAACCTGCGTCATCCAGCACCCAAGACCAACATCTTACCTCGAGACCGCTCAGTCCAGGGAACAAACACAATGATGTTTTATGATGGGCTCCATTGGCATTGTTTTTTATGAAAAGAATTTCCTGTACAGTGTCATGGGAATGCCAGTACATGTACATCTCTGCTTGTTTGAGTCTTACTGGGGCCTGAAAGGGGTAACATGAAAGGCATTTTGTAAGAGATTACTGAGCGTTGGACATGGGACTGGCTTTGTAAAAATGTTAAGCCGCAAAAACTTCAACAGATATAGACAGCTCAATATTCTTGATGACTTGGCATGTATTTGTTGAGGGACCTATGCTCAACAGGAAGCTGACAGAAGTTTGATGTGTGTCTGATGATGGTTGAGTGTTTATGGGGTCCAAGTGTGACACTATTCTGAATTCAGTCCATTTGTTCGATGTATCAAACATGTTCGGAACTTTGTATGTCCTTTCTATACCTATAGCATTTGGTGTGTAAGCTCTTGTAGTGGTTGTAAATGTCTTTGTTAAGTCGGTGTAGGAAGTAATTATTGCGATGGTTGACAGTGAAAACTCTACTTTTAGAGGTCTGGTACCTGGCTGTGGCATGAGTGAATAGTGGACATACAAGCCTCGAACCTCCGAGAACTTGTGTGGATCTACTGTCCTGGCCATGATGGGGTTCTCTCAGAACTTGTGTGGATCTACTGTCCTGGCCATGATGGAGTTCTCTCAGAACTTGTGTGGATCTACTGTCCTGGTCATGATGGGGTTTGCGGGAATGAAAGAACCGACATCCTGGCCTCAGGGGAACCTGCAGTCGGGACAGTGGATAGAGGTGATATTTTGAAGTTGATCAATGACCACTCCTTGGATGAAGACACTGCAGTCGATGGACCAGCAATTCACAGATTGCATGATTTTTGTCCAGGAGACAAGGACGCCTGAAAGGACGAAGCTGGAGTATGTACAACCAACGAGCTGCAGGAACCAGTAGTATCTACACTATTTGCCATTTTCGGAGAGGGACAGAACACCTCTGGGTCTGCCTGGAGTGCAATGACTTCGAGTCTTAATAGAACAGTTCTACTGGAAATAATAGCACTATAATAGCAACATATCATAACAGCAATCACGCACACATCGTCTCGTATCAAACATAGGAGCAACAAAGTGGTTGTCAAACTGTATAAAGCTTTAGTTAGATCTAGATTTGAGTACTGTGTACAGGTGTGGGGGAGTCCTTATAGAGGGGATATAAACATGCTGGAAAGGATACAAAGAAGAGCAACAAAACTGATATCAAAATTCCTGAATTATAGTTATGAGGAAAGACTCAGAAAACTGACCTACAGTGTCTAGAAAATAGTGTCTAGAGAAGAGAAGAATTTGAGGTGATTTAATACAGGTCTAGTGTCTAGAGAAGAGAAGAATTTGAGGTGATTTAATACAGGTTTAGTGTCTAGAGAAGAGAAGAATTTGAGGTGATTTAATACATGTCTAGTGTCTAGAGAAGAGAAGAATTTGAGGTGATTTAATACAGGTCTAGTGTCTAGAGAAGAGAAGAATTTGAGGTGATTTAATACAGGTTTAGTGTCTAGAGAAGAGAAGAATTTGAGGTGATTTAATACATGTCTAGTGTCTAGAGAAGAGAAGAATTTGAGGTGATTTAATACAGGTTTAGTGTCTAGAGCAGAGAAGAATTTGAGGTGATTTAATACATGTCTAGAGATGAGAAGAATTTGAGGTGATTTAATACAGGTTTAGTGTCTAGAGAAGAGAAGAATTTGAGGTGATTTAATACATGTCTAGTGTCTAGAGAAGAGAAGAATTTGAGGTGATTTAATACAGGTCTAGTGTCTAGAGAAGAGAAGAATTTGAGGTGATTTAAAACAGGTTTAGTGTCTAGAGAAGAGAAGAATTTGAGGTGATTTAATACAGGTCTAGTGTCTAGAGAAGAGAAGAATTTGAGGTGATTTAATACAGGTTTAGTGTCTAGAGAAGAGAAGAATTTGAGGTGATTTAATACAGGTTTAAGTGTCTAGAGAAGAAGAATTTGAGGTGATTTAATAAGATAATCAAGGGAAAGGATATATTAGATTATAATTAGTTTTTTTTCAAAATACAACCGTCTACAAGGACAAGAGGACACAGCTACAACCGTCTACAAGGACAAGAGGACACAGCTACAACCGTCTACAAGGACAAGAGGACACAGCTACAAATTAATTAAAGAAAGATCCAGATTAGATATTAGGAAATATTTTTTGCATCAAAAAGTGGTGAATGCTTGGAATGCATTGCCACAAGAAATAGTGGGGACAGGGTATGTTAATGTATCAAGAAAGGATTGGATGCACATAGCTATTTTTAGATCAAGTGAACTAGAAGAAACTCTTCATTCAGAGTCTTCTAAACCAGTATAAATAAGTTACTGTCCTATGTCTGTGGTATCACTTCAGCACAGAAGACCAGACCTGGGAGTCAGTGTGTGTATGGTATGTTGGATAAGGTGTCCTCTCATATTCTTAGTCTGTCCTGCAATGTATCCTTTATCAATAACATTATTCTCAAATACAAAACAAACCTGTAGGAGTTAGATTTTTATATTTTTCTAATTGCTACTATATTTATTAAGATTTCTAATTTAGCTTTTATGTTGTGACTGGTGTCTTTTTTGTTATACATTTCTAAATCCATAGCATCAGCTTCATTTTCTAAGAGTTTGTGGTGTTTCACTCCTGTGTTTTCCTTCATGGCACATTTAACAGCATGAGACCTACTTCTGTCCAGGCAACTAAAAGTTTGTATTTTTTTGGATGGAGTAGAAACCAGGACCTTCACAAAGAAAGTGTAGAAGAAGATTGAAATGGGAGACTTCAGACATTGGATGAGTTTTTGGGAAAGATAGGAAAACAAATAGTTAGGTTCTGGCATAGCTCAAGGTGGAGGAAACACTTTTGAAGGAAATGAAAAACAGAAAGACAATATTTTGGTCATGTCAAGAGACAGGGCGGTCTGCTGGCGGTTATATTGGAGAGATGAGGTAGAGCAGGAGGACGGCAGAGGTACAGAGATACCTACATCAAGAAGATGTGTTCGGGACACAATATCAACCTGGCATAGAACAGAGACAGCTGGAGATCCATTACCGCCAACCTCCACTGAAGCAGGCCGCCTGGGATGCAGCCGTCAAATGGAGACGTGCTCATTGGACGCGACAGGCTCTGGATGCCTAACCGTACTGTTGTGTTGTCCAACCTGGATGCCTAACCGTACTGTTGTGTTGTGTTGTCTCTGCTGGGTGCCTAACCATACTGTTGTGTTGTGTTGTCTCTGCTGGACACCTAACCATACTGTTGTGTTGTGTTGTCTCTGCTGGACACCTAACCATACTGTTGTGTTGTCTCTGCTGGACACCTAACTATACTGTTGTGTTGTCTCTGCTGGACACCTAACCATACTGTTGTGTTGTCTCTGCTGGACACCTAACCATACTGTTGTGTTGTGTTGTGTTGTCTCTGCTGGACACCTAACCATACTGTTGTGTTGTGTTGTCTCTGCTGAATGCCTAACCATACTGTTGTGTTGTCTCTGCTGGATGCCTAGTCATACTGTTGTGTTGTCTCTGCTGGACACCTAACCATACTGTTGTGTTGTCTCTGCTGGACACCTAACCATACTGTTGTGTTGTCTCTGCTGGACACCTAACTATACTGTTGTGTTGTGTTGTCTCTGCTGGACACCTAACCATACTGTTGTGTTGTCTCTGCTGGACACCTAACCATACTGTTGTGTTGTGTTGTCTCTGCGGGATGCCTAACCATACTGTTGTGTTGTCTCTGCTGGATGCCTAATCGTACTGTTGTGTTGTCTCTGCTGGATGCCTAATCATACTGTTGTGTTGTCTCTGCTGGATGCCTAATCATACTGTTGTGTTTTCTCTGCTGGATGCCTAATCATACTGTTGTGTTGTCTCTGCTGGATGCCTAACCATACTGTTGTGTTGTATTGTCTCTGCTGGATGCCTAATCATACTGTTGTGTTGTGTTTGTCTCTGCTGGGTGCCTAATCTTACTGTTGTGTTGTCTCTGCTAGATGCTTAACCGTACTGTTGTGTTGTCTCTGCTAGATGCCTAACCGTACTGTTGTGTTGTATTATCTCTGGATTTGGTTGAGTGTGAAAATGTAGAGGTAGTTGTAACATTTATAGATGTAGCACTGGCCTTCACATTGCAAGGTCTTAACTGTGTGGAAGTTGCCACACTGTTTGCAGATCTCTATTTTTCTCTGATCATTTCCTTCCTCCAAACATTCTGCACAAATCATTCAAAAGCCTCATGTGCATTTCAAGGTTGTGATCCATAACATGATTCAAGTTGGAGATGTTTGTCAAACAAAATACTTCCTACCTATCCACACAGAAATGTTCATTGCGCGATTTAGAAAGATTTATTTTGATTCTTTACACATGTGTAGTTGAATTGTGTGCATAACGTATAATGCATGTATGTAGCAGAGATATGGTAGTTTTTTACACAATAAAGTGAAAAATTATGCAATATTTTTTCTAATAAGCACTAGCCTCCTAAATGGTAAATGATACACATTATTATAAAACCATAACTCTGAAACTTCAACAGTAGTCATGTTCTATCACAAACTCAAACTGCCACAATAGTCCATAGATCTGATGACATTTTCCTGTAGTATCAAAAACTTCTACAATAATCCATAGATCTAATGACATTTTCCTGTAGTATCAAAAACTTCTACAATAATCCATAGATCTAATGACATTTTCCTGTAGTATCACAAACTTCTACAATAATCCATATATCTAATGCCATTTTCCTGTAGTATCACAAACTTCTACAATAATCCATAGATCTAATGACATTTTCCTGTAGTATCAAAAACTTCTACAATAATCCATAGATCTAATGACATTTTCCTGTAGTATCACAAACTTCTACAATAATCCATAGATCTGATGACATTTTCCTGTAGTATCAAAAACTTCTACAATAATCCATAGATCTAATGACATTTTCCTGTAGTATCACAAACTTCTACAATAATCCATAGATCTGATGACATTTTCCTGTAGTATCACAAACTTCTACAATAATCCATAGATCTAATGACATTTTCCTGTAGTATCACAAACTTCTACAATAATCCATAGATCTAATGACATTTTCCTGTAGTATCACAAACTTCTACAATAATCCATAGATCTAATGACATTTTCCTGTAGTATCACAAACTTCTACAATAATCCATAGATCTAATGACATTTTCCTGTAGTATCAAAAACTTCTACAATAATCCATAGATCTAATGACATTTTCCTGTAGTATCACAAACTTCTACAATAATCCATAGATCTAATGACATTTTCCTGTAGTATCACAAACTTCTACAATAATCCATAGATCTAATGACATTTTCCTGTAGTATCACAAACTTCTACAATAATCCATAGATCTAATGACATTTTCCTGTAGTATCACAAACTTAAACTGCCACACTAGTCCATAGATCTAATGACATTTTCCTGTAGTATCACAAACTTCTACAATAATCCATAGATCTGATGACATTTTCCTGTAGTATCAAAAACTTCTACAATAATCCATAGATCTAATGACATTTTCCTGTAGTATCACAAACTTCTACAATAATCCATAGATCTAATGACATTTTCCTGTAGTATCACAAACTTCTACAATAATCCATAGATCTAATGACATTTTCCTGTAGTATCAAAAACTTCTACAATAATCCATAGATCTAATGACATTTTCCTGTAGTATCACAAACTTCTACAATAATCCATAGATCTAATGACATTTTCCTGTAGTATCACAAACTTCTACAATAATCCATAGATCTAATGACATTTTCCTGTAGTATCACAAACTTCTACAATAATCCATAGATCTAATGACATTTTCCTGTAGTATCACAAACTTAAACTGCCACACTAGTCCAGACAGGTGTAATGACATTTTCCTGTGCTATCACAAACTCTGAGCAACTGTGAGTTTAGCAATGAAATGATTTTATTGGTTTTAACATAACAAACAAAACTGTCAAATGACCTTGGCAGGATCGTGGACAGGTGATCAAGTCATGAACTTGGAACTCTCAATCACAGTAGCTATTAACATTCCTTTCTCGACCCAACTAAAGAAGTTTCTAGGCTAAAATGAGCTAGCGTGTTCTCATTGTTTGTAAAAATTGTGTACAAAATGAACCAATAGCTTTATTATAGCATACAAGGCAGCAATGTTATATCCACATGTTACTCGTACTCGTATTAATCCTTGTATTAAATTGCTGTGATCATTTATGTGCATGCAATGTTCCTGATATATTAATTCTGCATATAAAAACGCAGACTCCATTGTCAAAGTTTAGGTGTTTAAAAAAAATGTATATTGCTGAAATTCTCAACTTTGAATCAACTCTTCCACTCCAGAACCAACGCTGTGAGAGTTGAATATACAGCTGTGTCAGAACAACTCTGTTGTTCTAGATGTGGTTGCCAATAATGAATTTCTAAATGAAACAATACAGTTTTAGTATGAGATTCAAGTGGTAAATTAGACTTTTGACATCAGGAAGACATTTTCATCTGATATTCGGTTGTTGATAGACATATTTTTTGTATTTGTATACTCTCTTTATGGTAATCACGAATGTTCCGATTTCTCAAATATTTTTGTTGCTGCTATAATATTATGCTAGTCATTTGCCTGCAAGTTCTCAGTCTAGAACTTATAGTTTGGTTTACTGCAAAATATCATGAAAAAGTGAAGAGTAGTTTGACACAAGTAGCTTGTCATCAAATTATGAAAGCGATGCAGAAATGTTCAATAAATCAAACATTGCTGATGAAGGGGCGTTGCCCCAGCCAGGTCCATCAAACTTGTTTCAAGATATGTTCACCAAAGTGCAAGTAAAATAAAGAAAACGTATAAATGAGCTAAGGAAAGTTGTGTTATTATTTTCATTTATGATATGGCACCCGATGTGGAAAATAATTTTGTGATTTTATTCTTATTGTGAATATCTTGGTGGTCGCAGTTATTATGTTCAAAAGAAGCTGATTTCTATAACGGATTACCTTCATGATTTTGTTTAAAAAAAATTTATTTTTAATTTTCCTTTTCTTCGTTTCTCAATTCCCCAAGGTGGTGTGCGTTGCACTATGTTGTTATTTTGCACCTGTCGGCCAGTGTATCCGACTTTGGCATGCATTTTATGTAAGGGTCTGCTTCCTCCTGCATTTTCTAAGGGTTAGCTTCCCCGGGGTAATGGCCGGTGCTGTGATGGGGAGCGAACCCAGCACCTTCGGCTTGTGAGCTGTGCCACTTAACCAAACCACTAGCCCACGCTGTCCCCTTCCTTGATGGTCTGAGGCCGAGATACCAATGTAATAATGAACATTATTAACCGGACTTTGATCAGTTCACATTTTTATTCCATTTTTCTGTGTTTTCTGTAACAATAATCATTTTTCATGTATACTAATTACATGTTTTTTATTATTGACATAGAAACTGTCAATTATATTTCTCTGTCCTCTACACATCATTTTCAAATGTAATATGTGCACTTCTTCTGCGTTTGTGGCTTTGCAAGTAGCAGGATGAAGTCCAGAGAACGGGATGTGTTGTGCCGCTAGTTTACAGCTTGACTGCGATATTTGCACCTTTCGGTCTGACACATCCGTCTTAGAATGAAAGAGGTACACTCAGCTGTCTACAATTCTGACCAAAAACAATTTCGGCACAGCGTGCAAAATGATTCTGAAGTGAAAGAGTTTAAAAATAAAAGAGCACTTGTTGAACTGTTTGAATTAGCTATATTATTTCACACAATTTTGTTGACTTTTCAATTGTAATGTGTGCTTGAAACTATTATTTTATACTATGTATAAATTTGGTAATATTTTGTCCAATACTCTCCTCAATGAAGACTTCTCACAGCAAAAGTAGATGAGATGAAGAGGTCAATGATAAGAATGTATTGGATAACCAATTGTTTCTTCTGTTTCTTTGAGTACAGGCTACTTGCTCTTCTGCAAGCATTTTGTCATTGCACGATAATGAGACATTCCTCTAAAACAATGGAGACTTCATTGAAGTTATGTCACCATTTCTATCAATATGTTCACAGAAGAATGTGGGTGCATGGCACTGGAGGGCTCATAGAATGTGATCATGTCACAAGTTTGTTCACATAATGTGTGCATGGCACTGGAAGGCTCAGTATGTTCACAGAATGTGATCATGTCACAAGTTTGTTCACATAATGTGTGCATGGCACTGGAAGGCTCAGTATGTTCACAGAATGTGATCATGTCACAAGTTTGTTCACAGAATGTGTGCGTGCATGGTTGGTAATATGTTGACAGTCTTGTGTGTGTGTGTGTGTGTATTGTACTAGAGGGTTTAATATGTTGACAGTGTGTATGTGTGCACATGTCACTAGAGGGTTTATATGTTGACAGATTGTGTGTGTGCACCACACATGGTACTAGAGGGTTTATATGTTGAAAAAATGTGTGTGCACGTCACTAGAGGGTCTTTAAATGTTGACAGAATGTGCCATTATATAAAATGTTGACATCGGAGGATTAAAAGTCAGCTGATATTAGAACGAGTGTGTGTGTGTGTGCTATTTTGAAGTTAAATGTTGATATTCCAAACTTAGGTTATTTGTCTTTATAAAATCATGTTGCTATTAATCTTTTAAAGTTAGAAAGTTGTGTTGTTGGTCATTTTGATTGCTAGTTCATTCATAAAATTGTATTATTATTGTGAGCTTATTTAAATGCAGCTGATATTATTATAGGTTTCTGTTGATTGACAAAAAGCAGACCAGGGTACCTGTTTCATCTTGTTATATTATGTGATGAGATTAAATCAATGCCTTTGCTTATAATGGAACAGACATTTATCAGTTGTACTTGTATGAAACATTTTCTAACTGCACCAGCACAACTGCCAATCATCATATCTCTGTATCTCAAATGATGATATTTTGTGGATATCTTCAGAGTTCAGGAGAACTTGCTTCCCAATTAATAATCAGTGTAACTAATGTCAAATATGTGTCATATATCTCGTATACCCATCTTGTATTCATTTTTGTCAGTTTGGCTTGTATGCCAGGAAACATGGTGGGCAGCAATCAGTGATATAAGATGTTATTACTTGGCTCTTTGATATCATGTATACAACTAGCTAGTGTAGGCACTGTTTCTCTGTGTTTGATATTCGCTGATCACATACATTATAAACAGGCCAAACAAAAGGGGACCACCATCATTTCAAGCTTGATCATGCGCTGTCCTATGTGATACGTTGCCAGGAAACAAAATGGAAGATTACTGGACGATCCATTCTTCAGCGGCGGTTACACCGTTACGGGTCCCAACTTCTCTTCCAACGGTCTCTGTCTTGGGCTACCATGGACCAGTGGATAACGAGTTGCTCATCTGTGGCATTGTGAACGTTGTTGTGGGATGCAAGGGAGTTGGACCAACATGTTGGTGTTCGTTTCTTGTTTATGGTGTACCATGGTACTGTCGCTATGCTCCTCCATTGATCGTTCATTCTTCGCAGTTTCTTACAGTCAGCACAGCCGTACAGACTAGTCCTAGAAACGCTACATTGAAAAATGGAATAAACTGACACAGGTCCTTTAGATCGAGATATGGGAGGAACCTGGATCTGGACACCACTCACCGTATGCAACACAGAAGTCACTAAATTGACTCTGAGCTGGTGTATCACGATGCAGGAAGAACTTAAAGAGATAGGGATACAGGAATAAGACATGTGACTGTGGAGCAATACAAGACCCAGCCCACCTGATGATCTGCCCAAGTCTTCAGTAGGGATGACACGTGGAGGGAAATGATTAGGCCATCCATGTGACTGTGGAGCAATACAAGACAGCCCACCTGATGATCTGCCCAAGCCTTCAGTAGGAATGACATGTGGAGGGAAATGATTAGGCCATCCATGGGACTGAACATTTGAAACATGTCTGATGTTCAGGAGAGGGGAAGTAAGTACCACCATTTCAAAGTCAATGTTACCCACACAAAATATTCATTTATTAACAGAAATAAAACTGACTTAATTTGTTTTACTTTTATGATAAAATTAAATTGTAACAAAATACATTTCATGATCACATATCGGTGACACTGATGTCAAATTGAGTAATGTGTTTATGTGAAAGAAATTAAACATCTGTGCCTTGCTTGGTTGACAGAAGTGTTCATTGTTATACTCTAGCATACTTTTCATGATCTACGATTTGAGAGATGCCGGAGAACAAAGATATTGACAAAATTGTACATCTCAACACAGAACAATGAAACTTGAGGACTTGACTTTGTTCGTTCTCAATCTCCCGCTACCAAGCCCTGAAAAGGGATTAAGCAGAATGTAGTCCAGAGAATGGAATGCGTTGTAGTTTACAGCTTGACTGTGATATTTGCACCTTTCAGTCGGACACATCTGACTTTGGCAGGTATTTATTTTAGTACTGGGTCTTCGATCCCTTTTCCTTAGCCAGTCTGCTCTGTTGCAGTCTGTTATCCAGGATCACCGCATAGAGGTGTAGAAGGGTCTTGGCAGCTTTGGTTCGCAGGCCCTGACGCTAGCAGTCAACTATGGGTTGCTGACCGCTCCAGCTTATGCGCTGCTCATCATCGCTTGATCCAAAAACTTGAGAATTTGAACATAAATGTGTCCAGTTGTTGTTGTGAATGCCCACAATGAGTAGCTTTACTCTTTTGTGTGTTTGTTGTGAATGCCCACAATGAGTAGCTTTACTCTTTTGTGTGTTGTGAATGTCCACAATGAGTAGCTTTACTCTTTTGTGTGTTTGTTGTGAATGCCCACAATGAGTAGCTTTACTCTTTTGTGTGTTTGTTGTGAATGTCCACAATGAGTAGCTTTACTCTTTTGTGTGTTTGTTGTGAATGCCCACAATGAGTAGCTTTACTCTTTTGTGTGTTTGTTGTGAATGTCCACAATGAGTAGCTTTACTCTTTTGTGTGTTTGTTGTGAATGTCCACAATGAGTAGCTTTACTCTTTTGTGCGCCCTGAAAAGGACAATTTGCTGGTTGCAGTAGCTTTCCTCACATCCCAAGCATGCTGATGATGGACTGGGGTCCTCTAGGCAGTTAATTGTGCAATCCTTGAATTCATCTGCATGTCACTGACTACTGCGGGGATCACATTGATCCCTCACCTTGTTAGTCAGGGTGCCATGAAAACAGCCCGTTTCCAGGAGGGCCCTTGGCCAGTATATTTTTGCCTGAACCTTACTAACATGTCTGATCAGTATATTTTGCCTGACCAGATGTTAATTCGGACACTTTCTGATGAACTAGAGCTGAAACTTTTAGGACAGGTACGAAGCCAATGACAATACAGTTTAAAGATTTTTTTTGGGGACAATTTGTAATCAATAAAGTGAGGTCATTTTTGTATGAAACGAAACATGTTTCTGTCTGCTCGGTGTTCTAGAAGTGTGAGCCTCTCCTGGGGTGCTAGAGGTGTGGTTCGAATCATAGACGAGTCATATCATTAAAAGAATGTGGCGCTGAATATGATACACAACTAAAAAATACAGAATATATAATGAGATATTGACGTAAAAGTGTGTACAAAAATGTGAATAGATCACAAGCGTAGTAGAGAGAGCATAGCAGCGGGTCATCCATGAGTTACTCTGAGTCAGATGTGCATTCAATATCATTTTATGTAGGAATAAGTGTCATGCTTCCAGATGTATACTTACTTAGTCGCTCCTCTTCTACCGTGAGGTGTAGAGGTGCTTCCAGATGTATCAACCACATTTCATTTGTTTATCATTTTGTATACATTCATGTATCATAACTGAGAATAATAAACATTATAGCACAACCTCATCTGCGTGAGAGTCTATTCCAGTGAATATAATATAGCACAACTTGATGTGTTTGAGAGAAAGTCTATCCCAGTAAATATAATATAGCACAACTTGATCTGTGTGTGGCATTCTGTCTCTCCTAGTTACGTTGATTGTTTTCCGGAGGCATCTCATCTCTGCCGTGATTTTTCTCTCTAGAGATTTTCTTACAGAGAGTTGGCATGACTATACTGTTGATCAGCATTATTTTTTATGGGTGATTTAATAATGGTGACAGCTGGTGTGCAATTGCATTTTCTTTTCTGATCTCAATTTCTCTGCCTAAACCTTCATCATGTGTGAAAACACTGCCCAAGTAGTCTTCTAAACCAGTATAAAGACGTTAAGTTAATTCCACTATGCTCTCAGTGATGTGCTATGATGCTGAGATACGGAGATTAACAAAATCACTTGAGAGTGACGAAGGCCTCTCCTGAGAGACACTTGGTATGAATCACTCTCAGGAACCAATGCATGCAAAATCTCCACAATTCTGACATACAGCAATTTTCCTTGGTGAGTGATGCGGTAATCTGTGCAGACAAAGCAAAACATAGATGGGCAGGTCACATGTTGCGACGAAACGATGGTCGAAGGAGCACAGTGACAGAAATCTGGTACCACCGAGGTAAATAGAGACCGCGGGGTAGATTTCCTTAGCGTTGGTCAGACTTCCTTGCTGTACACAACAACATCCGAGATACCTCTGGAGGAGACAGAAGCTCCACTGAGGAGCGGATCATCAAGACATTTGTATGAAGTGTTAAATGGCGAGGTAGACATTTTGTATGTACTCACCACATTGTGTGTTTCATCAAAATATCAAGAAATTTCTGGATAATTATCTTCCGTCTTGATGAGTCCTGGTCAGTGTCTGAATCAGGTGTGTGTTTAATGTCCATAAGTAATTGAAATAAATGCATGATGGCCGGACTGATACAAAAATAAATCATTTCTCAGGTCTTTGAAGCCCAACTTTTCTTGCGACAAATGATTAGACTTTCAAACATAACTTTCACAAATGTCTATCGGAAATAACAAAATTACACAAAACAAATTTAAGAAAGCCCTGCCATGGTATTTATTATTTTAATTGAACAGACAAATGTAAATTTAAAATATGGCATTACAGATGACATTATGTATGTACAATGGTCACTCACAAGTTGGATGTGATAGTCTGCAGGTTTGAACACTAGACATTGATGGGATGAGAATTGGAGCCTGCACTGGTTTATTCTTTCAAATATTCTAAGTACCATTGACGAACCAGGCGGACTAGAAACCAGTGCGATGTTGCAAATCCATAGCTGGCTCTGGCAATAGACTGTATATATTTACTTCACGGACTATCCTCACCCACCGGTAGCAACAATGGAAAGTCTCTCAATCTTATGATGTACAGATGTTCATAAATGGGAAATAAGATGCTTTAAGCCAACTGTTCCTTTTTTGTTTTTTTTTGTTTTTGATGCATCACTTAAAAAAACAAAACCAACTGTGTTGTTTTTCATCTTGTTTTTTTAAATTGTGTCATCTATCTCTCTTGCATACAAACAAATCCAAACTAAGTTCAACATAAGCCCTCAAAAGAAGCAAAATGAATTATGTAAATGAATGCTAAATAATGCGAATCACTTGCAAAAATGATGTCGAAATCGTCCGGCACATTCGTATGTGGCTAAGTGCGTTCAGTTCCTCTGCTGAATTCTGCAACCCGTCCACCTCTGCGTCAACCCAGATATCATTAAGACTGTAGTGGGTTACACTACTGACGAATCATCTGGGCTGCCAGACCTGTGCAGGAATAGATTATATACATTACAAACATTTATGTTTTGCTTCATCATTGTTCAGAACAGTTGTAAATACGAGGTATCATTAGAATCTTTCAATTGAGGCAGTGAACAATCATTAGAATCTTTCAATTGAGGCAGTGAACAATCATTAGAATCTTTCAATTGAGGCAGCGAACAATCATTAGAATCTTTCAATTGAGGCAGCGAACAATCATTAGAATCTTTCAATTGAGGCAGCGAACAATCATTAGAATCTTTCAATTGAGGCAGCGAACAATCATTAGAATCTTTCAATTGAGGCAGTGAACAATCATTAGAATCTTTCAATTGAGGCAGCGAACAATCATTAGAATCTTTCAATTGAGGCAGCGAACAATCATTAGAATCTTTCAATTGAGGCAGCGAACAATCATTAGAATCTTTCAATTGAGGCAGCGAACAATCATTAGAATCTTTCAATTGAGGCAGTGAACAATCATTAGAATCTTTCAATTGAGGCAGTGAACAATCATTAGAATCTTTCAATTGAGGCAGCGAACAATCATTAGAATCTTTCAATTGAGGCAGCGAACAATCATTAGAATCTTTCAATTGAGGCAGCGAACAATCATTAGAATCTTTCAATTGAGGCAGCGAACAATCATTAGAATCTTTCAATTGAGGCAGTGAACAATCATTAGAATCTTTCAATTTAATTGTGATGCCCCTTTGACATCTTAAGGTTACGGAAGAGGCGAAGTGAGAGATAGTTCTTATAGAAACTTCACATGATCTTCCAACAAATATGGCAGGATCAAGCTACCCAGCATTATCTCAACGGTGCATCAATTATACATTTATTTAAATGTAACAGTGACCGCCAACCACCGAGGTACCTCTCTACTATCAATCACAGTGAAGATATTTGTCAGAATTCTTTTGAATTGCCTCACAGATCAAGATGCTGAACAGTGCATGTGCAGTAGTGGTCAGCAACTCACAGCCGACTGCTAGCATCAGGGCCAGTGAACCAGAGCTGCCGAGACCCTTCTACACATCCATGCGGTGATCCTGGACAACAGGCTGGCTATGGAGAAGGGATTTAAGAGGGATGGCTAACCTGGTGCTTAAAAATGCCTGCTGAAGTCAGTCAGATGTATCAGACCGAAAGGTGCAAATATCACAGTCAAGCTGTAAACTATGACAACACATTCCAGATAACATCCTGCTACTTGCAACGCTCTTTACAGGGCTTGGTAGCGGTAGATTGAGAACGTTCAGGTCTTGGTAGCGGTAGATTGAGAACGTTCAGTGCTTGGTAGCGGTAGATCTAATGTGGATAGATTCTCTGAAGCATGTTAACATTTTGGGCTTCATCAACATGGAAAATTAATACTGAGCTAATAATAACAGTTGTCCACCGCAGGCAAAGATGGCGATTCAGTGAGTTTCCTGCCTGTGAACTAGTCCCGTCCATCTTATCTGGCATGTGAATGTGTCCCATCCATCTTATCTGGCATGTGAACGTGTCCCGTCCATCTTATCTGGCCTATTTGCAGAAGTGGATGCTCAACATGCTAGTCTGCTAAAAATATCAGAGTTAAGTACTTTTCTATACACTGTCCATGTTTCACAGCAGAGTGGATAACACTACAGCATGATACAATTTTACCTTGGTGGTGAGACTCGTGAATTATCTGGTAAAGATTCTTCTGATCTCTGGGTAGTGAGATCAGATTCCCGTGTGCAGTGTCCAGCACGTTACAAATTCCTTGGCAGTTAGAAATTGAAAAGAATAGGCTTAATGGCCACTACTCCGAAAAAAGTTCTACCAAAGTTATTTGTACCTTCCCTCAGGCCTAGTAAGCCGTAGGAAGTTTAAAAAAAAATACCTACTATTGATAGCCGATAACCTTTGGCTAAATGGCAAGAGACACTAACATGCCTGTTTGAATACCAGGATTCTAAGTTCTACAATATAGCCAGTTTTTATGGTCTCTCCATGACCTTTCAGACCAGACACCGCACGACAGTAGAATCAGCTCTGGGAGCCTCCACATTACCTATCAGACCTGACACAATACTACAGTAGAGTCAGTTCTCATGGCCTCTCCTTGACCTATCAGACTTGACACATCCAAGCATGAGTCAGCTCCGACAGCCTTTCCATGACCTATCAGATTTGACACATCCAAGCATGAGTCGGCTCCAACGGCCTCTCCTTGACCTATCAGACTTGACACATCCAAGCATGAGTCAGCTCCAACGGCATCTCCTTGACCTATTAGACTTGACACATCCAAGCATGAGTCAGCTCCGACGGCCTCTCCTACTTAGACTTGACACATCCAAGCATGAGTCAGCTCCGAAAGTCTCTCCTTGACCTTTTATACTTGACACATCCAAGCATGAGTCAGCTCCAATGGCATCTCCTTGACCTATTGGACTTGACACATCCAAGCATGAGTCAGCTCCGACGGTTTCTCCTTGACCTATTAGACTTGACACATCCAAGCATGAGTCAGTTCTGACAGTCTCTCCTTGACCTATTAGACTTGACACTTTCAAGCATGAGTCAGCTCCAACAGGCTCTCCATGACCTATCAGACTTGACACATCCAAGCATGAGTCCGACAGCCTCTCCATGACCTATCAGACTTGACACATCCAAGCATGAGTCCGACAGCCTCTCCATGACCTATCAGACCTGACACCATGCGTATATATATGTATAACCCAGTGGATGATGTGCTATATAGTAAGGCTATTACTTGTATAAACCTTACCAGTAAACCATCTGTACAAATGATTCTCCTATTGGACATTATGCATGCACCCTCTGTGATTGGAAAGGAACCAGATCGGCATTGCACAGCAATGGAGATATTTTTGTGCCTGAAACTCATCGTAAAGGCACAGTGGCTCAGGACGTGACAATCCCTTTGCCGTGAACTTTTGGTTATAAACCTAAGAGCCTTAAAGGAGTTCGGCATAACCAGAAGGCAACTGGCGGTGGGGAATGAGTACAGTGGACCCTATATTGGCTATAGAATCTCGGAGCAGAGCAAAGTTGCTAGTTTATGTCCACACTGGTGTAACAATCCTTTTCTAGCTTCAGACCTGCATGGTAGAAAATCCAGACATGCCAGCAACAGTATATCAGCACTGGCAAAATAAATATGAACATTGGAGATGATCAGGTCAGTCAATTTGAGATAGAATATTTAACCTTTTCCATTCCAACAGCGTGGGATTACGTCAATTTGAATTTGAAGATTCACCCATCATTGAAAATGGTGAATCAAGTTTCATCAACAGATTTTTTAGTTTGTTTATGTAGATACAATATTATGTTTATAGTTGAAGTGACAGACGTTAAACATCGATAGTAGTTTTAGTACGCATTTTCTGCAAATTTTGTTTGTTTTGTAATCAAGGGACACGCTACATGGTGAGTCTATATGTTTGTGCTATTTTTGTCCCACTATCATCTTCATGTATCTCAGAAACTAACATACACACAATAACTAGTTCTTTTAAATATCTGTCTCTAGACATACACAAACAAAGAAAGAAGAAAGGAAAAAAAAAAAGATTAGAGGTTCTCAAAATCAACAGCCACATTGGGGCATGCCGTGCTGAAAAATGATGCAGATACAGGAAATAGACGTAATTTTGTCATCTGGGAAAGGCTCAATTAGAGCACATAGTTTTGTCAGCCAATAGCTTTCCTCAAATGTCAACCTTGCATGTAATTTCTCAGGAGCACAGGGGAATGCCATTTTTAGAAACCAGGTGATCAGGGCTCAAAATAACATGAATAAGCTCAATTGAAACACAAAGTTTTCATTCAACTTTACCTGTCTTTGTTGGGTACCTGGTTGCTAAACTCAACCACCCCACAACTGCCTCCACCACTGCTGTTGGTGCTGCTAGTGGTAGTGTTGTTTATGCTGGAGGCAGTGTTCATCTCTTGGATGTTTGCTCCTGCTAGTGAGCCAGACACAATATCTGCAACGACACTGCAACCGCCATGACCTCCGCTACCACTGGTCGCTGTTGTGACGGAGATGTTACTGTTCGTCACACCACTGCTGTTGTTGTTGTGGTTGCTGCTGACACCATTCGAAGCTGGTGGTTTGACAGCTGATGGAATCTTGTCCTTGTCCTTCTTATCTTCCTTGTTGTGTTTGAGAAAGTTGAAAGTCCAGGTCTGGAGATCTAAGTGTAAGACGATCAATCAACCAATCCATTAATCACGATCAAGTCAACAAGTGTTTTAGTATGAAGGAATGAAGGCACATACCTGGTAATTGGTGTTAACTTTAGTCCTCCTCTCTGTATACACTTCTCTCATCTATTCTTGACCTTCCTGATGACATGGTTGTAGAACTCCTCCATCTGGGCTTGCAACCAGCCTTCAGTTCAGTAATCAAAACCTGGATGCCAGAACATCCGTGAAGCGAATTGTTCATGTTAGGGAACAGGAAGAAGCCACTAGGTGCCAAGTCTGAATCAGTATGGTGGATTGAGGATGATTTCATGCCCACACATTTTTCTGACGTCAGGGTTTGATTAGTGAACTGGAGATCTACCCAAGTTGTGAGCCGTAAGTGGAAGTTGATGAGGATGCAATCTCATGAGATGAATTAAACAGTGTATTTTTTTGCACAAGACATAGTAACAACAATATTTCAAATGTCTTCGTTTCACAGTCCATCTTTCCTGGTAATACCGATGACCTTCCTCAAACACTTCATTCCACACATCAAAATTCTGCTCTTCCGTGTCTTGGACAGAGGCCATGTTTGGCACTGGTAGCGCAGAGTCAGCATAAATATATTGTTTACCAGCTGTTGCATTGTTGCCAAACTAATGCTCAAGGTGCCTAAGCAGTAATGACAGCTGATAAAGCTGTCTTCGTTTGGAACAAGGAAAAACACAAATGTCATAAGCTGTCCTAAACAAAGTAATAAAGTTGTCAGTGACTCAGGAACCTGTTTCCTGTGCTACATGAGTCAACTGCTCTAACCACATGTGACAATCATGAATGTTAAAAGCTTAAGGGAAATAAAAGTGTAAACCAGGGGTCAGCAAATCTGTTGGAGCCAGGTAAAGATTGTAGGAGTCAAACAGTCTTGGGTGAAAAGTCTCTTGTGCAGCAGGTTGGAAGGTATGGCTGAATTGGTTTTGAAGATTGCAATTCTAAATGTTGTCCATTACGAACCTTGAACATAAAATTACCTCTTCAGGACCCTCATTACCAGTAGATCCGACTAGTATTCCACGTATTTAGTTCCCAAATCAATTCACTTCCAACCACCACAGCTGTCCGTGTGACAGTCCTTGCATCTGTGTTCATTATTATTCTTGTCTCATCAACCAAGTGGTCCGCCGGGGTCTATAGGTCTCACCAACCGAGTGGTCCGCGGGGTCTATAGGTCTCACCAACCTAGTGGTCCGCTGGGGTCTATAGGTCTCACCAACCGAGTGGTCCGCCGAGCTTTATGGGACTCATCAACCAAGTGGTCCGCCTGGGTCTATAGTTCTCACCAACTGAGTGATTCGCCGGGGTCTATAGGTCTCACCAACCGAGTGGTTCGCCAGGGTCTATAGGTCTCACCAACCGAGTGGTTTTCCGGGGTCTATGGACATGACAAGGACAAGAATAGCACCACTGCCCCACAGAGAGCATTTCATTAGAGGCAACTAACTGTGTGACATGGCATAACACCGGCCATGGCTAGGTAGTTTGTTAAGAGCAGCATAGATGGCGCCTAACAGGCTGGGGGTCTAATTTGCTCTAGTGTTTGAGTCTATTAAGATGGACTCACATATCAGTTAACCACCCCCCCATAGTGGAGTAATAAGCTGTTCAAGAAAAGCCCGCAAAGCAGGAAATCCTCCTGGCTACATCCAGCTCACACCAGAGATGGGACATGCACAGGGGCCTTGTGCCCCTAAAGATGTACAGGCCGACTGAGACTCTCCTCATAGTTCAGGCCCTAATATTAGCCAATTCTAATACCACGCTGAAATCTGAAAATGGTTTACAATTCTTGGCTAAGGAAGTCATAGTCGGTCTGTACATCTACAAGGGTGGTAGTCTTTGTGCCAGTCCCAACTCTTGTGCAAGTTGGTGGTAGCCGGTAATGCTTAGCGGTCTAGGCTCAAGCAGTGCTATGTTTATTTGTTTTCTGCTCGTCCCAGCTCAAGTTTCCAGTTGGTTCTGTCTCAGGCACGGATTGTCCAGTGGAAGGCTAACTTGTTTGTTTCTGGATTGCAAATGTTGTGCAGCTCGAGCAAATCTTGCCACCTAGTGGGGGGGGGGAGGAAGAGATTTTGGCATGTAGTAAGACATCCATGACGTGTGACAATGCCGGGATGTCACTGTTGTTTAAGCCCATCTGGCGCAGTTGCCTAAGTGATAGGCCCACAAGTATGGCGCTCAAGCGAGGCATGTGCTGTCCTTAGCTGGCTCTTCGTGGTTTTTGTCGAAGGCCAGATTTCAATCCCGTAGCACAGTACTGGTAAGACCACTGACTTCGATATAGTAAGCCACATTAAAAAGTGATTTCAAGGTCTCAAATGATTCTATTTTTTTTTCATTTTTGTATCCAAGTGAGTGGCTCAACTGTGCATTATTTTGTCTTGCTACTTGAAAGTTTATTGTTTATAAGACCGGGATCAAGATGCTGAGCAGCACGTGAGCTGCAGTAGTCAGCGACCCATAGCTGACTGCTAGCGCCAGGGCCAGCGAACCACAGCTGCCAAGACCCTTCTACACCTCCATGCGGTGATCCTGGATAACAGGCTGCAGCAGGGCAGACTGGCTAAGAAGAAGGGATCGAAGAGGGAATGCTAAACCAGTACTAAAAAAATCAGATGTGTTGGACCGAAAGGTGCAAATATCGCAGCCAAGCTGTAAACTACAACACAACGCATTCCGTTCTTTGGACTACATTCTGCTACTTAAGCCCTATCAGGGTTTGGTAGTGGGAGATTGAGAACGAACGAAGAAGAAGTTTAAGACCCTGCAAAACTGTCTTTTCTGAAAATTTCCAACTGGACTAGTTTTATTTAGTTCCCACAAAAGGGGATGAAGTGTTCCATCCCATCAGAACATTTCCCACTGGACTCCAGTTTTATTTAGTTCCCACAAAAGGGGATGAAGTGTTCTATCCCATCAGAACATTTCCCACTGGACTCCAGTTTTATTTAGTTCCCACAAAAGGGGATGAAGTGTTCTATCCCATCAGAACATTTCCCACTGGACTCCAGTTTTATTTAGTTCCCACAAAAGGGGATGAAGTGTTCTATCCCATCAGAACATTTCCCACTGGACTCCTGTTTTATTTAGTTCCCACAAAAGGGGATGAAGTGTTCTATCCCATCAGAACATTTCCCACTGGACTCCTGTTTTATTTAGTTCCCACAAAAGGGGATGAAGTGTTCTATCCCATCAGAACATTTCCCACTGGACTCCTGTTTTATTTAGTTCCCACAAAAGGGGATGAAGTGTTCTATCCCATCAGAACATTTCCCACTGGACTCCAGTTTTATTTAGTTCCCACAAAAGGGGATGAAGTGTTCTATCCCATCAGAACATTTCCCACTGGACTCCAGTTTTATTTGGTTCCTACAAAAGGTCAGACTTACTGTTGTGGGTGGTGTCTTTCTTGGATGAGGATAATGCACTTCTCTTTGGTGACTTTTCCTTGTCCTTACTCTCTCGTTTGCGCGGCTTTCGTTCAGAGTCAGTCTCAGCTTTCCTGTGTTGAGTACAAGGGGTTCAAGTCTGACACATAACATTCTTGGGTCTCTGGGTGCATTTTGGTGTGCAATCATAAATGGCATTGCGTAGGGTGAACAGACCTGAGAGCACGATATAGCGCACAGAGAGCATGATATAGGGCACAGACAACATGATATAGGGCACAGACAGCATGATATAGGGCACAGACAGCATGATATAGGGCACTGAGAGCATGATATAGGGCACAGACAGCATGATATAGGGCACAGACAGCATGACATAGGGCACATACAGCATGACATAGGGCACATACAGCATGATATAGGGTACAGGCAGCAAGATATAGGGCACAGAGAGCATGCTATAGAGACCAGAACATGATATAGGGCACAGACAGCATGACATTGGGAAAAGAGAGCATGATATACGGCACAGAGAGCATGACATAGGGCACAGAGAGCATGACATAGGGCACAGAGAGCATGACATAGGGCACAGAGAGCATGATATAGGGCACATAGAGCATGATATAGGGCACTGAGAGCATGATATAGGGCACTGAGAGCATGATATAGGGCACTGAACTGAGAGCATGATATATGGCACTGAACTGACATCATGATATAGGGCACTGACAGCATGATATAGGGCACTGAGAGCACGATATATGGCACAGAGAGCATGATATTTGGCACATAGAGCATGATATAGGGCACAGAGAGCATGATATAGGGCACAGAGAGCATGATATAGGGCACAGAGAGCATGATATAGGGCACAGAGAGCATGCTATAGGACACAGAGCATGATATAGGGCACATAGAGCATGATATAGGGCACAGAGAGCATGATATAGGCCACAGAGAGCATGATACAAGGCACAGAGAGCATGATATAGGGCACAGAGAGCATGATATAGGGCAATGAGAGCATGATATAGGGCACAGAGAGCATGATATAGGGCACTGAGAGCATGATATAAGGCACAGAGAGCATGGTATAGGGCACAGAGAGCATGATATAGGGCACAGAGAGCATGATATAGGGCACAGAGAGCATGATATAAGGCTCAGAGAGCATGATATAAGGCACATAGAGCATGACATAGGGCACTGAGAGCATGATATAGGGCACTGAGAGCATGATATAGGGCACTGAGAGCATGATATAGGGCACTGAGAGCATGATATAAGGCTCAGAGAGCATGATATAAGGCACATAGAGCATGACATAGGGCACTGAGAGCATGATATAGGGCACTGAGAGCATGATATAGGGCACTGAGAGCATGATATAGGGCACTGAGAGCATGATATAGGGCACTGAGAGCATGGTATAGGGAACAGCATGATATAAGGCACAGACAGCATGATATAGGGCACTGAGAGCATGATATCGGGCACTGAGAGCATGATATAGGGCACTGAGAGCATGATATACGGCACTGAGAGCATGGTATAGGGAACAGAGAGCATGATATAAGGCACATAGAGCATGATATAGGGCACTGAGAGCATGATATAGGGAACAGAGAGCATGATATAGGGAACAGAGAGCATGCTATAGGGAACAGAGAGCATGATATAAGGCACTGAGAACATGATATAGGGCACTGAGAGCATGATATAAGGCACTGAGAGCATGATATAAGGCACTGAGAGCATGATATAAGGCACTGAGAGCATGATATAGGGCACTGAGAGCATGATATAAGGCACTGAGAGCATGATATAAGGCACTGAGAGCATGATATAGGGCACTGAGAGCATGATATAGGGCACTGAGAGCATGATATAGGGCACTGAGAGCATGATATAGGGTGGTTGAAGACTATATGAGGTCAAAGATGTAGCAATGAATGAGGTGACAGCAGCTAGCGACTCATAACTGAGCGCATTAGGATCAATGAACCATAACTGACCAAGACCCTATTCCACCTCCAAGTACCAACCCTGCAATGAAGCTGCGCTCATGTAGTCTGGCTATGAGTGTAAGAATCGAATAGGGTTGAGGTAAATATGCGTAAAGCTATGAGCATCAAGTTTATTCTTTAATGTATTAATTGTCTCTGCCTCAACAATTTCCTGTGGCAATGAACTCCACACTCTCTGACTAAAAATAATATTTCCTAATACCTAATCTGTACTTTTCTTAGTTAATTTGTAACTATGCCCTCCTGTTCTTGCAGGTGGTTGTATTTTGAAAAAAACTTGTTATAATCTAATTTTACCTTTCCTGTGATTATCTTATAAACCTGTATTAAGTCACCACAAATTCTTCTCTTCTAGACACTGTAGACCGGTTTTTTCATAACTGTAATTCTAGAATCTCACTATCAGCTTTGTCGCTCTAGTTCGTATCCTTTCCAGCATGTTTATATCTACTCTCTGATAAGGACTCCACACCTGAACACAGTACTCCAATCTAGGTCTAACTAATGCTTTATACAGTTTGACGATCACTTCCTTGCTCCTTTGTTTAATATTTCTTTCTATCATACCTAACATCGCATTTACCTTTTTCACTGCTACCTGAACTTGTTCACTCATCTTACCTGTATGATCAACCCCTAGTTCCCCTTCCTTTTCTATCTTTCTAATATTGTTCTCTCCCATTCTGTAAGGGGATGAAGACTAATGTCTGGTCAGACATAATATACTGATCAGACATGTTAGTCAAGGTCAGGGAAAACATACTGGCCAAGACCCTCACCTTGGCTTCCTAGTAGCCCACCCTGGAAATGGGCTATTTTCATGGCAGCCTGGCTAACGAGGTGAGGGATCGACATGATCCCCGTAGTAGTGAGCGACACGCAGATGAAGCCAGGCATAGCACAACCACGTGGAGGACCCCAGTCCACCTTCATCAGCAAGCTCAGAATGTGAGGAAAGCTACTGCAACCCGTCACTTAATGTCTTTTTCAGGGCGCACAAAGAATTACCTGATCATTGTGGGCATTTGCAAACAACAACAACCCATTCTGTAATCAAGTCCCATATTGGATCTACCCATGTGGATGATTGTACATTTATCTACATTAAACTTCAATTGCCATCTTGTATCTCAGAAACTAACACGCACGTAACAACAACGATAACACCAAGTTTTTTTAAATGAATGTGTATGTCTCTACACACAACAAAATCATATATATAAACCAGCTCTCAAAGTCAACAACCGTAGTTAAAATGTTACGGTCTAAAACAAAATGTGGCAGAGTAAAAGTTAAAGACACAGGCTGACAACATCCGAGGCAACACACTAAGAACAAGACAGATTACTTCGGAGTTCAGCACTTACCATAGACTGTGACATATACGGAGTTTGGGACTTACCATTGACTGTGACATATACAGAGTTGGACACTTACCATAGACTGTGACATATACGGAGTTGGACACTTACCATAGACTGTGACATATACAGAGTTGGACACTTACCATAGACTGTGACATATACAGAGTTGGACACTTACCATAGACTGTGACATATACAGAGTTGGACACTTACCATAAACTGTGACATATACAAAGTTGGACACTTACCATAGACTGTGACATATACAGAGTTGCACACTTACCATAGACTGTGACATATACAGAGTTGGACACTTACCATAGACTGTGACATATACAGAGTTGGACACTTACCATAGACTGTAAAATACAATTCAGCAAAATTAATGTAGACTGGAATATGAAAAATGCAAACAAAAATGGTTTACAAACTGATAAAAGGAGACGGCTTACATGACTCTAGGGGGCAGTGCAGGTGAGGTCAAGTTGCTGGAGTCAATGTCGTATTCTTCAAGTGTCATGAGTTCATCAAGACTTGCATCAAGTTCTGTCAATGGTTAATATCAACAAGTGAATTATTGATGATGGATTGAGGCAGATAAATGTTGGATGAGAGAGAGACAGAGAGAGAGAGAGTGAGAGAGAAAGAGTGAAAGAGAGAAAGTGTGAAAGAGAAATAGCGATAGAAAGAGAGAGATAGAGAGAGTGTGAGAGAGGCATAGAGAGTGACAGAGAGAAATATAAAGAGAGAACGAGAGAGAGAAAAGGAGAGAGAGAAAACAGAAAGAGAGAGAGAAAGAGTGAAAGAAATAGAAAGAGAGATGGAGAGACACAGAGAGAGCACTGAAGCAGACAGGAAGCATGTATGTGAACCCCTGGCATGTGATAGATCAGAACAAGTTAGCCAGGTCTAGCAAGTGCCTCCCTCTGACCGTGTGAAACTTGTTCTCATATATCTCCCACACTGCACCTCTGTCAGGGATATCTTATTCTGCCATCTTCTCATCTTCACTCTTCAGGTTTTTCCCTCTTCTCCCCTACAAACGAGACATAAACCTGATGCACTTGCTGGTCTGTAACCCCTACATACTAGCTCTCATAGCCATCCAGGCACCAGGTCGTGCAATAACGCACGTAGCTGTGTTTCTTGCGATTACGTCATCCTCACTTGCTCGGTTTACCTTCCCCAAAGCAGAGTTCTTGATTAAGGAGAGTTTCACATGCAAGTCCCAAAGCCTCATCTATTCCATCATTTGTTGCCAGTGTGGTATGATATCTGAGGGGCGTTCAAGTCAAACAAAGACTTTTTTTGGTAATTAAAAAACGAATTTTCAAGTAGTCAAAATGCCATTTATTTTTCGATATAAAAAATGTAAAAAAAACAAACAACTTTAAGCAAGGGCTCGACTTCATCGCATAAGGTTTTCCCCATTTAGCTCGGTCTCTCTCGGCAGATGTACCCCACCTGTCGAGAGCATCGCACAAAGCACAAACTCCGCAGCTCCAGCGATGAACTCAGGGATCTACGGAAAAATTTACATCATGGACCAACCGTCGCAGCTCGAATTCGAACCCCGACCGTCTGAACACGAGGCAAACGGCTTGACCGCTTCGCCACAGAGACCCCCATCGATATAATCTCCAGCAACATTTATGCACTTATCCCAGTAATGCTTGAAAAGCTTTAGTGTAGAAAGATTTGTCTAACTAATCCAGGACAGCCTGTTTCACTTTGTCATCAGTGCTGAAATCAAAGGAATTTTTTTAGGGGTCCAAACAGGAGGAAATCGCTTGGAGTGAGGTCTGGCCTGTAAGGTGGGTGTGGCAATACCTCCTAGCCGAGTTGTTGCAGATGGCACATAGTGCGATAAGCTGTTTGAGGTCGAGCGTTATCTTGCAGGAGCAGGACGGGATCAAAACTCACGGATGTGCGGCATTCTCTAAATTGTTTACACACTTCAAATGTCTTACCTCGGCTGAGTGTCTCATCATTGTATTGTGATTGCAGTCTTCGGCAAATTTCCACAGGTTTCACGCCTTCTTTCACAAGAAACTTCATCACAACACCCTGTTCCATGCAAGTGCTAACAGTGTTGTCTGCCATTTTTATTTATGTCACGTGAGTTGGCTGATGGCAATTGGGCCACCTAGCAGTAATAGGATGCACGAACTAATGATATTAGTTCCAGTACACTATAACTAATTCAGGCAGAACTAGAACAAAAATTCCTGGTTTGATTTGAACGCCCCTTGTGCATTGGGGAGACTAGTCTGGAACTGGGTGAGCGTTTCCGACAACACCTTATTGATATCTATAACTGCAAAGACTCTCCTATCGCCAGCCGCTTCAATGGACCTGGGCACAGAAGTAAAGCAGATGTTAGTGTCACTGTATTCGTTTCTTGCTTCTCTGACGATCCTCATGAATTCGTCCTTGAGAACAGACTGATCTCTTGCATCCAACCACATCTTCCATAACTTTTCTTAAATCTTCATCTGATAACGGCCTTCATCCATTTGCCTTCCTCTTTTCCCTCTACCAATATTACAATTCTGTCTTTCTATATCTGGCTGCTACTGGCTTATCTGACCGTTTCCCACTTCGTATGCCCTCCTGGACACTTCATCTCACCTTTGTCTGCCATGTTAGATCGCGCCCCCAGACTGAGAGGTGTGATGTAACAATGTATCAGTTGAGTGCCGTCATTTCTCCTTATATGTTGACATCCCTCATTTATGTATTCTTCCCTCCTTCTTTCATTCGTTAGTCAATTATTATTTTTTTTTGTCCCTGATGAAGGCCTATTGGTCATAACGTATGTTAAGTTTGTGTTTTCGTCTCAGTGTGGTATCTGACCATACTTTTACATTTTTTTTCTCACTTTGTTCTCTTTCTATTAATTACCAAGACCGAGGCACACCCGGATGAAGTCTTTACATGCAAATTTCAGACGCCAATCCATCAAATATATGCTTTCTGGGCAGAATGTGTATGTAGTCGAGTGCACACAGTGATGTTTTAAAAGAGCTCTGATGAGACTGTGACTGGGTCTAGCGAGCCAACAGTGGATATTTCTTTATTTTTCTTCGTGCTCACAGAAAACAGAAGAGATCTCAAGAACGAAACGTATACTTACAATGACAACTACTGGGGACGGCATGGGCTAGTAGCTAGTGACACAGCTCATAATCTGAAGGTTCTGGGTTCGATCCCCATCACAGCACCGACCATTACCCTGGGAAAGCAAACTCTTAGAGAATGCAGGAGAAGCAGACCCTTACATAAAAAATGCACGACGAAGTCGGGTGCACTGGGCCAACAGGCGCAAAATAAAAACATAGTGCAAAGCACACAGCCTTGGGGAATAGAGAAATAAGGTGAAAGCAAAACAAAACACATCAAAACAAAACACTAGAGTTTGCAGTGCTACTTAGATTCAACGGATTTTAGGACAAAGGCCAACCACGAAAAAGGTGGCTTACAGAAATATCTCAGGCGGTGAATGTTACTGTACCTAAGGCACACAGCCTGGCTCGTTTTAGAGATCTCTTCATACGTGACGCTGAAAGGCAAAACAGGATGAGCACCAAAAAAAAGAAAGAAAATAAGAAGCTATTGACTTAGTTTATTTAGAAATGGTAGCCAACCTGAAACATTTACAGCAGCAAGTGTATGGCTGTGTCTGCTGTAAGGATCAATAGACAGCTGTGTGTTTGGAGAGTCCAGGAGGCATAGGTCAGGTCTAGCAGTTGTTGATTCCAGAGAGTTCCGTAATGGTTGGACAATAGCCTGGAGTGTGTATTTGGGTCTTTTGCCTGCAAAAAGAGAACTTTAGTGGAGTAATATTTGTATCATGTAAGTATGAATCAAAGGATTCACCTGCAAGTCCAACAGCAATAGTATGCTTAGATGACAATGTCCATGACCACGTCTGATGACTGCATCCCAAGTGGCCTGCAGTTCTGTTTGGGAGGTGACAATCTGTTTTAGCCAGGTGTTGCTAGAGCGGCCCTGTAAACATCTCCAGGGTGAGCACAGCATCTTCTCATCCCTTGCCCTGACAGCCTGCCATGGAGCATCTAATGGGCTGGGACTTCTCGGGGAAGGCTGACAACTTGATCAAAGAGGGAAAGGCAAGGGCAATCAATCATTTAGGCATTTCCTGCAAATTGAGTACGCCAAACTACTTGACTGTTGGAAATCAGGTTGTGCCAGCTGATCCTGATGATGCACCTCTTGTTGCGCAGGTGGAAAGCCTCAAGATGCTGCTGGTCCTGCTGTAGCAGTATCCAGGTCTTGGAGCCGTACAGGAGGATGAGGACATGCAACCTTATATACTCCATAATTTGTCACTAATGTGACATGACATACATTGGTGAGACTGGTTTGGAACTCTGCGCATGCACTAGTGGAAGGCTGATATTAGTCAAAGGCATTGTGTCCTGCTCCTTGGACAATTGACATAGATTCAAGATGAGAACTAGACTGATCTCCCATATGGCCTAGCTGCAGTCGCATGGCATTAATATTTCCTATACCTTTTCCAAGGTTCTAATCTCCTCTAACCATTGCTCCCCATATCACCACCTTGTCATTTTCCATTTGTCCTGATTGATCTGCCAGACTTGTAGCCTTTAGTCAGGTAGCATCCCCTTGTTGACAGTTTGTCCCTGAGGAGCATACTCGTCATGAACTATGCCCTGATCGTAACAACAAAAACTGTAAACATGACCTTTACACGATTCTGTCCTTTCTTTGGAAGTGTTTCTATGTTTTAAACTTCTGCAGCCTTAGATTGTTGTTTCATTAGTGTGCAGTGTGTCATTAAATAGGTGGTCAATGATTGATGTCAGTATAGACAATGTTGTCAATGATTGATGTTAGTACAGACAGTCTGGTCAATGATTGATGTCAGTATAGACAATGTTGTCAATGATTGATGTCAGTATAGACAATGTTGTCAATGATTGATGTCAGTACAGACAATCTGGTCAATGATTGATGTCAGTACAGACAATCTGGTCAATGATTGATGTCAGTATAGACAGTGTTGTCAATGATTGATGTCAGTACAGACAGTCTGGTCAATGATTGATGTCAGTATAGACAATCTGGTCAATGATTGATGTCAGTATAGACAATGTTGTCAATGATTGATGTCAGTATAGACAATGTTGTCAATGATTGATGTCAGTATAGACAATGTTGTCAATGATTGATGTCAGTACAGACAATGTTGTCAATGATTGATGTCAGTATAGACAATCTGGTCAATGATTGATGTCAGTACAGACAATGTTGTCAATGATTGATGTCAGTACAGACAATGTTGTCAATGATTGATGTCAGTATAGACAATGTTGTCAATGATTGATGTCAGTATAGACAATGTTGTCAATGATTGATGTCAGTACAGACAATCTGGTCAATGATTGATGTCAGTATAGACAATGTTGTCAATGATTGATGTCAGTATAGACAATGTTGTCAATGATTGATGTCAGTACAGACAATGTTGTCAATGATTGATGTCAGTATAGACAATGTTGTCCCCACTTATCACCCTACATTATCTGGACAGATATCACACCTTAACAGGGATTCTTATACTTCTTCGTACGCTGTCAGACGTCAACTTGTATTTGTTCGAAGAAAGTAGCTGTCATCCTGAGGCTGTCGACACTGCCATAGAGCTTGTCTAGTTTTGCCACTGGTGATGGCCACATGTGCTTTGTCTGGTCCTCGTATGTTGGGCAATTTTGCAGCAGATGTTCAGCGGTCATTTTCCCTGTACCACAGGTGCATTCGTCAGTGCCACCTATCTTCAGTTTATTGAATAGGTGGTACCTCAGTCTGTTGTGGCCTGTGCGGAGTCTGAAGACCACAACCTTCTCTCTTCTGTTCAACTGGTAATAGGCATCCTTTTTTGTGTAGCCAGTATATTCTGTTTCCCATTTGGCCATGTATCTGGCCTTAATAAACCTTTTGGACTCATCGTAGGTCACACTAGAATCTGGTTGTGGTAGTCTTGCACCTTCTTTTGCCAGTCTGTCTGCCTCCTCATTGCCCTGGATGTTACAGTGAGATGGAACCCACTGTACCACTACTCTTTTTGGTGCGGACTGCTGGCATAGTTGACAGAGTACTGCTCTTAGATCATTAAGTTCAGTATTTTTCTGGTTTTTTAATGCTGTAGCTACGGCCAGGGCATCTGTAAACAGAACTGTCTGGCTTTCATTGCCTTCGCCTGTCAGCATTGCTTCTACTGCAGCCTTCAGTGCCTCTTCCTCCGCTCTGAAATTGCTTGAGTATTTTCCAGTTGCCACTGACAGTGTTATTTTTCTACAATTTGTTAGGCTCAGGAATACCCCTGCCCCTCCATTCTGTGTTGTGTTTGTTACAGAACCGTCGGTGTATGCATGGGTCCAGTCCATGCTTGGGTAGTTTTCCGCTATGTACCTCAGGGTTATGTCTCTTCTTTCTTTTTCAGTCTGGCTGTTCTTGTTTCCAATACCTGGTATATTTTCTACCACCTCCGGAATGATATGCTGCTTCCATGTGGGTTTGCGTACAGTAGGGATGGGCTTTGGTGTTGTCACGGTGATCATAGGGTCTTCACTCATCTTTGCTTTGGCTATTTCTACAAAGTTTCTCCGCTTTAGTTTCCCATTTCCAAATCTATTTAGTCTCTGATGCATTGGATGGTCTGTCAGTCTTCTGAGTTTCTCTGCTTGCTGCTTGGCTCTGCAGTCGGTCATAGATTGCAGATTTGTAATCTTTTCAAGTTCTACAATTGGAGTTGACTTCATGCCTCCTGTTATAACTCTCATGGCTTGGTTTTGAAGTTTGCTAATTTGATCAAAGTTCGCCTTTGCTGCTGTTGTCCATGCCGCAATGCCATACTCGAGAACTGGTCTCACTTTTCCAGTGTACAGTTTCTTTAGTATTCTTTCGTCTGCTCCCCAGCTTGTGCCAGCAAGTTTCCCCATGATTGCCATTCTTTGTCTGGCTCTCATTCGGTTTCTCTCGATCTGACTTTTCCATGTCATGCGATCAAATGTGACTCTCAAGTAGTTTGGGTTGTTGTTTGGCCGCAGATATTTGCCATTGAGACTTATTTTGGTGTTCTGTGGTCTATTTGAAAGCGAGAATATCGTACATGTTGTTTTTTCCTCATTTATTTTGACCACCCATGATTTCGCCCACTCCTCCAACGATGTTAGAGCCTGCTGCATCCGATTGTTTGCTACGGTGAGATTTTTTTTAGAGGTCCACATAGCCAGATCGTCTGCAAACATGGAGCTGTGGACTCTTCTTGGTATATTCTCTATGATGTTGTTTATATACACCAGGAAAAGTGTGGGTGACAGTACTCCCCCTTGGGGTACTCCTTGCTCCAGTGTCACCTTTTTGCTCATCTGCCCTTGCACTTGAACTCTGGCTGATCTGTTTTCGAGGTAGTGGCTGATCCATCTGTACATTTTTCCAGATACTTCACTTCTTCGTAGCTTGACTTTAAGTCCCTCTTTCCACACCTTATTAAATGCCTTCTCTAGATCCACCCAAACCGATACTGTATGCTTTTTCTCTTGGTAAGCATCCTCTATTTCCTGTGCTATGAGAGTGATCTGGTCCTCAATGGATCTGTGTTGTCTAAATCCTGCTTGCTGTGGAATTAATATGTGTTTTTTTTTCCAGGTGCCTCATCAGTCTGGTGTTTATCATACGCTCCATCAGTTTACCTACACAGCTCAGTAGACTAATAGACCTGTATCCATATGGGTCTGTACTATCTTTGTCTTTCTTTGGTACTGGTATAAGTACAGCGTCTTTCCATGCCTGCGGTACAATTCCCCTTTTCCAGCTTTGGTTCAGGACTGATAGTAACTTCCTCTTTGCTGTTTGGCCCAACCCCATCAGCATTTTGTTTGTTACTCCATCTTTTCCGGGCGATTTCTTTTTCTTTAGAGTTCTCATTGCCTCAATCATTTCATTCATTGTTAGTTTTTTCCATCATGTGCTCTTCTGGTGCCATATTGGTGGTGTTGTGGCTCTTTTGTTCTTCACTAATGTCTGTATACCTGTCTGTAGGGACATCAATGTGGTTTGCTCTGGCATAATGTTCTATAAAGGCGTTTGCTACTTTTTTTCCGATAAGCATGTTGTTGCCCTGCTTGATGGTAATTTGTTTATTTGATGGTGTTTCGTCATTCATGGCTCTGACTAAATTCCATAGTTTGATCCCTTCTTTATCTAGATTGAGGCTTTCTGTTTTTTGTTTCCAGCTGTCTCTTGTTATTTGGTTCAGTGTTCTTTTGTATTTAGCAGTGATCACCTTGAGGGCGATATTTGCTTCCATGGATTGCTCTCTCTCTGCCATGTTCCTAGCATTTGAGACTTCTTCCTCTGCTTTCTGCAGTTCATGATTCCAATATGGCTTGTAGTTTTTCCTTGCCCCTCTTGGAATGGTTTTGGTGGCTGCTTGCAGTATTGCTTTGCTCAGGCTTTCCACCATAGGTTTCATATTGTTAGGAAGAGATGGGTGGACAACATGGCTGAGTGGTCAGGCCTTCGTCACGGTGAGATACGTCAGGCGGCGACAGACAGAGAGAGCTGGCGTGGGATTTTCATGTCTTCATGTGTGCCCCAACGACCTGATGGGTTACGGGATGAACTGAACTGAACTGAACTACTTCCATATAAATTTCTAGCCTAATTGGTCTGTGGTCGCTATCTGCCAATTGGCCGAGCACCTGACGATCTATTTTGTGGTGAATATCACCTGTGGAGAAGCCAAGTCTGTAGTGGAGGTAGTATGCCATGTTCTTGAATAGAAGCTAGGGCTGTCGTCCGGCCTATTTATGAGATAGAGATTTGTGTCTATCTCCCAGTCTTCTACTTCATCCCATCTACTGTCTGTATCTGAATATCCCCATCTCTCCGAGTGACTGTTGAAGCCTCCAACCACTAGGCAGCTGGAGTCCTTGATTTCCATACTCGAGAGCGACAGGTCTTTGTTGGGTGGGCCATACAGGTTGAATATATGGGTTTTCATTTCTTGTGTCATTATGTCGACTCCTACAATTTCTGCTTGTCCGGTGTGATTTACATATATTGCGCTACTTGGTATGCAGTTACGTGTCAGTATCAGAACCCCTCCTTTGTGACCTTCGCTATCAAGACAGAAGGTCTGGTATCCTCTGATTGAGAATCTGTGGTTTTTACTGAGGTGCGTTTCTTGGATGCATGCCACGTCTATCTTACCTTTGTACAGGCAATTTGTTAGGGAAACCTTTTTGTTAAGAACTCCCTCCGTGTTTCACTGTAGTATTTTAAGGGTCTTGAGTTTTTGGTCAATAGCTCTTGCCCCATCTCCTTGTGCTTTGACTCCACAGCACATGAGTGGGTGACCACCAGTAGCATCAGGTGGGCCCCTTCGAGGCGTGGGGCCCGGCACTCTCGCTGCCTGGTGGGACTCCACAGGACGAGCACCATACTTTTTTCTGTTAGGTTGTGACGTCATCATACAGCGATATACGTTGCACTGTTTCGTTAAGCCTGTGGCCCAGTGCATCCGATTTCAACAGGCGTTTCTGTAAGGATGGCCTCCTTAGCCTTTGGCTGTCCGCAGCCCATCTGCAAGGCAGCAGTTGTTTGAGGTCAGAGTTGTCTCTCTTAGGAAAGTTGTCTTGCAGGACTATCGAGTCTTCCCCACTCGTGTCGAAAGGGTGTTATGATAATGGGGATGTGATGGACTTATGTACTAGTTTTTCAAGTGTCACAGAAGAGAGGGAGTCCAGTGTGACTGTGTCCCAGGATCGTCACGTCCTGCCAGAAACGTAGCATATACATGTGAGTGGGGGTATCTTCTTGCTCCCCTTTGGTATTCTCGGCGCCTCTGCAGTGATTGTACACCTAGCATTCTCCGCCACCTGGGAGGTTGTCACAAAGGGGCAGATGTGCAATGTCCGCTGGCCTGTATCTCTTCTGCGTCCATTGGGATGACTGATAGGAGACACAAAAGTAAAGAACGAGGTAAGAGTGCATTTTGCCAGGAGACAAGATTGGTCATGGCACGGAGATGTTGTTCGCCTGGTGTATCTCCTGATTGAGGGCTGAGTCTCAACAGTTCGCAGTGAGGTGGCTGCTCTACTGCTTACGACACCCTGACCGAGAACTAGTCGTCTACAAGTGATTTCATACCTCCACGCCGCGTGGGATGGGGTTAATATCGGACAGGTCCTCGCCAGCTTTGATCGGCGGGACGGCAAGAGACCTCTTTCTGCGACTCAACCAGGTCGGGCTGAAACGCAAGCCCCAGGTCCCAACCATATCGTTGCCAACCGTCGCAGTGGTGTTAAGAATATTATCGCATATCCGGGCGGGATTCTTACTTAGAGGCGTTCAGCCATAATCCCTCAGATGGTAGCCTCGCACCATTGGCTCTCAGTCAAGCACGTGAACGAAATGTCTGAAACCTGAGATTCCTCTCGGATTGAGCAGGATTACCGTAGCAACGACCTGTCATCAGTAGGGTAAAACTGACCTGTTTTCTGAGGGTCTAATTCCAGCACACGTTCCCTATTAGACCCAACCAAAAAAAAAAAAAATAGGCCTGAGTTAATTTAAGCCGCAGGCTCCACTCATGGTGGTGCCCTTCCGTCAATTCCATTAGATTTATGACTCGTGCTTACTGGAAATTCCTTGTTCCTTGTTCATGGGGAAGAATTACAAGCCCCTATCCCTAGCACGAAGGAGATTCAACGGGTTTTCCAACCCTTTCGGGCCAGGGAGGCATCCACGCTGATTCCTTCAGTGTAACGCGCGTGCGGCCCCGGACATCAAAGGGCATCACAGACCTGTTATTGCTCAATCTCGTGTAGCTAAACGCCACTCGTCCCTCTAAGAAGTTGCGCCGGCGAATCGACGGACCGGCGAACTATTTAATAGGCTAGAGTCTCGTTCGTTATTGGAATTAACCAGACAAATCGCTCCACCAACTAAGAATGGCCATGCACCACCACCTACCGAATCAAGAAAGAGCTATCAATCCTTACAGTGTCTGTACCGGGTGAGTTTTCCCATGTTGAGTCAAATTAAGCTGTAGGCTCCACTCCTGGTGGTGCCCTTCCGTCAATTCCTTTAAGTTTCAGCTTTGCAACCATACTTCCCCCGGAACCCAAACACTTTGGTTTCCCGGAAGCTGCCCGCAGAGTCATCAAAGCAACTCCTGCGGATCGCTAGTCGACATCATTTATGGTCAGAACTACGACGGTATCTGATCGTCTTCGCGCCTCTGACTTTCGTTCTTGATTAATGAAAACATTCTTGACAAATGCTTTCGCAGTAGCTCGTCTTGCGGCGATCCAAGAATTTCACCTCTAACGCCGCAATACGAATGCCCCCGTTTGTCCCTGTTCTGAAAACCAACAAAATAGAACCAAGGTCCTATTCCATTATTCCATGCACCATTATACAGGCAGCCGAGGCCTGCTTTGAACACTCTAATTTTTTCAAACTAAACCCGCGGGCCACCCGGGACGCCCAGCGAAGAGCACCCGCGGGAGAGAGCCGGCAGACGGTAGGGCAGGAGACAACAGGCAGTGAACCGGCGCGAGCCGGACCGCCCGCCTGCGCCTGAGATCCAACTACAAACTTTTTAACTGCAACAACTTTAATATACGCTATTGGAGCTAGAATTACCGCAGCTGCTGGCACCAGACTTGCCCTCCAATAGATCCTCGTTAAAGGGTTTAAAATGTACTCATTCCAATTACGGGGCCTCGAAAGAGTCCCGTATTGTTATTTTTCGTCACTATCTCCCCGTGCCGGGAGTGGATAAGTTGCGCGCCTGCTACCTTCCTTGGATGTGGTAGCCGTTTCTCATGCTCCCTCTCCGGAATCAAACCCTGATTCCCCGTTACAAACATGGTAGGCATGTCACGTACCATCAACATTTGATAGGGCAGACATTTGAAAGATGCGTCACCGGCACATGAGGCCATGCGATCAGCACAAAGTTATCCAGAGTCACCAGTGGTGACGCCGCAACCCCGCGAGGGGAAACGACGATTGGTTTTGAACTAATAAAAGCGCTCTTTTCGCGATGGTCGGAGCTTGGTAAGCATGTATTAGCTCTAGAATTGCCACAGTTATCCAAGTAGGATCGTGTCTTCTAAGTAACCACGATTGATTTAATAAGCCATTCGCGGTTTCACCGTGAGACAGTGTGAACTTAGACATGCATGGCTTAATCTTTGAGACAAGCATATGACTACTGGCAGAATCAACCAGATATCTGTCGGAGACGAACCGTGTGTTTGCCACACACACAGACACACCAGTCGGGGATGGATGTGTAAAAAGTCTCACGAGGACTGCTGCAGGGACCGACTGACGGATGGACGGTTTTTCCGTCCGTCACTCTGTCAACTTAGGACCGCTTGGACAGGGCCCCGTACACACACCAACCAACCGACCGGGCTCGCTTGGGGAGGGATGGCAGCGCTCTGTGCGGAACGGATCCCAACGGCCCCGGCGATGATTTTCACTCGGACTGGAGACGATTTTTGCCTGCTGTCCTGCCCTTCTCCAACCGGTTGGTCGGGCAAGGACAGGGCCTTTAGGCACGAATCCTGCTTTCCAATTGCCGGTCCCAAGCTCATTGCGGGAGGACCTCGAGCGAGACGAACTGTCAAGATTGGCTATACGCGCTAGCCTTCGACGAACTTCACGGACTGACAAAGCTTCTCGATACGGACTACAGTAACGAACCGTTACCAGCAGTACGACGCCACCAAAATGGTCCCGCTGCATTGCCGGGGAGACGCAGGCGAGAGCCGCGCTCTCACTCTGCCTGGCGGGACTGAGATCACTGTATGAACACTGGATGCGAGCCAATCGAGCCACCGAGAGACTAGCCCCAGATTTAACAGGGTTTCAATATTGCTGACTGACAAAGCATGATATAACCTAAAGACGAGGACTCAACTTCATCGCCACGGGTCCCCCCCATATAGCTCAGTCTCTCCCAGCAGAACGTTATGCTGCCTGTCGAGAGCATCGCACAAGGCACGAACTCCGTAGCTCCAGCGATGAACCCAGGAATCTCTGGAAAAATGGACATCAAGAACCGACCGTCGCAGCTCAAATTCGAACCCTGACTGTCTGAACACGAGGCAAGTGGCTTGACAATTTACCACAGAGACAACATATTAATATGATATAACCTATTATTTTTTACTAACAAAATGGGAACTGCTCTGCTCACTTACCAATTCTATACTTGCGGGCTTCAGACTCGTTGGTTACAGCAGCATTAGCAGCTGCAATAGTAGAGGCAGCTAGTTCTGTGAATCTGCCAATATTAACAATTGTTGTTCTGTGAATCTGTGATATGTCACTATTAACAATTGTTGTTCTGTGAATCTGTCATTTGTAAATATTAAAAATTCTAGTTCTGTGAACTTGTGATATGCCAATATTAACAATTCTTGTTCTATGAATCTGTGATATGTCAATATTAACAATTCCAGTTCTGTGATATGCCACTGTTAACAATTCTAGTTCTGTGAATCTGTGATATATCAATATTAACAATTCTAGTTCTGTGAATCTGTGATATGTCAATATTAACAATTGTTGTTCTGTGAATCTGTAATATGTCAATATTAACAATTCTGGTTCTGTGAGTCTGTGGTATTTGAATATTAACAATCTGTTTTCCCCCCCAGCATAAGGTGAAATCCTTTCTTTCACAGCATCACCTTTGTTGGAAATGCTCCAAAACGTCCTCCGCTGACTTTCTGTTGGTAGTGGTCCTGTCACAACCACTGTGGTCACTCCTTTCACTGCCACCTCCCTGAGGTCCGCCAACACCGCCTTCTCCTGGCCCCCTTACATCATCTCCACTTATGGTATTGCTGACAGCAGGCCCTCCAACACCTGTAGATACAGTGGTTTTCTCAGTTCTTGCTGTATAGAACACATACAGAACACATACAACTTGAGAACTGTTGCATAGAATATCAACAAAAAAGCAGCTAACATGTCAGCTAATGAAACAAAAAACAGGATTATGACAGAAGTTGAAGATTAATCAACTACATTAATTGATACAATTATTTTGTGCCGTCACGTTATTTAGTTTGCTAGATGGGTCTCTTGGGTAATAGGGAAGTGTGTGTGAGATGGGTCTCTTGGGTATAGGAAAGTGTGTGTGAGATGGATCCCTTGGGTAGAGGAAAGTGTGTGTGAGATGGGTCTCTTGGGTATAGGAAAGTGTGTGTGAGATGGGTCCCTTGGGTATAGGAAAGTGTGTGTGAGATGGGTCTCTTGGGTATAGGAAAGTGTGTGTGAGATGGGTGCCTTGGGTAATAGGGAAGTGTGTGTGAGATGGGTCTCTTGGGTAGAGGAAAGTGTGTGTGAGATGGGTCCCTTGGGTAATAGGGAAGTGTGTGTGAGATGGGTCTGTTGGGTAATAGGGAAGTGTGTGTGAGATGGGTCTCTTGGGTATAAGAAAATGTGTGTGAGATAGGTCTCTCACATGCTGACACTGGATATGAAACAGTGCAGATAGCAAGAAACTTCTGACACGATATGAACAGGAAGGTAATGCTCTGATTTGTCACTGACGGCGAGTCATGGGCACATCATTATGACCCAGAAAACAAGCACCAGTCTATGGAGTTCAGGCATAAGAACGCACCTTCCTAAAAAAAACTAAAGGTTGTTCTTTCTGCAGGAAAAGTGACGATGACCATCGTAGTCCACAATGAATTTTTAAGCACGTCAATACCGTCAACTCCAATGGATACGTGAAAACTCGACAGAAACTTTGAGCACAATTGCTGCATACAATTCTTCAGCACGACAATGCTCGCCCACATACGAGTTGACAAATGATAGCAGAAATTGGAGGGTCTCAAGTTTGACGACATTTTACCGCACCACCGTAGAGCCCTGATATGGTACCTTGGGGCTTCCTGTTTCCAAAGATGAAGGAACACCTCAAGGGACAACATTACGCTTCTGACGAGGAAGTGCAAGCAGCTGTACATACCTGGTTTCAGGAGAAGACGTCTGATTTTTCCCTCGATAGAATGCATCAACGTATCTGATGTTGGCATTTGTGTGTGGACCAGAATGGCGACTATGTTTAAAAATAATGACACATCCCCTAAATTCCAATCTTGAAGAAAATGTAAAGCTCACGTGTAAATCTTGCACATTAATGAAATTATCTCCTCAAAGGGATGGGATAACTTTTCAAATCGCCCTCGTATCATGAACATTTATGAGGTCTGTCTGACGTGTGGCTGAGATTTGATTGGCTGATCGAATCATAATGATGTCATCAGTTGGTTGTGTGTCTCTTCACCAAATTGTAAGACTGACTTAGTTATAGGATCAATTGTTGTATTTTTTAAACCAAAACTTCAGAAAAAACATTGCACACAAATTAATTTATAGAAAGTTATTAGAGACAAGGATTAGAGCTGGACTGGGTAATGGACAGGTTGAGGCGGGAGTGAACCAATTGAGGGGGAAGAGATGGGTCCTGTGATGGATGGGTTGAGGAATGAAGAGATCGAAGCTGTGACGAATGGGTTCAGAAGTGAAGAGATGGGTCCTGTGACAGATGGGTTGAGGAGTGAAGAAATGGGTCCTGTGATGGATGGGTTGAGGAGTGAAGAGATGGGTCCTGTGACGGATAGGTTGAGGAGTGAAGAGATGGGTCCTGTGATGGATGGGTTGAGGAGTGAAGAGATGGGTCCTGTGATGGATGGGTTGAGGAGTGAAGAGATGGGGCCTGTGATGGATTGGGGGGGGGGGGGTGAGGATAGATGGGTAGGCTGGAAGGTGGGGCAGGAGTGCAGTAGGGATGTGAGGGAGGGAAGGGGTGCAGCGAGTGATTTATTAAAAATTAAATATTTTCATGGGAAGAAGAGTCTAAGGTCTGGTCAAACAAAACATACTGATCAGGCTATGTTAGTCAGTGTCTGGTGAACCATACTGATCACCACTTTACTTCCATGCTGTTCTCACTGGAAACAGGCTGTTTCATGACAGTCTGGCTGATGAAGTGGGGATTGAAGTGAGTAATTTTTTTTATTGAGTGTCGTAAACATATCGGTTTAAAGACTCTACAGAATCTGTATACAGCCCGTTTGCGGTGGGTGGGTGGGTTGGTGGGTGTGGGTGGGAGGAGAATGTGTTTGGCTTGGCTTGGTTCATTTTCATTTCTCCCACTACCAAGCCCTGAAAGAGTTTTAAGTAGCAGAATGTAGTCCAGAGAATGGAATGCTTTGTGTCGTAGTTTACAGCTTGACTGCGATATTTGCACCTTTCGGTCCAACACATCCGACTTCAGCAAGCATTTTTTGAGTACCGGATTAGCATTCCCTCTTCGGTCCCTTCTCCTTAGCCAGTCTGCCCTGCTGCAGCCTGTTACCCAGGATCACCACGTGGAGGTGCAGAAGGGTCTTGGCAGTTCTGGTTCGCTGGCCCTGATGCTAGCAGTCAGCTATGGGTCTCTGACCACTGCAGCTCATGTGCTGCTCCGCATCTTGATCCCAGAAGGGGAGAGGGGGGGGGGGGGTAACTGATGTGCGAGTCGATCTTAATAGACTCAAACACTAGAGCTAAGTACACCCGCAGCCAGATAAGCGCCACCTGTAACTGCAACTTAAAAAACCTCATGGGGAAAGGTACAAATAACTTCCGTAGATTTTAAACTTGAATTGGTTCTGGCCGTTAAACTTACTCTTTTCGATTTCCAATTGCCAAGGAATTTTTAACATACTTGACACTGAACATCGGTCCGATCTCACTACTCAGAGATCAAGGAATTTTTAACATACTTGACACTGAACATCGGTCCAATCTCACTACTCAGAGATCAAGGACATTTTTAACAAAAGATAGACGTGAAAAAAAATCCTGGTCTTCACCGTGATTCGAACCAGCAACCTATGGCACCCGAGGCGGACACCTTACCTCAAGACAACTTAGTCCTTTTAATAGCTAACCGATGTGTGAGTCTATCTTAATAGACTCAAACATTAGAGCAAAGTAGACCGATAGCCTGTTAGGCACCATCTATGCTGCTCTAAACAAACCACCTAACCATGGCCGGTGTTATGCCATGTTATTCAGTTAGTCGTCTTTTATGACATCCATGTGGGGCAGTGGTGCTATTCTTGTCTTTGTCATACACAAAGACCCTGACGGACCATTGTCACAGTACACTCTTTAATATAAACACATCAAACCTGAGCTTCTATCTATCAATGAGAAAAGAGAAGATGCCCCACGGAGACTTCTACCAGTTCCAATCCCATCTGTGCCCGTCAGACTGCCAATGCTACAAGTGCTGGGATGCACCACTGATTTGTCACTGTTGCTAAATGGCTTGTCCAGGTCCAAGCCCTCTAGCCAGTTGTTGGTCCAATGAGCACCATCCCCACTTGCATCTGAGGATGAGTCCAAGATCTTAAAAGCTCTAATTGTCCTCGAGTTGACCTTTTACATGAAAATGATGCCAAGCTAAAATATGCAATGATATGTTAAGACAATTCCAAGAACAGAAATCAATGAATCAAGCCCTCAATAATGATAAAACTTCTAAAGCTTAAAAAGCATCAGATGAACTCAACACAAGGAAATAAAAGGGTGGACAAGTTGTAAACAAATAGACACAAAAACAACAGAAATGGGCAATCACCTTCCAGAAATAGATGACCCTTAAACAAGCCATAAGGAAAGTCCAACATACAAGAGGCATTCACGTTAAACCAAAATTTTTTTTGGAATGAAAAAAATTATTTCTAGTAGTCAAAATGCCATTTAATTTTCGATATAATCTCCTGTAATGTTTATGCACTTATCCAAACGTTTAAGTAATGTTTGAAAAACCTCAGCATAGAAAGTTTTGTCAGTATGTCTGAACCAATCCAGGACAGCCTGTTTCACTTCATCATCAGGGCTGAAATGCTGACCTCCCATGAATTCTTTTAGGGGTCCAAACAGGTGGAAATCACTTGGCGCGAGGTCTGGGCTGTAAGGTGGATGTGGTAGTATCTCCCAGCCGAGTTGCTGCAGATGTGCCCCTAACACAAGTGCCCCTAACTAATGATAGTAGTCCTAGCACGTTATAACCCATTCAGATAGAACTTGAACAAAATGTCCCAGTTTGATTTGAATGCCCCTCGTAGTAACCGCTACAACAGCCCCAACATAATAACAGCTACAACATAGTAACAGCTCCATAGTTTCTAACATCTGTCTATGTAAATAATACATTGGCTAGCCAGAGCATAGACAACACTGATCATGAGCCTACCTGTGTTACCAAGATGCAAGTTGAAGGCCCCATGTAGATCTGACCAGGTGTTGGCTCTCTCTGAGGAGTGTAGCTCTAGAAACTGAAGCAGGGATGCCTCGTCGTCCTTCTTCTGGCTGTATAAAAATAATGAATTTCAATTGTTCTCAGGTGATATAGAGTTATCTCTTACACTGGTATCTGAGCCTGCTCTCTCACACAAACACAAGACTGACCCTGGTGTCTTAGCATGCTCTCTCATACAAACACAAGACTGACCCTGGTGTCTTAGCATGCTCTCTCATACAAACACAAGACTCTGATCCTGGTGTCTTAGCATGCTCTCTCATACAAACACAAGACTCTGACCCTGGTGTCTTAGCATGCTCTCTCATACAAACACAAGACTGACCCTGGTGTCTTAGCATGCTCTCTCATACAAACACAAGACTCTGACCCTGGTGTCTTAGCATGCTCTCTCATACAAACACAAGACTCTGACCCTGGTGTCTAAGCATGCTCTCTCACACAAACACAAGACTCTGACCCTGGTGTCTTAGCATGCTCTCTCACACAAACACAAGACTCTGATCCTGGTGTCTTAGCATGCTCTCTCATACAAACACAAGACTCTGACCCTGGTGTCTTAGCATGCTCTCTCACACAAACACAAGACTCTGACCCTGGTGTCTTAGCATGCTCTCTCATACAAACACAAGACTCTGACCCTGGTGTCTTAGCATGCTCTCTCACACAAACACAAGACTCTGACTCTGGTGTCTTAGCATGCTCTCTCACACAAACACAAGACTCTGACCCTGGTGTCTTAGCATGCTCTCTCACACAAACACAAGACTCTGACCCTGGTGTCTTAGCATGCTCTCTCATACAAACACAAGACTCTGACCCTGGTGTCTTAGCATACTCTCTCTCATAAATACAGACTCTCATCTTGGTATCCAAGCTTGCCGTCTCACACAAACTCAGACTCTCACCTAGGTATCTGAGCTTGCTCTCTAACACACAAGCTTTCGCCCTGGTATCTAAGGCCTTCCCCAGACTGCCATCACCTTGTCAGAGTGGGGGGAGGAGGAGTTTGCGTATCCAGTGTTCCAGTGAACTATGCCAGCAGGAATGTATGTTTCTGGTAGGACCACCCAAGTCAGGCAGGTGGGGGTAGATGAACCAGACTAAGAATGGCAGCAGCTGAGCAGGTGGCGGGAGATGGACCAGGCCAAGAATGGCAGCAGCCGAGCAGGTGGCAGGAGATGGACCAGGCCAAGAATGGCAGCAGCCGAGCAGGTGGCGGGAGATGGACCAGACTAAGAATGGCAGCAGCCGGGCAGGTGATCGACCAGACTAAGAATGGCAGCAGCCGGGCAGGTCACGGTAGATGGACTAAACTAAGATTGGCAACAGCCGGGTAGGCCGCAGGAGATGGACCAGGCCAAAAATGGCAACAGCCAGGTAGGTCGTAAGAGATGGACCAGGCCAAGAATGGCAGCAGCTGAGCAGTTCGCGGAAGATGGACCAGACTAAGAATGGCAGCAGTCGGGCAGATGATGCTCAAGAGTCCAGGGAGGCAGACACAGACACCCCCCCTATGAAAGAAAACCTCTACACAAAGTCTGGACAGATGTAGCTCAAAAACATGGAAGGGCAAGCCAGCTAAAGACAGTATCCCCTAATAACAAAATACAACCTGCGGCCTTGCAGGAAGGCTGGGGACAACCAAAGGCTGGTGAAAACAAACCTGAGAAAAACACCTAACATTTGCCTGGTTTCTGAGACACATTATTTGAATGCACATATTTAGAGACAGTTCAGACCTTGAAGGAGGCTGGGACAGATTGTTTGATCCTTTAGAGATCCGGTTCTCAGCGTTGATGTTAGCGACGTCCCCAACTCCAGCAGACGGTGAAGACCCAGTTACTGCTCCAGTCACACCTGTTGAGCCGAGGAGATCATTGTCTGACCACTGCAAGGCGTGCTCAACATCATTGTCTGTGGACCTGCAACAAGTCCAACATTTCTGTCAGCAAAGTTAGAGTGCTTCCATAAATCATATGCTGCATCATTTGTCACTTTGCATTTACCAGGTATTTGTCACTTTTTCCCGACTGACAACAATTTCAGCATAAACGTCCAAAGTCTAAGCAACAGCCGAATATACACACCGTTTTAGTCATATATAGACAACTGGGCTACCATAGAAATCAAGGCTTTTTGTTTGCCAAAAATGCCACTTTTTACTTCGCAGATTATTCATTTTCACAATCTTCTTGAATCTCAGAAACTAACTTACACACACAACAAACACAATAACACCAACAAGTTCTTTATTCATTTATGCAAACACAACATAATCATATCTATAGACCAACTAATAAAAAGGTTACAGGCTCTCAAAATCAACAATCATAGTAAAATGTGATGTGCTGAAAAAAATTGCAGCTGCAGGAAAAATTGCGTAAAATTTGTGTGTGGTCTTGTAAAGGTTATAACATGAAGGGTAAGATAATATAGTTTCTCACACAGAAACACAGATAAGTTGATCAGCGATGTAAATTTCAAGACAGATACTTATCAGATCATTACCTCTGTCAGATATTTATCCCATCATTACCCATGTCGGATATTTATCACATCATTATCCGTGTCAGATATTTATCACATCATTATCCGTGTCAGATATTTATCACATCATTATCCGTGTCAGATATTTATCACATCATTATCCATGTCAGATATTTATCACATCATTATCCATGCCAGATATTTATCACATCATTATCCATGTCATATATTTATCACATCATTATCCATGTCAGATATTTATTACATCATTATCTCTGTCAGATATTTACCACATTATCCATGTCAGATATTTACCACATCATTACCCATGTCAGATATTTATCACATCATCATCGTCAGATATTTGTCACACTATAAATCTGGTAAAATACTTGTCACTTTATTATCCATGTCAGAGATATTTGTCACACTATAAATATGGTAAAATACTTACAACTTTACGTATCCAATTCAAATGTGTATCATTTATTTTCCATGCTGGATAATTTTCAAATTATTCTCTATGACAAACAGTGCCATTTCATTTTTAAAATGGTTCACTGCAAAATTAATATCCATTCTGGATAATTATCACATTAACTGCTTAAACATGTTAATTGTCATGCAACTGCATTTATTTAAATGTTAGTCACTATCAAATGGTCTTGCAAATACAATTCTCCACGGAAAGGTGCATGGCAGACGACTAAGAGGCCGGCTCAAAAAGAGATAGGAGGACAACATAAAAGAATGGACCAGTCTCCGACCAGAAGAGTCACAGGCAGCGGCATCTGACAGAGACGGGTGGCGTGCGGTTGTGAGGATGTCTTCATTTGTGCCCCAACGACCTCACCGGTTACGGGATGACCTGACCTGACCTGACCTGAGTCACTATCATTTTTGGGCCGCTGAAGTGATCAATCAAAGGTAGAATGGGATATGGCAGAAGCACTTGTTGAGTCAAACATGACAATTTATTAATTCAACATGTAGAAGCAGCTACCAGAGGCAAAAACACACTCGAAATAGTTTTTACTACAGAAGAAAATATGATTGAAAATGTTACCGTTGGGGAAATGTTTGATTCAAGTGACCATCAGATCATCCGTTGGGATCTTATAGCAAAGAAAGGAAGTAAACATAAACACTCAAACATGTGACTACAATAAGGCAGATGTTAAGAAGATGAAAGAGGCATCGAGCCACATAGTCTGGAAAGACATTGTCGGAGGAACAGATGTTAAACAACAGTGGGAGAGTTTCAAAACAGTTCTAGAAAAGCTAAAAGAGGAATGTGTTCCATGTAGGGAGGTAAACCCCAAGCGTAAAAAGTGGATAACTAGATTTGTAATTAAATGTAGAAGAGCTAAAAATAAAGCATGGAAAGGATATTGAATCAGGTAAATCAAAAGAAACATATTTAAAATATTTGGACAAGCAAAACATAGCCCAGAAAGTGAATAAAGCAGCAAAATAGACTTGGGAAAATAAAACTTGCTCAAAGGATCAAGACTGATAGTAAAAGCTTCTTCTCTTATGTTAGAAATAAACAAAGAACAAAAGACAAAGTAGGCCCTCTCATAGACAGTACAGGGAAAATAATAAGTGGGAATAGGGAGGCAGTTAATCTACTCAATCAGTACTTTGGCACAGTCTACACAAAAGAGGACTGCTCCAAGATCCCAGAGCCTACAGATATTTTTCAAAGAGACATGGATACAGCGAGATTAAGATAAATCTATATTACAGAAGAAATAGTTTTGAAACAATTGGAGGGTGTTGCAAGTGGATAAATGTCCAGGTCAAGATGGTATTCATCCAAAATTGCTGTTTACAATTAGAGACCAACTAGCAAAACCATTTGCTATATTATGTTCTCAATCACTTGTACAAGGGATTGTTCCAGGAGATTAGAAAGATGCAGGAGTGATCCACTTTTCAAAAAAGGCAAAAAATCAGATCCAGCAAATTATAGACCGGTGAGTTTAACAAGCACAGTATATAAATGGTTAGAGTAGGGGACGGCATGGGCTAGTGGTTAAGTGACATGGCTCACAACCAAAGGTGCTGGGTTCGATCCCCATCACAGCACTGGCCGTTATACTGGTGAAAGCAAACTCTCAGAAAATGCAGGAAGAAACAGACCCTTACATAAAATGCATGCTGAAATCAGATGCACTGGGCTGACAGGCGCAAAATAAAAACCACAGTGCAACGCTCACCACCTTGGGGAATAGATAAATAAGGCAAATGAGAAGGAAAAAAAATACAATTGTTAGAGTCAGTAATCAAAGATAGCATTGTAATGCATTTAGACAAGTTTAATCTAATCAGAAATAGTCAGCATGGGTTTACTAGAGGGAGATCATGATTAACAAATCTATTAGAATTCATGGAGGAGGTTACTAAAATGATAAATAAAGGGGAGCCAGTGGATGTTATTTATCTAGATTTTGCTAAGGCCTTTGATTGAGTACCTCATAAAAGATTATTTCGAAAGTTAAAATCACATGGAATAGGTGGGGAAGTTGCCAAATGGATTGAAAAATGGTTAACGGGAAGATGGTAGAGAGTGGGCATAAATAAGGAGTACTCTGAGTGGTGTGAAGTGAAAAGTGGAGTGCCACAATGCTCGACTATGGGACCAATTTTGTTCTTGATATATATAAACGATTTAAATTTGCTGATGACACAAAATTATGCAGAAGTGTTTCATCTAAAGCAGAATATATATTGCGATCGGATTTAGATAAAATTTGAGAATGGTCTGTGAGCAGGCAAATGAAGTTTAAATGTAGATAAATGTAGTCATTCACATGAGTAGATCCAATATCGAACAAAATTACAGAATGGCGAGAACAATATTAGAATGATAGAAAAGGAAAGAGACTTAGGGGTTATAATTGATCATACAGGTAAAGTGAGTGAGCAAGTCCAGGTAGCAGTGGAAAAGGCAAATACAATGTTAGGTATGTTAAAAATAAATATTAAACATAGGAGCAAGGAAGTCATAGTCAAACTGTATAAAGCTTTAGTTAGACCTAGATTGGAGTACTGTGTACAAGTGTGGAGTCCTTATCGAAGAGTAGATATAAACATGCTGGAACGGGATACAAAAAAGAGTGACAAAGCTGATACTGGGATTCCAGAATTACAGTTATGAGGAAAGACAGAAAAACCGTTCTACAGTGTCTAGAAAAGAGAAGAATTCAAAGTGACTTAATAAAGGTTTATAAGATAATCAAAGGAAACGATAAATTAGACTATAACAAGTTTTTTCAAAATACAACCACCTACAAGAACAACAAGGAATAGCTACAAATTAACAGAAGAAAGGTTCAGATTAGATATTAGGAAATATTTTAGTCATAGAGTGGTGAATGCTTGGAAAGCATTGCCAAAGGAAGTAGTGGAGGCAGAGACAATTAATGCATATAAGAATACATTGGATGCGCATAGCTTTTAGAGCAAGGAAATGTAAATGAAACTGGTTGTATACAGACTCTGTAGAGTCTTCTAAACCCGTATAAAGACCTGTTAAGTTCAGTAACATTCACTTACAGACAAGAAGAGCTGAGTCAAACATTCGTCTGAGAGATCCTCTCATACTTACATGGTTTCCTCATCAATATCATTCTCATCTACATTCAGCACGTTGTTAATGTCCTGACCAATCAAATCAACAGAGTTTTCATCCAGTTCTTGCTGGTTGACAGCATGTAGAAAAGCAAGATTTTTCTGTGGAAGTGGAAACCAGAAAATCAGGCAAGTCAGACCGAACACGAGAAAAAAAAAAAGGTTCCTATCACATTGTGTACTACGCAAGTACATAATTTCCTACAAGGCCACCATTTTGGCAACAAATCCAACGGAGTATTAACTCTTACAGAAATAGTAAGTAGCATGTCCTCCTTTGCAGAAAGTAGCTTCTTACAACCGCTACCTATTTGGCTGTTATATGTTTCTTGGCTGGTGTGCAGTACGTTAGGTTGCCATTAGTTTCCGTCCGTGGATGAGCCACATTCATAAAAATTATTTGTCTACCAAACTGGACATGGTGGGATTTGAATTAGGTGCAATAGGATTATTAAAAAGGATGTTTTCAACCCTAGATCACGCAGAAATTTGTTAATCAGTTATTTAACATACATAACTCACTAGTCTTCAAAATGGAAATACAATGAGTTACTTCCCTTTCCATAACTCAATTAAAATCCTGAAACACTGGTAAAACAAAACAAATTTAACCTTTACTGCTGCACCGTCAGCACGAAATTTGCGACGGAACAAATTTAATTATGTTTAACTGTTGCGGTACGGCGACAGCTCCAGGTTAATTGGTTTATCGTATATAAACTACCAAGTTAATGCCATAGAAATAGCTGCTCATTTGATTGTAGAGAGTTATAAAAACAACAGCGGTTTTGAAATTAGAGACTTTTGGAAAGGGTTTCTTATGTTTTTCACTTGGATTTAAAGATTCATCCATTATTGATAATGGGGGAGTTAAGTTTCTGCAACTGATTTCTCTGAGGTATTTCTCTATTAAATTATTATAGATACAATAATTACATTTATAGCCGAAACTGACAGATATGCAAACCATTACAGCAAACGTCGGTAATCCGTTTTTGGCAATTTTTTCTTTTTTTCAACAAGCAAGAGACGCCAAAAGTGGGGGAGTCTATGTTTGTGCCAAAAGTGGGGGAGTCTATGTTTGTGCCAAAAGTGGGGGAGTCTATGTTTGTGCCAAAAGTGGGGAAGTCTATGTTTGTACCAAAAGTGGGGGAGTCTGTTTGTGCCAAAAGTGGGGGAGTCTATGTTTGTGCCAAAAATGGGGGAGTCTATGTTTGTGCCAAAAATGGGGGAGTCTATGTTTGTGCCAAAAATGGGGGAGTCTATGTTTGTGCTGTTTTTCAACACTATCACCATCTTCTTGTATCTCAAAAACCAATACACACACAATAAAAACAATAACACCAAAAAGTTTTTTATTAATAAATGTCTCTACACACACACAAAATCATATCTATATAAAAAATAAATAACAGGTTAAAGTCTCTTAAAGTCAATAACTATCAAGTGATGTGACATGCTGAAAAATGATGTGATTACAGGAAGAATTCGTCATTTTTGTGTGCTGTGTCATAAAGGTTAATTCATTATGCAGTTAGCAATGTTAGCTTTCTCCTTGGAGATTGAAACGAGTTCTGGCATTTAAGAGTTAAAGGGAGGGAGACTAACATCTTGGTCAGGTAAAATATACTGATCAGAGATGTTAGTCAGGGACGGGCAAAACATACTGGCCAAGACCCTCACCTTGGCTTTCTAGTAGCCCTCCCTGGAAACTGGGAGTTTTCATGGCAGCCTGGCTAACGAGCTGAGGGATCGACATGATAACCGCAGTAGTGAGCGACATGCAGATGAAGCAAGCATAGTACAACCGCCTGGAGTCAACCTTCATCAGCATGCTCTGGATCTGAGGAAAGCTCGCAACCCGCCACTTAACTTCCTTTTCAAGGCGCACAAAAAGAGTGACCTACTCATTGTGGGCATTTGCAAACAATAACAAGAGTTAACAAACATGACCAACAACAGAACAATGTCACAAATCAGAGTTGAGCTATGTTACTAGAATGCAACCATTCAATTCAGGGAAGGAAGGAATATTTTTTTGTTGGCGTTCGCCCTGAAAAGAATGTTGTGCTGCTCTTTGTTGCTATACACGTCCAGCATCAGCACACATTTTTGGGGCCAGATTGGCCTTCCCTCTTCAATACATTTTCTCTTAGTCAGACTACACGATGAATAGGGGCTTGGTTAGCTATGGTTCACTGACCCTGATGCAAGCAAGCAGCTATGGTTCACTGACCCTGATGCAAGCAAGCAGCTATGGTTCGCTGACCCTGATGCAAGCAAGCAGCTATAGTTCACTGACCCTGATGCAAGCAAGCAGCTATGGTTCTCTGACCCTGATGCAAGCAAGCAGCTATGGTTCACTGACCCTGATGCAAGCAAGCAGCTATGGTTCGCTGACCCTGATGCAAGCAAGCAGCTATAGTTCACTGACCCTGATGCAAGCAAGCAGCTATGGTTCTCTGACCCTGATGCAAGCAAGCAGCTATGGTTCACTGACTAATGCAAGCAAGCAGCTATGGTTCACTGACCCTGATGCAAGCAAGCAGCTATGGTTCTCTGACCCTGATGCAAGCAAGCAGCTATGGTTCACTGACCCTGATGCAAGCAAGCAGCTATGGTTCTCTGACCCTGATGCAAGCAGCCAGCTTTGGTTCTCTGACTAATGCAAGCAAGCAGCTATGGTTCGCTGACCCTGATGCAAGCAAGCAGCTATGGTTCTCTGGCCCTGATGCAAGCAAGCAGCTATGGTTCTCTGACCCTGATGCAAGCAAGCAGCTATGGTTCTCTGACCCTGATGCAAGCAGCCAGCTATGGTTCTCTGACTAATGCAAGCAGCCAGCTATGGTTCACTGACTAATGCAAGCAAGCAGCTATGGTTCACTGACCCTGATGCATGCAAGCAGCTATGGTTCTCTGACCCTGATGCAAGCAAGCAGCTATGGTTCTCTGACTAATGCAAGCAAGCAGCTATGGTTCGCTGACCCTAATGCAAGCAAGCAGCTAGCTGATTCACTGCATCATCTTTGCCCCTGGATAGAATACAACTATTGTAAACTATGTGTTATAAAAGGTGACTAAGGAGGGCTGTGCATGGGACTGGCAATCTCATTAACTATACAGCTGAAGTTCAAGCACTTGAACGGGAAAGAGGTGCTGGGTTCGTTCCCCAATCACAGTACCGACCATCACCCCAGGGAAGCAAACCCTTACATAAAATGCATGCCAACGTCGTATGCACTGATCCGACAGGCACCAAGTAAAAATATAGTGCAATGCACATCGCCTTGGGGAATTGAGAAATAAGACAAACACGCAATTAAAAAAAAGCACTAGAACAAGCTGCAAATATGATTATGATTTATAACAATTCTGACTGCCATCAATATTTGTAATGTAAGATTTCAAGTGGCAAACTCCCACACAGGAATAAACTAGGCAAGATATCTGCCAGAAAGTGAGCCATACTACAGTGGCTATTATCACATTGTGATATACCAGGGAACAAGAAGGCAGATAAGCTTGCTAAAAGAGAAGGAGATTGTGAATAATCAGACATTGAAATCATATACTTGGAATCCTGGTATTCAAACAGGCATGTTAGTGTCTGTTGCCAGGTTGCCGAATGGTTTGGCTATATGTAGAAGGATTTTACAACTTCCTGCGGCTTACCAGGCCTGGGGGAAGATACAAATAATTTGGGTAGATTTTTAACTAGAATTTTTGAATTGTGTTTGGGCAGTGGCCGTTAAGCCTATTCTTTTCGATTTTTAGCTGCCAAGGGATTTTTAACGTGCTCAACAATGAACACGGGAGTCTAATCTCACTACCCAGAGATCAGGGGGATTTTTACCAGAAGATCCATGTGAGAAAATTCAGATCTCCACCGTGATTTGAACTTGAGGTGGACACCGTACCCCAAGACCAATGAGCTTTGAAAAAAAGAATGCTATCCAGGCTGCTAGAACAGAACAAAACCAACCCCCAAACAATGACTATCACATCCTTGACCAGCAGGGACAGATTACTATTCTTTGTCTCAGGAGAGGCATGACAGACAGGATAGACACATGTACAGACTGAGTGTCTGCTGTGCAGGTGTGGACTGAATGAACAAACTGCTGAGCATGTGTTAAAGGACTGTCCCTTGAATGGTCAGTTAAGGAAGATACACTGGCCCGAGGATTCAACACTAAACTCATAACTGTATAGAGGAGCTCCAAACAACGGTCGAGCTCTTCACGGGAACTCGTCTGACAGTTATAACATCAAAGATGTGATCAGAAGACGAAAGAGAAGGCAAGCTGATGACATTTTTAACAGTGCTACAGAAATCAGCACTGCTAGAGCTCATCAATCCTTCAGTGTGGGCTTCCTGAAAGGAGGGTTGCTGTCTGCAGTAGTGACCCCATGTTTCTGTTGTTACTAAACAGGAAGGACAGCCATCTCCCTGATTGATCCAGTGGTAGTTCTTGCGGTTGAGGATAATGAGGAAAGGCAAGTTGGAGATGTTTCAACTGTTTATGTTCCATGTGTGTAAAGATAAAAGTGGGTCCCATGGCAACAACTGCTGCCGAGGATAAAGATAACTCTTCATGGACTAGGTCGCAGCCTATGTGAGGTGGGGTGGCCAGTTCCCTTTCTTGCTGTTTATACCTTCTCTAACTCATACGTCAGGTACCCATTTACAGTTGAGTCGGCTGGACGTACCAAAACAAACCACGCCCAGATATTTGTCTGTCTGTCCATGATTTCGAACCCTGACACGCCTTAATCCCAGTCTTAGCAAGCCAAATCTGTACAAGATATTGAATCAGCAGATGCCCTGGCAGATGCTCTCACACTGTGAAAACACATCACAAGTCAAACAGTCAGATTTCCTGGTGAAAGCGAGACTGACCTCATTGTAGTCTTCAGCATCATAATCACTGTCATCTGATGTAATGCTGCATTGATCGATTCCATCATCGTCATCTTCATCATCATCGTCTTCCTCCTCTGCTTGTATCTCCCGAAAGACATTGGGTTTAGATGTTGCTGATACAACTGGTGCAGTGGTAGTTGTTGCTGTTGAGTGTGATGAAGATGAAAGTGATGGTACTGCAGCAGTTGCTGATGTTCCAGATTCATCCAAGTAGCTAAGTGATATGGCAGATTCTGGCACTGAAATGCAGCAAACACAAGATAATCATTAGAGAAATAAATAATGGCATTTACAAAGTAAGTTGATATATATCACATCACAGAAGAGCAGCAAAGATGGCGCAGTACCAGCAGCAAAGATGGCACTATACCAGCAGCGGGTCTAACATTACTCTTTTTGCCTGGAATTCACATTAGTCGACGACTTACACTAGTGCTCACAGAAACATGTCTTTGTTTTCCATTTGAACTAGTTTATTGGTTCATTTTTGTGTGTTTTCTTCCCTCCGATTATCCCGGCCTAGACATCGGCTATATGAATTAGCACTACGCTTAATCCTGAGTGCTTTGCCCGGGTTTATGTGTATGAGAAGGACAAGAATAGCACCACTGCCTCACAGGGAGCATGTCGTAAGCCGCAACTAACTGTATGACATGGCATAACACCCGTCATGGTTTGGTGGTTTGTTAAGAGCAGCATAGATAGCGTCTAACAGGCTGCGGGTCTACTTTGCTCTAGTATTTGAGTCTATTAAGATGGATTCGCACATCAGTTAACCACCCTCCATAGTGGTGAAATAAGCAAGCTTCTTGAGCCTAGTACGCTAAGCAGAAATCCTCATTCTGGCTACATTCAGCTTACACCAGCTTATGCCCCTGTAGAAGTACAGGTCAACTAAGAACTACGGTTAAACCTGTCTCGTATTTTCAAGGTCAAGTGCACACAGCTGAACAACACGAGATTGGCACCCTTTGCCCTAGCTGCAGACAGCGTCAGTTTTGGTGTGACTGTGAAATGTAACTATAATGAACTAGAACATGTCGCCCAGGAGAGGTGCCCAACACATCACTCACACGCTGAGCGATGTTCCTACAAGCTCTTGTGGTTATGGGAAATGCAAAACATACAACAATAGATGTTATTCCCCCCATCACTTTCATCTTCATCACACTCAACAGCAACAACTACCAATGGATACATGTTTACGGAAAAGGCTTCGGGAGTGAACCCTGAGGAAAAATCTGCATCCTGTGCTATCTCTAGTCATCTGGATAATGTCTTGCCACTGGCCAAAAGAAGCTCAGGGGGAGAGAGTGAGGTTGACAAAAGATGCAGTTTCTTCTTCACTCTAATCCAAATCACACTGCAAGTAACCCATTTCAGCAGATACAGCAAGAGAAAATACTGCCCACATGGCTGAACAAAGAGAGTGGTCTTCATCACATGTGATGAACGAATATCATCATCATCACGTCATATTATATTCTACATCAGTCGGGCAAATATACCATATGTGAGGAAGTCAGCAATGTTCTGTTTGCGTCCTGATCTTTTGTAGTGCTGTACCAATGTGGGCCTAGATCGTTGGTCAGTCTTTCTCGCCATCCCATAGGTGGGCAGCCCTGTGGACGTGTACAGACATACGGCCATCAAAACATTGTTCTACGTGTCCATATGTTGTCAGGCATGCATATCACATGATCAGCCCAACGATGTTTGTGTGATATCGCTGCTTCGACAACGTCATGAAACAAAGTTTAATGTCAAATTTCGAATTTCACCTCTTATAGAAATGTGTAGTACATGTAGCAAAATTTTTAGTACATTTTGCTAAATTTGTAGTACATGTCGCTAAATTTGTAGCACATGTCGCTAAATTCCGGCACCAGCCGTTATCCCGGGGAAGTAAACCCTTAGAAAATGCAGGAGGAAGCAGACCCTTACATAAAATGCATGCTAAAGTCAGATGCACTGGGCCGACAGGCGCAAAATAAAAACCACAAATATGCAACACATACCGCCTTGGGGATTAGAGAAATAAGGCGAACACAGAAGAAGAAAAGAGAAAAGGCTTCTTCCTCTTCCCGAAGCTGAAGGAACACCTCAATGGATGCCGCTAAGCTTCTGATGAAAAGGTACAAGCAGATGTGCGTGTCTGGTTTTGAATGATTTTTTCCTCAACGTTGGCATTTGTGTGTGGTCCGGGATGGTGGCTATGTTAAAAGATAATGACACGTCACCTAAACACCATTCCAAGCTTTAAGAAAATGTAAAGCTCATGTATAAATCTTGCACATTAACCTTAACTAACTCTACATACAAAATGGACACAAATTCCCGTTATTGACATATTTTTCCAGGACGTCACGTCGTTTAACTATGGTTGCTACTTTGAGAGCTTGTAACATTTTTATTTGATGATCTATTGATATGATTTGTTTGTGAGTAGAGAAATAAATGAATACAGAATTTGTTGGTGTTATTGTTTTTGTTGTGTGTGTGTTAGTTTCTGAGATTAAAAAAAAAAAAATTAAGGCGATAGTGTTGAAAAAAGGTAGCACACTTTTAGACTCTCCCACTTTCAGTCCCCCTTGATTGAAATAAAAAACAAACAATCTCAGACAACGGATTACCAAACAGATTACCGATGTTTACTGTAATCCCTATGTATGTCACTTTGATTATAAATGTAATTATTGTATCTAATTAAACAATCTAAAGGGATTTACGTCAGATTAAAAATCCGCTGCAGAAAATTGGCTCCCCCCATTCTCAACAACATTTGAATCTTCAAATCTAAGCAAAAAATAGAAGAACTGATTTTCAAACACCTAAAACTAATTCCACGATCGCCATTGCTGGTATCTAACTGTACATGCCATAAGCAGGAACTCTCTACAATCAAATGATCAGTATTGTTTAGACTATTATTACATAGCCGTTCATTTTCAAGTTTGATTAAAACGGTAACAATTTTGCGTCGTCACTTTGCGCTGATTCCCGAGTCGTATAGGTTAATGAGCTTATCTCCTCAAAAGCAAAACTTTTCAAATCGCCCTTTCCAAATCACCTATAGAGATATATATATATATTTTTAAAATGTGATTACTACTTGTGCTTTTAAAGACAGCAGCACATGAATGACATTGCATGAACCTAGAAATGACCAAGACTTGAAGGTTTGCTACCTACTCTTGCTATGGTCATCATTCTGCCTTCATTGGTCACACTTCATGACAATTTATATGTTTTGGAGAACCAAAAACCATCTTTTACCTGGTCCATTGGCTTTCTTCCCTGGAGATTTGCTGGTATTTCTAGACATTTCTAGCAGGAGTCGCTGGGGGAAAAGAGTAAACATTTTTCGTTTAAAGGCAAAACAGTTAAAATATTTCTATGATATAGCCACCTTTAGGAGATTCAGTGGCCTAGGAATTGTGAGATTGGTTCACAAACCCAGCGTACCAGGTTCGGATCATGTCAAGCTCAGTTAGACATGTCATGGGTATTTTCATGGTATGACTGCTTCTTCTAGTCAACCCAGCTGTAAATGGGTACTAGATGAATTCAGGGGAGAGAAGGAAGACTGGTCAGGCAAAATATACTGACCAGGCATGTTAGTCAGGTTCAGACAAATCATACTGGACAAGACCTTCATCTTGGCTTCCTCGTAGCCCTTCCTGGAAACAGGCTGTTTTCATGGCAGCCTGGCTAACAAGGTGAGGGACCGACGTGATCCCCGTGGTAGTGAGCAACACGCAGATGAAGCCAAGCATAGCACAACCGCCTGGGTTACCCCAGTCCATCTTCATCAGCACGATCGGGATGTGAAGAAAGATATGACAACCCGCTACTTAACGTCCTTTTTATGGCGCACAAAAGAGTAATCCTGGGTACCTTCTGAAGCACAACCTTGTGCGTCTATCACAATGACTGTCCTTGTTAAAGGGTTCTCAGAAAGCCATCTTAGCGCTGAGGTCCCTGCTTCCATCTTCATTCTCAAACTGGAGGTTGCTGACATATATGCCCCAATGCGCTCAGCAACGACCTGTTCTCTCAGTCTAGATGAGAACCAGCCGGATGTCCCGCTGCTCATCACCGATCCGTTGGTGTATATGACGTATGACGGCATCACTATTCTGTATATTCGCAGTTACCAGCTGGTTCATCTCAAGCTCTGCTCTCCCGTTGCCTCCCTCTCTACATCCCTTTGTGCTTACTTATTTGTGATTACTTTTAACCCTTTGAACCCGTGATCCTGATGAACCGGTGTATGTGTACATAACTATTCTGAAACTGATATAGAAGTTGAATCAGATGATCATTTGAGTGATAACATGTGTTCATTAGACTCTGATCAAGCTACATCTTACCCTGTTCCTGATTTTTCTGGCGATCAGGCTGTTTTACAGGCTCGTGGAAGGGGGCATCTCCCAGGTAGTGTCTCTGGTAAATTTGATGCAGGTTGGTCTCCAATAAATATATTCAGACCTGTGTCTGCAGTAGACACAACATTTATGGAGCAGATAGGCCCTAAGAACATTCCAGAAACTATTAATCCAGAAAGTAAAGCCAGTGAATATTTGGAACTTTTCCTGGAAAATGATTTCTGGCACAATTTGTGTGAGCAGACAACTCGACGCGCTGAGCAGGTGAGAAGCAAGAAACCAACTAGCTACTATGCCAACAATTTTTTAAGTGTAGTAGTGCCAGAGATGAAAGCATCCTTTGGACTGCGTCTTCAAATGGAACACAGTGTAAGTAAACCACAGAAATGACAAATAGGAAATTTTATCCTAAAGTACTGGCAGGAAAGAAGAAAATGGACAGGGTTCATTCAGAATTTATTTGCCATAACAACATCGTATGCCTTGTCTGGATGGACCAAAGACCTGTAAATTTTATATCCAACTACCACAACCCAACAGAAATTGGAACTGTTAGAAGGAGAAGAAAGGATGGAACAGCTGTAGATGTTCCAACCCCTCAACTTTGTATTGACTAAAATGCTTTCATGGGGGGCACAGATGTCAACGACCTCCAAATTTGTCGTCTCAACAAGACACGACGGCATTATCGCTGGCCTAGGAGGGTAATTGTGAAATTCTTTATGTGGGCATGTAATAATGCCTACATACTTATGGATCATTATAGTCCCCACAATACAACAGGAAGATGCTACAGGACATTTGGGATGTTCATGAACGAAGTTTGTTTATCCCTCATTGGGGATTATAGAACAGCTACTGCAAAACTTCACAACCGTGTCGAGGCACAACAGAGACTGCAAAATGTTGGTTCCCATCATCCACAAATGTCTCCAAAAGTTACAGGAAATAATGTTTGTGTAGTATGCTCATTTAAATTTAACAAGCATGTCAAGGACTTCCCAAACATGGCCTACAAAGATAGACCATTCAAACAAGTCAAGACAAAATTTTGGTGTAAACATTGTGAAACTTATCTGTGCCTAAAGGATGGGTCTACATGCTGGGAGGACTGGCATAATAAGCAGGAATATTGGAGATGATCAGATAAGTCTATTTGAGATACAATAATTGAAACAGATCACATAGTTTTGTCATTGTAACTAGTTTTGTTCAGGTGTCCATTTTTTGCCTTTTTTCTTCAGGAGCCCAGGGGAGTGGGGTTTTACAGGCCAGGTGACCAGGGTTCAAAAGGTTAAGGCTTAATTCTTGATTGTTACTTTCTGTTGCTACTTCATCATGCATGTTCTGTAGCTCTGTTAGCCAGTTCTTATCAGATAGAAAATCAAAGCAAGTGAACTTAACACAACTCTGGGGAGGAAGACTAACATCTGGTCAGGGAAGGAAGACTAATGACTGGTCAGGGGAGGAAGACTAACGTCTGGTCAGGGGAGGAAGACTAACGTCTGGTCAGGGGAGGAAGACTAACGTCTGGTCAGGGGAGGAAGACTAACGTCTGGTCAAGCAAAATATACTGATCAGACATGTTAGTCAGGGTCAGACAAAACATACTGGCCAAAACCCTCACCTCGGCTTCCTAGTAATCGTCCCTAGAAATGGGCTCTTTTCCTGGAAGCATGGCTAATGAGGTGAGGGATCTACGTGATCCCTGCAATAGTGACACGCAGATGAAGTCAAACATAGCACCATCTCTTGGAGGATCCCGGTCCACCTTCATCAGCATGCTCGAGATGTGAGGAAAGCTACTGCAACCCGCCAATTAACATCCTTTTCAGGGCCACAAAAGAGTAACCTACTCATTATGTGTATTTGCAAACAACAACAACACAAATCTGTTTTGTTCAGAAAAGTTTTGGGATAGCCCGTACTTACATCCTTAAGATCACTGTTCTGCTGTAAGTACTGGGCCTGGGCCGACTCTAGCTGGTTGATATACCTGTGGCAAAACATGTAACACTGGACTGAAAAATGTCACTCGATGACAGGGTCACACATAAATCATTATTATCTGGTGAGGTGAACATTCTCTCTGTTAAACACCTGTTGTGCAGATTCCTGGAACAAATGTGGCTTTTTGGTCAAGGACATCCTAAAATCTGATTTTCTGAAGACCCTAATAGCTGAGTCTTTCTATTACTAACTTATCATTGCCAGACTGGCACATCCAAAAAATTGTTTGAATTATCTGATTTTTAAAAATTGCCTGATTGTTCTTCTTAAGACAAATGCATCAAAAGTTCCTGGGGGCTCAGTACTGTTTCCCTCCCTTTTTTTTTCATGTTTATCAATGACCTCGCCCACGATCTGCCACAATGGAGGAAAGTCGTTGTATACGCAGATGGCTTATTTAGCCATCTTTGAACTCCTGTGAACAGCGAATGTCGACAACGTGGTCCTCATGGATTACGAAGAACAAATAATAAACAACGCATATGATTTGGTGGTGTGGTGTTTTGAAGAACGCCTAACAATTGCAAATAGCGGAACACAAGGAGCAGCAGACAACATAGCAGTATGGGTAGAGAAATGGATAGTGCAGATCAACACTGAAAAACCTGCAAGAATACTTTTCACGATATTAAACAAAGCAGAAGGTAAGATAAATTTGACTTGGGAATATACAGTTCAAATAGACAATGTGCCGGTATATCTGGGCATCACATTAGATTAGAGAATGACATTGAGTCCACACATACACAAAATAGAGGTCAAGGCAAGAATAAAATTTGGTATACTGAAGAAAATAGCTGTCAAATTGGAAAGCGAACGAAACGATGTTTAAGAAAGTCTACACGTGCAGTGAGATTTTTTTTTGGATTTTTAAATTTTTTTAAAAGTAAGATTTAATGGTGGACTATGGATCAACAGCATGGTCTACAGCAACCAAATCACACCTACCCACCTTAGATAAGGTACAGAACCAAACTCTTTGGCCAATCACAGGTGCCATGAAGACCACTCCAATAAACAAAATGAAAAAAATCAAAGGCATCACACCCCTATCCGATAGATGGGACAACCAAGACGATGGTACAAGCAGAAAAGTACAAGAACATGACAGCAAAGTCCATGAAGACCACATTCGGAGATCTAGCCAGTGGAGGATTGAAGAGGAAGTCTACAAAAATAATCAGAATTTATAAAGATGAATTACTAGACACCAATGTTATCCCAACTCCATTGGAAAAGTACCTTATTCTTTGTCATTCGTTCTCAAACTCCCGCTACTAACCACTGAACGTTCTCAAACTCCGGCTACCAAGCCCTGAAACAGGCTTTGCAAGTAGCAGAATTAAGTCCAGAGAACGGAATGCACTGTGTCGTAGTTTACAGCTTGACTGCGATATTTGCACTTTTCGGTACGACACATCCGACTTCAGTATGGCATTTTTTGGTACAGGTTTAGCCTTTGCTCTTCGATCCCTTCTCCTTAGTCAGTCTGCTCTGTTACAGCCTGTTATCCAGGATCACTGCATGGAAGTGGAGATGGATCTTGGCAACTCTGGCCCTGATGCTAGCAGTCAGCTTTGGTTTGCTGGCCCTGACGCTAGCAGTCAGCTTTGGGTCGCTGACCACTGCAGCTCATGCACTGCTCAGCATATTGATCCCAAAAGCACCAAAATCTCAGCATAACAACATTCATAACTATCACCTGCCCCATGGGAGAGCAAAACACTCTCCAAAAGAAAACAGCAGAATGCGACATGATGGAAGAACTATACCAGTATAAAGACGTTAAGTTAAGTTATACCACAGAGAAGCATGGTCCTCTTCCACAAGCCTATGTCTGTGATTACTTTCTGGCTCTGTAATATAAAATACATTAGTACATGAAGACTGATCAAATTTGTTATCCTGACAACAACTGATTGAAAGATGCATTTCTTGATGTGTATGTGTGAAGTCTGACAGCAATGATGATCTTTACCCCCATAACATGTCAGCCTTGTTGCAAGTTCAGTCCTTTTTCACCTGGATATCAATTTTATGAGAACTTCGGGCTGCCTAACACTCTCCACTGATTCCCAATGTAGGTCGTCGTCTTGATTCGCACCACTGATATTTATTATTTTTCTAGTCATATCAACCAAGATTCTCTTTTTCTTATTTCCACTGCTATTTTCTACTCAATCTTTCCTGTCTGTTTCTTGCAAATAACAGCAAAGAATCATTGCTTTCTTTTATTTATTTCTTTTAATAATCTTTCTTCTTCTTCTTCGGTGCTCACCCTGAAAAGGACAATCTATTATTCTGTTGTAGTTTACAGTCAAGCCACGATATCTGCGTCTTTTGGCCCCAAAAACTGGGCTTCAGCTGGATTTTTTGAGTACTGTGTTCGCCTTCCCACTGTGATCTCTATTCTCTTAGACAGACTGAACTAGTGCAGCCTGATTCCAGGGCCGCCATTTGGAGGCGAAATAGGGTCTTGATCAGCTCTTGTTCGCTGACTTTTGTCAGCTCATTCACTGCTGTCTCTCCGGCTCCTGTTAATTTTAGCAATATTTTTACATTTACTCGATCCATTTCAGTTTATGGCTTTCATCCACACAGTATTCTTCACAGAAACTACACAATTGAAATTCCTGGGGAACGTGTGTTTTTTTTAAATGATGTGAAATTAGAGTGTCAGCTCACCACTGTTGGTCACGACATTTCTGGTAGAACGTGGGAGGTCTGACTTGATATCTCAGCACAAGGGTGTCAGACTCAGGCTTGAGGTAGCCCTCATTCGCCAGCAAGTCCAGCCGAAAGAACCTGTTGTAGCCCCAGCACTCTCCAACCTAGAGATTAGAAACAAGTAGATTATTGTAACCCTCAACACTCTCTAACCTAGAGATTAGAAACAAGCAGAAACAAAAGAGCAATTTTTGCCTGTTTTCTGAAAATGATATAAACAACAGAGCAATTTTTGACTGTTCTCCATGCAATCAATTAAGAAATTATGTGACAAATATTTCTGCTTATTGTCAGAGCTAAATTTGCAACAAGATCACAATGCCAATATTGTCAGAACTAATATGCCTGCTCACTTCTGAATTAATGTCACTACACTCCAGGCACACCTATAGGTGCTCAGTCCCTCTCAGCAAATGTCGAAGAGTGTTGTTGTTGTTTGTTTGTGAATGCCAACAATGAGTAGGTCACTCTTTTGAGCGCTCTGAAAAGGATGTTAAGTGGCGGGTTGCAGTAGCTTCCCTCACATCCCGAGCGTGCAAATGAAGGCGTACTGTGGTCCTCCAGGCGGTTGTGCTATGCTTGGCTTCATTTGCGTGTCACTCACTACTGCGGGGATCACGTCGATCCCTCACCTTGCTAGCCAGCTGGTATGAAAATAGCCCGTTTCCAGAGATGGCTACTAGGAAGCCAAGGTGAAGGTCTTGGTCAGTATGTTTTGCCTGACCCTGACTAACATGTCTGATCAGTATATTTTGCATGACTGTGACTAACATGTCTGATCGGTATGTTTTGTCTGACCCTGACTAACATGTCAAATCAGTATGTTAAGCCTGACCAGATGTAAGTCTTCTATCCTCCAACTGTCGGATAGCAAAAACAACATGTAGCAACTTACTTCAAAGTCGGATGCAAATTCTCTGACGATGTTCTTGGTCCAGTCCCTAGAGGTCTGATGAACCATTTCTACTCTGTACTCGTACCTAACCAGTACAGCAGAATACAAGTTAGTGCCACAGATAAACAGAAATATGCCAGCATCATACAAACTGCTGTAGATACCAGTTTCATCTAAAACATCAAATGTCCTCCTTGTTCAACCTAGCAGGAGCATAGCACCATCCCAACAGTTCACCTTCATACAGGAAGCCTGAGTAAAACTTTTATGTATTTTTGTTGAGCTGGTTTTTGTTCCACTTTGTTTGACCTGTCAGTGCCACTGGCTAGACCCTGCCTACCCAATATTTGACCTGCCAGTGTCACTGGCTAGATCTTGCCTACCCCATGTTTGACCTGCCAGTGTCACTGGCTAGACCCTGTCTACCCCATGTTTGACCTGCGAGTGTCTAGACCCTGCCTACCCCATGCAGCAGGGTTCAGTGACCCACTTTTGTCTTCCCCAGTAAGGGTTCTTGGGATCCCTAATGATAATGTACTTGTGTATAAACTCCACAAAATCTGGTCCCAGCAAAGGCTGTCCCTGGAGACCAGGCTTCATATATAGCCCTCATGCATCATCCACATCCTCATTTGCAGCTCAGAGGCCTGCACACTACTACAGCGGGACCGGCAGAGTCTTGAAGTCTTTCACCTGCGCAACCAGGGGCGCATTCTCGGGATCTACTAGCATGACCTGATTTTCAACAGTTAAGTAGTTCGGCATGCTCAACTTACAGACATTGCTTCAATCATTGATCGCTGTTGCCTCTTCCTCCACGTTGTCTGCCTAGCCTGGGAAGTCCCAGCCCATGACATGCTCTGGCAGGGGTGGGGAGAGACCGCCCTCGCAACACCAGGCTAAAATAGATCACCACCCCCCCCCCCCCCCCCCCCCACCCCCCCAACAGACCTGCAGGCCGTCTGGGATACTACCATCAGACATGGTCATTCGACGTGACGAGACCTACTTACCTAGGCATTCTATTGATTGATTGATATCTAGGATTGTAATTCTGGGAAATGATCTTAACCCTTTGAACCAGTGACACCCATATATTGAGGTGTGTGTAAATACCTGAGCCACCCATGATTCAGTGTGATGGATGGACCATTATTTTATGGCACATTTTGGGTTGTTCTGCTTGGATTTTGGCCATAATATAGTGATGGCTACACAGAACACACATTTCTAGAAATAACCAATATGGCAGTGCACATGTCAAAGCTTTTTGTGCAATGATTTTTGGGATGGAAAGAAGTTTTGAAAATTTGCGAAATAATCGTTTTAAAAGATTAACACAAGCTGTTGAAAGTATTCTCAAAGATTTGGAGGCTAATAAGTTAGATTTAGATGACGATTATTCTGAAAAGGACAAGTGATTTTTTTAATTAGGACATGTGTATTTTGGATTATCATTGATTATAATCAAGCTAGACCTGTCCCTTGGAGGATCAGACTATTCTTGGATTAACATTCTTGGATTAAGTGGTTCGCACAAGATAAAAGGAAGAAGTATTCTTCTCTATAATTCTGGAATTCCAATATCAATTTTGTCGATCTTCTTTGCATCCTTTCTAGCATGTTTATATCTCCTCTAATGAACGCAGTACTCCAATGGAAGGAAGAAGAAGAATACCAGAGTCAGGAATATTATGTGATTCACTCAGGAGATGAAAAGGGACAAGAGGGAGTGGTGTTTGTGCTGAACAAGCATTACAGAAGTGAAGATTTACAATCACAGAATTATGACTATAAGATTGGCTTCGCAACTGTACACACAGTACTTTTACAAACTGACATGCCCATCATAATGATGAAGAGGTCAACAAGTTCTACAACCTATTATAAGAAATCCTAAGATCAACTAAAGCAGCAGAAAATGTTATAATAATTGTTGACTGGAATGGGATAGTTGGAGAGAGCTTGGATGAAGACATATTAGGGAAACTTGAACTAGGAACAAGAAATGAAAGAGGACAAAGATTAGTGAAATTTAGCAAACAAAAAAATTAGTGCTGGAACAGTATGGCTCCAGCAAGTAGCATCCTCCTCCTCCGCCCTGGACAAGGCCTGGAACCATGCCACAGCTCTGGGTCATGGATGTGGCTGACCGACGCAACAGGCCTCAGGTACCTAAGCGAATATTATTATTATTATGGAAAAAAGATGAGAGCAGAAGAACACTTAATAATGAACAGGGAAAGAATCAATAATAAGAAAATAAAGAATGACAGAACAACAATGTAAAATAGCATGAGGGAACAGGTGGAGGAAAGGCTACAAAGAAATGTAAAATCTAAATTGAAGAGGAGTGTCAGATGCACATAAGAAAACCACACAACCATGCAGAAAAAATAAGGAGATACAACCAAAAACAATTCAGGACAAAAACAGAAACTCTCTGACAGAAACAAAGAAGAAAGTGGAGAGGACATATAACAGATTTCTATGATGATGATGCTACACAATTCTAATTAACCAAATTGTTAAAGAGATTGACTCGGATGAGAAGAATTTGAAAATTATTAACGAAAAACTGTACACATTGCACTCAATCCCATATAAAAAAAGCACCAGAGATAGATGGCATACCCATTGAACATCAAAGCTGCAGGAAAAACACTCCAAGAATTACTATTTCATCATGTCAACACTAATTACCTAAAAGGAATAAGGTCTACAGATGATAAAGCATCCCAATAACAAAAACATTGAATGCAATTGACTGCAGTCAATATCGTATGATAAATATCACAGCTTAGAAAATTCTACTGAAAATAATTAAGAGAAGAACTGATAACAAGCAAGAAAGACAATACACAGGCTATATTTTTCTTTTACCTTAAAGATGTACCCTAACCAATCAGCCACCTGCGCCTGATACAATTCAGGAAATACGGCATTTACTAATTTTGATTGGTACGGAGAAAACAATGGTAATTGAGACTCTTAGCTATGGAAATGTCAAAATCTTTAATTTCTAACTGAAGATGGCATATGGTCATGGACTACAAACAATGGGATACTGTAAACATCCAAATTTAAAATCAGAGCTGACTTGTGAGTCATTGATATTCAATATTTGTACAATATTAGCAAATATCACAGCAATGAATAGCAGTGTGATGTTTTACGCAAAAATAAAAAGCAAAATTTGTTTGTTTTACATTAGAATGAAAATTTTTCGTAAAGTGAATCTTGATGCAACTAAACATAACATTTTTATACTGTTTTAGAAGGCTCTGCAGTCTGTATACAACCAATTTCTTAAACTCCACTTGATATAAAAATAACTATGTGCATCTAATCCCTTCTTGAATGCATTAACCAGATTAGATATAAGGAATTATTTGTTTAGTGAGAGAAGGGTTAATGCTTGGAATGCATTACTACAGGAAATAGTAAGCACAAGGTCAAAGCATTCACCACTCTCTCATTAAACAAATAATTCCTTATACCAAATCTGGACTTTTTTAAACTAATTTGTAGCTGTGCCCACTAAGTTGTGTAGCCGACTGTACTTTAAAAAACTTGTTAGTCTAATTTATCCTTTCTATTAATGTTATAAGCCTGTATCAAATCACCTTGAAATCTCTTTTCTAGACACTGTAGGCCGGTTCTTCAGTCTTTCCTCTTAACTATAATTCTGGAATTCCATTATCAGTTTTGTCGCTCTTCTTTGCATCCTTTCCAGCATGTTTATATCTCCTCTAATGAACGCAGTACTCTAATCTAGGTCTAACTAATGTTTTATACAGTTTGACTTTCACTACCGTGATCATATGTTTAATGTTTCTTTTTATGATATCTAACATTGCATTTGCCTTTTTCACTGCTACCTGGACTTAATCCCTCACCTTACCTGTATGATCTATTATAACCCATAGATTCTTTCCTTCTTTTATCTTCCAAATTATTATTCTCTGCCATGTTGTCATTATATTCCATACAGACTTACTTGGATGTTTCAGGTAGACCAGCTGAAAGTTCTAGGAACACAGAAAGATAGTTGCCTCGAACAACACCATTGCCATCCTGTATAAAGAGCACAAACACACACATACAAAAAACATTATTCTTGCATGTTACTTCACCTTGTACATGCAACCTTAAAAGCAGAGCTCTCTATAACAGACCTTTTCACATAAGTTAGTTTCCACTCTTTTCCTGTAACCATAAAATAGAACTCTCTATAACGGACCTACTCACACATTCTGAAGTTAGTTTCCACTCTTTCCCTGTAACCATAAAATAGAACTCTCTATAACGGACCTACTCACACATTCTGAAGTTAGTTTCCACTCTTTCCCTGTAACCATAAAATAGAACTCTCTATAACGGACCTACTCACACATTCTGAAGTTAGTTTCCACTCTTTCCCTGTAACCATAAAATGGAACTCTCTATAACGGACCTACTCACAAATTCTGAAGCACAAAAATTGCTTCCTATTAGATAGTAGCTACAAACAAAATACAATTAACTAGTTTTCAACATGTATACTAGCTCAAATGTCTGGACATTTTCATTAATAACAGTGGGACTAAATATGTGATACAGACAATGGATATTATGTGATGTTGTGTGCAGAGGGTCTACCTAGGTGGGTTCACTTTGCTACACCCTAGACCTAGTGATTTTTGGGGTTTTTCATGAAAGGAGCAATCATTGAGTTGTTAGTCACATAGTCTAGATGAAAGGAGCAATCATTGAGTTGTTAGTCACATAGTCTAGATGAAAGGAGCAATTATTGAGTTGTTAGTCACAAAGTCTAGATGATCTCTCATACTCAAAGAGCATTGTGCATGATGAAGAGCCATATCATCCTAGAAGTAGTCATGGTTGTTGTTGAATGTACACAATGAGTAGGAATGTGCTTTTGTGCGCCCTGAAATGGATGTTAAGTGGTGGGTTGTCGTAGCTTTCTTTACATCCCGAGCATGCTGATGAAGGTGGACCAATGTCCTCCAGGCAGTTGTGCCATGCTTGGCTTCAACTGTGTGTCGCTCACTACTATGGGGATCATGTCGATCCCTCACCTCGTTATCCAGGCTGACTTGAAAACAGCCTGTTTCCAGGAAGGAATATGGGGATGCCTATGTTGAGGGTCTTGGCCAGTATAATTTGCCTGACCAGACGTTAGTCTTCCTTCCCAGGTAGTCCTGGTAACTCTGAGTGTGAACTTCTAGGTTAAGCACAATGGCTCTAAACGGAGCAAATCTTGATTTTTTTGTAAAATCCGGTGCATTAGTATTATGGTTAAGAAGGAGCCAGCACTGTACTGAGCAGGCCTGAGAAATGAGAACCAGTATTCACCACATTATGGTGACCTAGACCAATCACGAAGACACAGTGATCCAAGACGTGATGATCCAATTGTCTAGAAATTGTAGTCACAGGTCTAGAGCTAGGAGATCTCAGCTTAACCAGTAAATAATTGCTGGCGGAGAATAAACACGGTTAACTCTGCCTTGACTTTGGTGCCTTGGAGCATTATTAATGTTTAGTGCCAGAGCAGTACATCTGCCTGGGGTGGGAAGACAATCCAGTCTAGCAATGCCAAATGTGGAGACGGCATTGAGCTGAAGGGTGAGAGCTCAAGTGCTGCTGCATCCCTACAAACAACAACTTTTAAAAGTTTTACCAAGAACTGGACCAATGGAAAAGAAGCACAGAAAACTACTTGGTGTTTTCATCCAAGAACAAAGGGATCAAAGGAACTATTAGGAAAGGAATGGTTTTAGGTATGGTACTAATAAAACAAGTTTTGAGGGAAAACGAAAACCGTAATGGTTTCAGTACTCGCCACATGTAAGCATACATTACCGAGGTTGGAGAGCTTGCATGCCCCAACTATCCTGGCAGCTAGCCCAGGTAAAAGATAGAGGAAGTCCTTTAGCAGACTTAACCACTGGTCAGGAATGAAATGTTAGAGACTCCAGTATACTAAGCCCCAGTTTGTGAAGTGGGGTGGCCAGTTCCCTTTCTCGCTGCTTTTTCCTTCCCTAACCGTAAGTCACCGGCTGCAGCATTATTCCTGGTACGGTTACCCAAGTCAGACAGGCCATCAGAGAGGGACCAGACTAAGGGACTAAGAAGCAGGTGAAGTCATATAGGCAGGGCTTAAAAAAAGAGCCGTCTATGACAAGTAAACATTTTTGCTTGACGAGTAAAAAAAATCTGTTTTTAATTGTTAATTACATTTGTAATTGTTACTACATGACTCTCGCCCGATTATTAATGATATATATATAATAATTATTAATAGATTGTACATCAGCTAGTTTATGATGGTGAATCTAAATGGACCTCCACTGCCCCAATTTGAACTTACTAAAGCCAATGTTAATAATACCACAGTGCCAAAACTATCTTAAAAATAAATAGGCTAATACGGTGTAAGTAATTCAATATATTTTGGTACACATTGTTATGTAGAAATAAAAGTGGATTAGTGCCTAGTTTAAATTTGTTAACATAAATTGCATGACTGTAGCCAACCATGCTGACTGGTCTGCCACCATAACAATTTTCAAACCCTGCCTACAGAACCCACCAGTGAGTGGTAAATGGTTTGGGCTGCACCAATCTATCCCCACTCTATGGGTTAAAAACATTCATGCCTCGTTTTTCACTGTTTGTTCTCTATCAATCATCCACATGGATGATGAAGAAATGCAGGCCAGCAGACATTCCACCTCTACCCCCTTGTGACAACCTCACAGGTAGTGTGGAATGCCAGACGTGCCGTCACTACAGATGAACTGGCAGACTCAGATGTGTGTGGTATGTCCCTGGCAGGACGTGACACACTGGACTGTCTGCCATCGGGAATACTTGAAAGCTGCGCCCATACCCTCCCCTTCAATATCATGATGCCCTTAAGACAACAGACTTTATATGAACTCTAGCCAAGGAAGACGTGTTTTTGTCTGGGAGGTATTGGGCTGTCTAGACTTGTCAGCTCTCAGCTAAACAGATTATATCATCATCATAATCATGGTTTCTTTAAGCCATCTATCTTCAGGTGACGTGTCAGGTCAATCCCAGTATCTGTTACCAAACGTTAGGTTGATTGCCCCTGGAATATACAATCGCCTTTTTGGGACAGGTGGTGGTGGAAGTGTAAATTAGAGCAAGGTAGACCCACAGCCTGTTAGGCACCATCTATGCCGATCTGCTAACAACATAACCAAGACTTAATGTTAAGGCCACACAGTCCCCTTTTTGCAACATATTCTCTGTGCAGCAAGAATTCTTAGACTAATTTGAGTAGATTTTTAACTTAAATTTTGCCACAGCGGCGGCCATTAATCCACTCTTTTCGATTTCCAACTGCCAAGGGATTTTTAGTGTGTGCGCCACTGCACATGGGTGTCCGATCTCGCTACTCAGAGATCAGCAGAAATTTTTACTAGATCATCCGCATGAAAAAATCCCAGTCTCCAACGTGATTTGAACCTGTGACCTTCAGCACCCGAGACAAATGCCTTACCTTGAGACCATTGGGTCCCTTTAAGCCATAAGGTAATCACTTACAGGATAGACTTTCAATCTCCAGCTGAGACCGTTCACAAAGAGAGGAGGGCTGTAGACTGGGTCCGCTCGTTGTCGTAACACACTGAAGTTCTTCATCATGAACGTAGTGGTGTCGTACTGAGGAACGATTTCACTGAAGGAAAGATAGCAGGTAGTCATTAGCCACAACAAAGATTTTCATTATGAGACACACAAACTTGATAAACATCTTCAATTTCCCAGGACAATAAGTCATGCGCTCTTCATCTTATACTATAAAACAAGAAAATACATGTAACTATTTATCCGTCTTGTAAAAACTCTTGAACAGTGAACTCTGGTGACATGAATTTTGCACAGCTCATTATGTCTAGAATTTCTAGATCAACGCAACTATGTTCGACTTGCTGCGTTGTTTCATTCCCGAGTTAATTAACATTAACTTAATGTTTGCTTTATAAAATTTTTAGTTACAGGGCAGTTTTTTTTAGGTGTACATGGTCAGTTACTCAGTATAAATCCATATTTGGAACCGATCAGTATAAGGGGAGGTCGGTACTTTAACAGTGCCCTAGGACCAGTCTATATTTGGAATTTATCAGGATAAGAGTTGATTGATTGATTGAAGTGAGCCAACAACAGAATTTATCAGGATAAGAGTTGATTGATTGATTGAAGTGAGCCAACAACAGAATTTATCAGGATAAGAGTTGATTGATTGATTGAAGTGAGCCAACAACAGAATTTATCAGGATAAGAGTTGATTGATTGATTGAAGTGAGCCAACAACAGAATTTATCAGGATAAGAGTTGATTGATTGATTGAAGTGAGCCAACAACAGAATTTATCAGGATAAGAGTTGATTGATTGATTGAAGTGAGCCAACAACAGAATTTATCAACAGCACTAGGGATTGCAAGACGTGGAGATCCATTGTCCCTTATGCAGATAGCATGCCACTTCTTTTTCTTCTTTTGTCGTCTCACTTTCTACTGGGTTGTAGCCTAGTGTCATTATATGTATTTGTCTTTTGTCGTCTCAGTGTCTACTGGGTTGTAGCCTAGTGTCATTATATGTATTTGTCTTTTGTCGTCTCACTTTCTACTGGGTTGTAGCCTAGTGTCATTATATGTATTTGTCTTTTGTCGTCTCAGTGTCTACTGGGTTGTAGCCTAGTGTCATTATATGTATTTGTCTTTTGTCGTCTCAGTGTCTACTGGGTTGTAGCCTAGTGTCATTATATGTATTTGTCTTTTGTCGTCTCAGTTTCTACTGGGTTGTAGCCTAGTGTCATTATATGTATTTGTCTTTTGTCGTCTCAGTTTCTACTGGGTTGTAGCCTAGTGTCATTATATGTATTTGTCTTTTGTCATCTCACTTTCTACTGGCTTGTAGCCTAGTGTCATTATATGTATTTGTCTTTTGTCGTCTCACTTTCTACTGGGTTGTAGCCTAGTGTCATTATATGTATTTGTCTTTTGTCGTCTCACTTTCTACTGGGTTGTAGCCTAGTGTCATTATATGTATTTGTCTTTTGTCGTCTCACTTTCTACTGGCTTGTAGCCTAGTGTCATTATATGTATTTGTCTTTTGTCGTCTCACTTTCTACTGGGTTGTAGCCTAGTGTCATTATATGTATTTGTCTTTTGTCGTCTCACTTTCTACTGGGTTGTAGCCTAGTGTCATTATATGTATTTGTCTTTTGTCGTCTCACTTTCTACTGGGTTGTAGCCTAGTGTCATTATATGTATTTGTCTTTTGTCGTCTCACTTTCTACTGGGTTGTAGCCTAGTGTCATTATATGTATTTGTCTTTTGTCGTCTCACTTCCTACTGGGTTGTAGCCTAGTGTCATTATATGTATTTGTCTTTTGCCTCTTTCCCGAGTAACATTTTTTCACCATTTTAAAGGCAGGTCTCGTTTACGATGTTTCTCCACTTTTTCCTCGGTCTACCTCTCGCCCTTCTTCCTGATGTTCTCCTGTAGAAGATTGCATGAACAATGTAGTCTGGTTGCATTCTCACAATGTGGCCAAACCAATTCATTCTCTATTGCTCTATGTACTGTAGGCAGGGAATTGTTCCAACCTTCTCCTGAATACTAATATTTGTGATTCTGTCTCTTCTGGTGTTGTTAGTCACCTTTTGAAGACACCGCATTTTACAGGTGGCCAACTTTCGTTCCTGGGACTTATTCAATGCCGATGTCTGGCACTGGTAGCACAGGGTTGGGATGAAGATACTATTTATGCTCTAGATTTTTTTGTTTGGATGGAAATCTTGGGGTGTCTTAGTAGTGGGGACAGCTGGTAGGTGACAGCGTTTGCCCTCTGCACTCTCGTCTCTATCTCTCTATAGCATGCCACATTTGATAATATTTGTAAGTTTCCATATCCAAGCACACACTCACCTGATGCAGTCTGTAGGTACAGAAGTTGACACAAACAATGAGGTGGACTACAAAAAACTGGGAATCTAACATAAGAAAAGCAGGACTATCGTAGCCTATTTTGGTGAAGAGGTCAGGGGACAGATTTGAAAGTTGTTGGCTGAGGACATATGCACCAAAATGAGCTGAAGTCTTGATTGATTTATTGACTGATTTATTGATAAAAGAGGGTAAAAAAACACAGCTGATAAAAAGCACAAGATGTGAATATCCATAGTCAGTTGTGCAGATAGCATATACCACGTTATGATTTGATAATATAATTCATATCCATACAATGCTACCTTAGAATGGAAAAACCGAATTTGGACAGAAAGAAGATCCAATGACAATGAAATCACTGATGTGGGCACACAAAGACAAATATTGCATATGATACAAAAACGCTGAGTTGGCAGGGTCACAATATGAGACACAAAAGTCTTCTACAGGAGATACTGGAGGGCAAGATTCAAGGGAAGAGAGGACCAGGGTGGCCAAGACTCACCTTCACATCTCAGACATGCAGGGACATTAAAGTACAAACCTATGCTGAAATGAAGAGAGCTGCAGAGGTTAGGGTCAAATGGAGAGACATGCTCAGACAACCTTACAACCAGTCTCAGGACTAACCAACCAGAGGTTAGGGTTAAATGGAGAGACATGCTCCGACAACCTTACAACCAGTCTCAGGACTAACCAACCAGAGGTTAGGGTCAAATGGAGAGACATGCTCAGACAACCTTACAACCAGTCTCAGGACTAACCAACCAGAGGTTAGGGTCAAATGGAGAGACATGCTCAGACAACCTTACAACTAGTCTCAGGACTAACCAACCAGAGGTTAGGGTCAAATGGAGAGACATGCTCAGACAACCTTACAACCAGTCTCAGGACTAACCAACCAGAGGTTAGGGTCAAATGGAGAGACATGCTCAGACAACCTTACAACCAGTCTCAGGACTAACCAACCAGAGGTTAGGGTTAAATGGAGAGACATGCTCCGACAACCTTACAACCAGTCTCAGGACTAACCAACCAGAGGATGATGATGATGATGAATTCATATGTAAAAGCCCACAGTCACCTGGTGAAGTCTGTAGGTACAGGTGTTGTCACAAACGAAGAGGTAGACTGGCGATGTGCCTGCCTGAACAACTCCAGCAAGTCTTTACTTCTCAACACAAGCTCTGCCTTCCCAGCATCTCTCAGCTCAGACTCGACTTTCTCAATGGCTAACTCCCATACATTGACTTCCTGCGAAAGCTGATTTCTTTGACCTTCATAGGGAGAATTAATGAAGAGATTTATGTCAAACATGACTAAATATTCAAAGGGGCGATAAATGAAGAGATTTATGACAGACATTACTAAATATTCATAGGGGCAAAAAATGAAGAGATTTATGTCAACAATGACCAAACATTCAAAGAGGCAATAAATGAAGAGATTTATGTCAGACATGACTAAACATTCATAGGGGAAATAAATGAAGATTTTATGTCAGATATGACTAAACATGTCATAGGGGCAATGAATGATGAGATTTATGTGACATGACTAAATATTCATAGGGAGAATGAATCAAAGAGATTTGTGTCAGACATGACTAAACATTCATAGGGAGAATGAATGAAGAGATTTATGTCATACATCACTAAGCAAACACATTTTTAGTCGTTAATAGAAGGGACAGTCATTAAGTAACAGCAAACTTATTACTAACATTTTTACAAGAGTGCAAACCAGAAATTTATTGTTTCTTATTTTCCAACATAGTCCCTGTGCCTGGCAACACACTTTGTCCACTAGCTTGTGGATACTCTCTAGAAAAAAGTCTCTTGGTGTGACCTTCAATCAATTTTGAGCCACCTCCATTAACTCGTCAGCTGCCATGGAACCCATCTGCTACACACTTTCCTATAATCAGGGTCATCATAGACAATTTTGTGTGCAGCACCATGACTCATGTTGAAATCTACAGCTATTTCATCAATAGTGACTTACCTGTTGCCACCGACAAGCTGGTTGATCTGCTGTTTCACTGTGTCAGCAGTCACACTTGCTGGTCTCCCGCTCCATGGTTCAACAATGATGTTTTGTATTCTGTTTTGAAATCTTTCTACCCATTCATTCACTATTCTCTGACTCAAACAACTGTCTCCATACTGAACCTTCATTTTCCTGTAGATTTAAGAAGGTTTCACATCCTATGACCCCAAAAAATGATTAAAACCTCGTCTTTCCACGGTACAAGTCAACAGTGGGACGGCCATCTTGTACACTTTATTGCGCAAGCTCATAATACTCTATTGCCACAACCCCTACATGGAGTATTGCTATAGAGCCACTTTGTGTCCTGAAATAAGATTTTCCACTGTACTTACTCTTCAATGCATTTTATAATAAAATAGCTCGTAACATAACGAAAAGTATCTAAAAGTAATGAGAGGTACAATGTGTCAAAGCAGTCATGCAGTTAGAGTATGTGTCTCTAGTGACAAAACTGATTGGACTGGTTATGCTGCAGTCCACCAAGCTGTAAATAGGTATCTGATTCTTTTAGAGTTATAGAACACAAGGCAGTGAGGCAGAGAACTGGTCGCACAATCTCATATAAGCCGACAGCTCCCTCGCTTCCTTTGTTTCTAAAGAAAAAATTAAGGCTCATTTAATTTTGAATAGACCTTATAAATATTCACTGTCACTGCCAGAATTAAAGTATGGGCCACATGTGTATACATGAACTCACCAACAAGAGTCAGGAGTTTGCTCTTAAGCTGGGCTTCCAATCTGGCAATCATAAGTTCTACCGCATTTCGAATTTCTCGGACACGCTCATCTTTGGCATTTTTCACACTCTCGATGTTACGTTCCTGAAAAGATTCACTAAAAAACTTAACACCTCACATCTATTTCATGTGACAATTAGACATTTCTCAAGCAAAGATCATATTCGAGAATTAATTTTAAAATAAAATAATTGTGACTGATAAACAAACAAAATTGTTCAATAATTTGACATAAGAACTTTGTTTTTATTCTGCCAGTCACAATTGGCATTGAGTGTTACAGTCAGTCACAATTGATATTGAGCGTTACATCCAGTCACAATTGGCATTGAGTGTTACTGTCAGTCACAATTGGCATTGAGTGTTACAGTCAGTCACAATTGGCATTGAGTGTTACTGTCAGTCACAATTGGCATTGAGTGTTACAGTCAGTCACAATTGGCATTGAGTGTTACTGTCAGTCACAATTGGCATTGAGTGTTACTGTCAGTCACAATTGGCATTGAGTGTTACAGTCAGTCACAATTGGCATTGACTGTTACTGTCAGTCACAATTGGCATTGAGTGTTACTGTCAGTCACAATTGGCATTGAGTGTTACAGTCAGTCACAATTGGCATTGAGTGTTACTGTCAGTCACAATTGGCATTGGGTGTTACTGTCAGTCACAATTGGCATTGAGTGTTACTGTCAGTCACAATTGGCATTGAGTGTTACAGTCAGTCACAATTGGCATTGAGTGTTACAGTCAGTCACAATTGGCATTGGGTGTTACTGTCGTCTCGGTATAGATTCATTTATTCTTGATCCCTCTGAACACCCTCAGCAATAGTGATGTGCCAGTCTGTGCGCCTCATGGCGATTCTTTTCCAGTCATCATGGTTAATACTGGACTTGATCAGTGATCTCTTAATCATGTCCTCGTACCTTTACCGCTGACCACCACTTGCTCTCTTGCCATTTTGCAGTTCCCTATAGAACAGTTCTTTTGGTAGACAGCCACTTTTTACACAAACATACATAAACATTTGGGTGCAGACTTATACTGAGCTGAAGAGATCTGTTTAGGACAAGTTCATGACATATCAGAAGACGTCAATACCAGTCCCTGGACTGACTAACCTGATTATGACGATAGTTAGACATTCAGTTAATTGATGAGTATTTAGTTTCATCTCTCTATTTATCTCCTCCCCCACCTCCATTAATTTACATATATGTATTTTATTCATGCATTGTGCTTTTTTGCCCATTTGTTAAGATTTCATTTGACCTTTGAATAGGTTTTCATGCTTTTGAAATCACTACAGGCGTGAGACAAGGGTGCGTGCTTTCTCTTCTATTGTTTAACATCTAAACGGACAAAATCGCAGCAGAGACTGGTCAAATTGAGACATCTGAAGCAGAACATAACTCAATACACAAATTCCTCTTTGCAGATGATCAGTGCTTGCTGTATGATGATTAAAACAAACTGCAAAACCACATGAATGCGCTTGCGACTACCTGTGCTAAACACAATTTGCGAATTAGCAAGAACAAAACAGAAACTATGATGATCAGTAGAACTCCTGGGCCACTCAAGATAAATCTAAATGATATTGCTCTTCAACATGGCCATGAGTTCAAGTATTTGGGCAGTATTTTTTCAGCAGATGGTAGGATCGACAGGGAATTTGAGACTAGGTGTCAGAAAGCATCTGCTGCGACTAATCAGCTGTCCCCACTGCTCAGACACCCGAGCATTAGGTTGGCAACAAAGAAACAGCTGATAAACAGTATATTTATGCCGACTCTGTGTTACCAGTGCCAAACACGTCTTCTGTCCCAGGCAAATGAGAGAAAAATTTTGATGTGTGAAATGAAGGGTTTGAGGAAAGTTATCTGTGTTACCAGGGGAGACAGAATGCGGAACGACATTCAAAGTTTGGTCGGCATCACGTGGTGTGCCAAATACATTTCCAGGCAGAAAATAAGTTGGTTTGGTGATCTCATGAGAATGCGCCCTCATCAACTTCCACTGATGGCTTACAACGCTTATAGATCTAGCAACAGGACAAGGTGGCAACCGCGAGGCAGGTGGATAGATGACAGAGTGATTGTTCAACAACAAGGGCTCCCATTGACCGACGCAATGCACTTGGCACAGGATAGACGACTTAAGCTCTGCACGTTTAACGGCACAAGTGAAAAGAAAACTAGCTAACTAATATAGGTTTTCATTTGGTGTGCACCTAAAAGATCTGACAAGATGAACAACTCAGAAAGAACTTACCACATCCTGAACCAAACATATGAGCTCAATGTGACGAGACTTGAGCTGGCTCAGCTCTGTGGTTATCTTAGCCTTGTGCTCTTCATATATTCCATCCAAAGGCTTGAATGTGTGGCCAGAGTGCTGGGGAGGTCAGGACAAACACTGCAGTCTGAACCATAATTATGACACTTAGAAAAATAGGTTCAGATTGCTGAAAATTACAAAGAACTAAAGCACTAATATATGTGTATCATACTATTAACTCTTGTTTACAAACTCTGTATATACTGAATTTGCGGGCGCGATTTGATTGACAAATCAAATCATGCGTTTCTCATTTAGGGTGCGAGAAGTTCAGGATTCAGGGTTCAAATCCTGGATGAGTGCTAATATATTTTTCCTTCTCATTTTTTGTTTAAAATCTGATCAATACACTCCCTTCTATTATGGCTTCCTTTTCTGATAACTTGAGCACAAAAAATTAATAAATTGTTGTGATTGGTAAACAGCTCCGGTTGTTTATTTTCCAGCCGTAAGCGCAAATGAATTTACATCTAATTTTTTGTAATCAATAAAGCAAGATCATTTTTGTACGAAACGAAACGTGTTTCTATCTGCCTGCTAGATATTTCCTTTCTAAAACTATATTTTCAATCAGTTGTCTAGCGGTATCTTCTTCTGCTTCGTTCGTTCTCAATCTCCCACTGTCAAGTACTGAAAATGACTTTGCAAGTACTAGAACGTTTTCCAGAGAACGAAATGCATTGTGCCATAGTTTACAGCTTGACTTTAGCAGGGTCTAGGGGTTTGATCCTCGCTTAAGATAATAGAGGTGAGTGGTTCAAATCCTGACGAGACCTATGCATTTTTTTCTTGTCATTTTCCATTAAAAATCTGATGTAAACTTTTATCAATGGATTCCATTTAAAACCTGATGTCAACTTTTATAAATGGATTCCATTTAAAATCTGATGTCAACATTTATCAATGGATTCCATTTAAAATCTGAAGTAAACTTTTATCAATGGATTCCATTTAAAATCTGATGTCAACTTTTATCAATGGATTCCATTTAAAATATGATGTAAACTTTTATCAATGGATTCCATTTAAAATCTGATGTCAACTTTTATCAATGGATTCCATTTAAAAACTGATGTAAACTTTTATCAATGGATTCCATTTAAAATCTGATGTAAACTTTTATCAATGGATTCCATTTAAAATCTGATGTAAACTTTTACCAATGGATTCCATTTAAAATCTGATGTCAACTTTTATCAATGGATTCCATTTAAATATGACATAAATTTTAGGATAGTCCAAACAATACCACACAAAAAAACAGCAATAAAAACAATTGAAAAACATGAACGTATAATGCACTTTCTGGTGGAAGGAGGAGGCCGGTATGGAAAAAGAGCGGGGGGATGTAAAGAGACAGAAAATAAGGGGACAGGAGAAATAGAGGTCTTGTATGTGGGTGGGGAGGGGGTAAGAGTGTAATGGGAAGGGTGAACCTTTAATTGCTAATCTTCTGTTATTTCTGTTCTTTTGTGCAGTTCGACTGGCAGGCAAATGTTCTGATGGTCTGGCAGCGTCTGCTAGTGCATTATTAACTCCTTCCTCTCCACTTGTTACCATCTCCACTAGAGTCAAAACATTTCTTGTAAACAGCAGAACGTAATGACAATTCAACAATTGTCCATTGGTGACTAATGATCGGCATCACCATTTCCTGTCATGTCTGACGACAGGTGGGGATGAGACAAAAACTCCCTATTCACTCTGGTTGATCCTGTATTTTCTAATGTCTGCACTAGTTGTTTTGTTCTATTGGAATTATGCCTTCACGTGCTTTGATGGAGCAATTTGTATTCAGTTTTTATGTTACATCACTCTCACCAGAGAAACTACTATTGACTCTGAGGTCAGCAACAGAATTTCCAAGGCCAGTGCTGCCTTTGGGAGACTGTGCAACAACGTGTGAGATCGGATGGGTCTTAGCCTTGATTCAAAACTTAAAGTCTATCAAGCCGTGGTGTTCAACACTATTCTGTATGCCAGCGAACATGGACTGTGTACGGCAGTCATGCAAGACAAATAAACCACTTCCATATAAGCTGCCATAAAAATTACAGATAAAATAAGATATGCACCCATTTATCATTGGTTTCGTTGATTCAAGTCAGGATTCTATAGACCATAAAGAAAAATGCCTCTAGGACTTTGAGGGTTTACATTTCATATGACTGTTGTCCTGCCAGAATGGCTATCACTGCTCAACAGTTTTATAATTTCTTTACTTCTTGCCAGAGACCTCAGATCGACCCATTCGTTGATATGGGGTAGTCTTGTGTAGGTCTCAACTTCAGGTCCAATTATATATGCCAAGAGCACAGGTTGTTCAGTGGGTTAATAGCATCTTTGGGGATTCGGGGTCAAGGATGCTGTTTAAAGTGCCAGTTTAAAGAGAGGAGGGGTTTTTTGTGTGTCCAGGATGTCTTTTCAGTGTGTGTGGGTATTATAGCGTGATTGCAGTACTGTACTGTTCGCCCTTCCTTCTAATTGCATGTCTAGCCCAAAGGCATTTCAAATTATTTACGTAACGTGGGATATCTGCAACATTTCTCTGATGTCATCGTGTAGGTCCTTCTAATGTCTGAGTGTTGCGCCAATGAAGTATCTCTACATGCGTTGTTCTTAGCTGGTTCTCTATTGCTCTCTTTTAGGGAACCGGGTTTCGGGTTCTAGCAGAGTACTGAGTTGAAAAGGTCTGCACATAGCATCTTCGCTATTTTAATTGATAGCCACTCTAACTGCTTAGCGCCATCTGCAAACCTCTGGTCTTATGTTGTTTTTCATATTGAGAAGGACGTCTGAGACAGATGTATTAATACATGTCTTCATCCTCTCTCTTCATCCTAGAAATACCATGAATAATCTGAAGGTATTACACTGAACAGATCAACAACAATACCCCATGTAGGCCTTACCGTTCCTCCCCAAAGGGCACACTGATGGCAGATGCACTGTTTGCAGGTCCAGCAGTAGACACTTAGCTTTTCCTGATGTTCGGAGCATCTGCTCATACAAGAAATTATATGATTAAAAGATGCATTCATTGCAGTACATAAAATAGTTAGAAAGAAATTATGTGGTAACCACCTTTCTGTAAATATGCAAAATGAACATCGACAGTCTATAGTATCTATGTCAGGAAACTTAATCATTTCCACATAAACTGTCTGCGCAGGCTGCTCAGGATCGGTTGGCAGGATAAAGTGCCCAACTATGTAGTTCTCAGCAGGGGGAGACACTCTGGCATCCATACGCTGCTGCAGAGAGCCCAGATTAGATGAACAGTGCATGTTGTTCACATGCCAGATGAGCACCTCCCTAGACAACTGTTGTACGGTGAGCTCAGGACAGGACAGCGCTCTCTGGACGAACAAAATAAATGATAGAAAGACACTCTAAAAGTTTCTTTGAATAGTTTCTCCATTAATGTCTCTGCTTGCTCCGAACTGCTCAGCCTGGCACACTCCCATCACACATAGTGCTTGCATTGCAAATCAGAGAACCATTACTGCAGCACAGGAAAAGTGAGCTGAACAAAAGTACCGAATACAAGATGGTCCAATTACTAACTCTGTTATGTGTGCCCTATGTGTGGTAGAGTTTGTCACACTCAAATCGGGTTGTAAGTCATATGCGATCAGTTCAGTTCATCCTGTAACCCATCAGGTCGTTGGAGCACACTTGAAGACACTCCCACAATCCTATGCCATCTCTCTTTGTCTGCTGCTGCCAGTCGTGCCTCACCGAGATGAAGGTTTGGCCATTCAGTAATGTTGTCTGCCCATCTCTCATTTGGCCGTCCCCACCCTCTTTTTCCTGGTATGGAACCATACAGTATCGAATTTGTAATTCCGCTGGACCTCGTAGCGTGCCCATACAAGCCATTTTGATAGCTGTGAACAAATCATCAAAAGGCCCAATTGTGTTTTCCATACTTCGTCGTATTTCTATGTTCGTGACATGATCCTTATATGTAACATTTAAGAGTCTTCTAAAGCACCTCATTTCCATTGCATGTATTCTGCACAGGATAACCGCAGTAATGGTCCAAGTCTCACAGGCTTACACAAATATTGATATATGCAATCACATCTGAATAAATATGTGTGACGATGGAGCCATCTTCGTTTGTGATGTGCAACTAACTAGCTAAGAAAACAATCTTGAAATTGAACAAAAAATGACAAATATGTAAGAAAGGTTAAGAGTACATTGATAAGATTCATAAGGAGGGAATTGAAAAGAAGCTAGAAGCACCTGGAATAAAGTGGACTGATCGCAGAGGACAAACCTGAGGACTGGGGATTTGGAGGAAAAGGTCAAGATGTCAACTTATCCAGAATGTTGAGTTGATGTGTCAGTTTCAAGGACTTTCTCTAAATGTTGCCGAGCCAATGCATCAGCTTTGACGATTATTGTACAAAAATACACCATTTTTTCCATTCCACGTTTTTATGAATTTATAAATGTACTTCCTAGTAGAAGTCTCAATATTTTGCTCTCCATTTCCCAAACTGTGCATGGAAAGCATTGAGCTCTTTGGGAAAATGTTACCCATCTTTCCATATGAACTATTCACACTGTGTCTTCCATGGGACTATAGCTGAATTATTGACTTGTGAGTAGTTACATTTTTTTATGTTGTTCATTTGTTGATAACAAAAACTATGTCCCCGTCATCTTGTTTTGTATAAATCAATATCACCAGATATCAAACATGTTTATTCCATTCCATGTTGTATCCAATTGTAAACAGGCTGATACACAATAAATGACATATCAAAGAAGCATTTCTGAAGGTATATTGGTCTCAAGTGTGTGTGGTGTTGTGTGGGAGCTCTACTTCAGAAAAAGTCATGTGCCCAGAGGCTTTATCCATTCTAGAGCAAATAAGTTTAGTCCAAAAAGCTAAAATAAAAAAAATTCAATGAAAGAAGAAAGCTCAATATAAAAATACAATGTGATATAATGAGGCTTATTAAGAATGAATGAAAAAATATTAAAGATGAATTGACAAATGTTAAGAATGAGTGGAACAGTGTTAAGAATAAATGGAACAATGTTAAGAATGAATTGACAAATGTTAAGAATGAATAGAGAAATGTTAAGAAAGAGTGGAACAATGTTAAGAAAGAGTGGAACAATGTTAAGAAAGAGTGGAACAATGTTAAGAATAAATGGAACAATGTTAAGAATGAATAGAGAAATGTTAAGAAAGAGTGGAACAATGTTAAGAAAGAGTGGAACAATGTTAAGAAAGAGTGGAACAATGTTAAGAAAGAGTGGAACAATGTTAAGAAAGAGTGGAACAATGTTAAGAATGAAAGGAACAATGGGTATGGGGGTGAAGAGATGGGCTAGTTGAAGGGAATGGGGTCACATTGAAGAGGTGGGACATTTCCGTGGAGAAGGGAGCGATGAGCCAGTAGAAGGTGTGGGGGGGGGGGGGCAGAGGTTGGGTGGGTTGAGAGGAGAAGAAATAGGTCAAAGTTTGGGTGGATTGAGAGATGAGGAAAGAGATGAGCAGATTAAAGATTTTTTTTCTGAGATACGCAATTATGATCAATGCATGCTAGAGCCTGGCACTAAACCTTATCCTGGATGAGTCATTACTAGTAAGACAATGACAACGGTTGTCGCGGGATGTTCAACACTATGCCACATAAGCTTAACTTGCCAGAAAAGATGTTGGTGATGAGTTAGCTTAAACATCACCGCTCAATTCTGAACACTTCTAATACATATCTATGTGCCTTATGTTGACTTACATTTCCTTCCAACTGTTCAAGTCCCTGTCTGCTCGAGGCATTGGGGTCGAGTGCTGGAGAGTATCCAGCTGCTGAGTGACCTCTTCAGCCCACCGACAGTTCACCAGCTCATGGATGTGCAAAGAGGCCCTGAAATGTACAACAACATTATACTCACAGCCGCAGTCTTATCATTATTATATGGTCCTGTAGAATAGAGCTCATTTTATTATATGGTCCCGAAGAATAGAATTCAGCTTATTATATGATCCTGTAGAATTCATCTTATTATAATAATAATTCATATTATATTCTGTAGCGCAGTCTGAGGCGGTAATGTTTTTTTCAGACCGCAATGGCTCCCGGGTCGACCCAGGCTTAAATGGGTACCGGTTCAGTCCGGGAAGTAAAAGCGGCGAGGGAGAGGAGATGGCTACCGCCCTCAAATAGCCGAGCCTTTGAAATGTGAGATCGCTAACACCTCACACCCCTACGGCAGTAATGCTATGGGATACTTTACTTTTAGAATATAATTTATCTTATTACATGGTCCTGTAGAATATAATTTATCTTATTATACGATCCTGTAGAATGTAATTCATCTTATTATATGATCCTGTAGAATATAATTTATCTTATTACATGGTCCTGTAGAATGTAATTCATCTTATTATATGATCCTGTAGAATGTAATTCATCTTATTACATGGTCCTGTAGAATGTAATTCATCTTATTATATGATCCTGTAGAATGTAATTCATCTTATTATATGATCCTGTAGAATGTTATTCATCTTATTATATGATCCTGTAGAATGTAATTCATCTTATTATATGATTCTGTAGAATGTAATTCATCTTATTATATGATCCTGTAGAATGTAATTCATCTTATTACATGGTCCTGTAGAATGTAATTCATCTTATTATATGATCCTGTAGAATGTTATTCATCTTATTATATGATCCTGTAGAATATAATTCATCTTATTATTGGGTCTTCTACATCTATCTATGTTCTTTCATCACCAAACGCAGCACATAATGCAGAACTCGATGCTCTTCGGCTATATTTGTCTGATGCCACTTGTTGCAGTTCATGTTTGTTGTTCAGACCCAGCATGGTGCCCTCTCTAATGATTTGCCCTATTCTATTTCTGGTGCTTCTTCCTCCAGGGCCAGATAAATGGAGCACTTTGTATGGCAATAAACAAAAACTGAAAAACATGTGCAGATACTATTACATTGTATTGGGTCAAAGGGTGAGAGCCCAGATGCTGCTGGATCCATAACAACCAGAACAGAGTCACGAAATATTCTTGTATGCCGACACTCAGTGGTTTCACCCTTCTCTTATCTATTCCAGTCCACAACAATTTTTCTTACCTGCAATGAGGACACTGTGAACGCTGCTCGGTTAGCCATCTCTGCCAAAATATATGAATAAAGTTATTTAGGTGACAGGATAATTGAATATCTGACACTCATAATTTGTATACTCAACGAAAAAAGTAACTCACCAGTTTTTGTGTATGTTTTTATGTTTTAAAATTGTAATATAATTTCATTTTGATGCATTCTTGTCCTTTACTGGAAGCCATATAATTGTCTTATTGTAGTCTGAGTGTGAAATGACCTTTCACTGACCTCCAAAATTAGCGGCTATCCGGACAGTTTCTCACAATTCACATGCTGATCATAAAATTGACATGAGAAGTGTTCACTGGCGATCTCTGATTATTTTGCCATTCAATTCGTTCAGAAGCCAACTACAGGAAAGATGCCGCACACTGTGTTAAATTGGATGTTACGAGCTGTTGGCATGTTGGAAGGAGGGATGGTTGTGTCTGTAACAGCAAAACATTTGATGTGTCAAGATAGACTGTTAGACTGGTTACATCGCTACCAGACGACTGAGCCAGGGGATGTCCTCGATTGAGGTCCAGACGACAGGATCGTTATATCACTCTCGCACATTAGTCAGCTGTCAAACAGATATCAGTCAGCAACTGTCACTGCTGGCACCATCCTTGGACTGAGAAGACTAAGTTCAGCAGCTGCTGTCAGAAATTGTTTGTGCGAGCGAGGCCTACGTGCAAGACGCCCTGCTATTCGTTGAACTCTGCAACCACGGCATAATGCCCAGAGATTAAACTGGTCTGGACAACATCTGCGCTTTGGTAACGCTCTGTGGGACAGAGCACTGTTTACTGATGAGCACAGGATCAACCTTTCAAGAGCCGATGGTCGTCAGAGTGCATCGTTGACATGGAGAGTGCTACGCCAACAACTACATTCAAGAGCGCGCTCGTCATGGAAATGGAGGGATTATGATCTCGGGAGGCATCTACACCAATCATCGGACAGACCTCGTTATCTTAGACTGCTGTTACCGGGTTGCAACACTGTGAAAAACCACATCGCGCCTTTTGCGCTAAACCATGTACCAGGCATTGTGCTACAGCAAGATAATGCCCATTCTCATGTTACCAGAGCCGTGAATGATGAACTCCAAGTCATAAACATTGCAATCTTGCCCTGCCCAGCAATTTCACCTGACCTGTCATCAATTGAGCATTTCTGGGACAAGTTGAAACATCAACTTCAGCAATAACAGCATCAACCACAGATTATGCGGCAACTTTGTCAAAAGTCATGCTGGAGTGGTGGCAGAACATTCCACAGGATTTACTGAGTTGCTGCATTCTTCTTCTTCTTCTTCTGCGTACACAGTCAGACAGTAACCATTATTTTTTCGAAAAAAGCGGCGGTCATCCTGAGGCTCTCGCCACTGCCATAGAGCTTGTCTTGCAGTTCCACTGGTAATGGCCACATCTGCTCTCTCTGATCCTCGTATGTCGGGCAGTTCTGCAGCAGATGTTCAGTGGTCATTTTACCAGTACCGCACGGGCATTCGTCGGTACACCCTATCTTCAATTTGTTGAATAGGTGGTACCTCAGTCTGTTGTGGCCAGTGCGAAGTCTGAAGACAACGACCTGCTCTCTTCGGTTCAACTGGTAATAGGCATCGTTTTTGGTGTAACCAGTATGTTCGGTTTCCCATTTGGTCGTGTATCTGGCTTTGATAGGCCGTTTTGACTCTTCGTACGTCATACTAGTATCTGTTTGTGGTAGTCTTGCACCTTCTTTTGCCAGTCTGTCTGCCTCCTCGTTGCCTTGGATGTTGCAGTGTGACGGAACCCACTGTACCACTACCCTTTTTGGTGCGGACTGCTGGCACAGTTTGCAGAGTGCTGCTCTTAAGTCATTAAGCTCAGTGTTTTTCTGGCTTTTTAGCGCTGTGACTACGGCGAGAGCATCTGTCAGCAGGACTATATGGCTCTCATTTTCACTGTGTGTCACCATTTCTTCCACTGCTGCCCTCAGTGCCTCTGCCTCCGCTCTGAAATTGCTTGTGTACTTACCAGTAGCGAATGACAGTGTTATTTTTCTGCCATTTGGTAGGTTCAGGAATGCTCCTGCCCCTCCGTTCTGTGTAGTGTTTGTTACAGAACCGTCGGTGTATGCATGGGTCCAGTCCATGCTTGGGTAGCTTTTCGTTATGAAGCTTAGGGTAGTGTCTCTCCTTTCTTTTTCAGTCTGGCAGTTTTTGTTTGCAATACCTGGTATATTTTCTACCACCTCTGGAAATATATCCTGCCTCCAGGTAGGTTTTCGTACAGTAGTGATGGGTTTTGGTGTTGTTAGTGCGTTTATGGGATCTTCGTGCATCTTTGCTTTGGCTATTTCTGCAAAGTTTCTCCGCTTTAGTTTCCCATTTCCCAAATTGTTTAGTCTCTGGTACATTGGATGGTCCGTCAGTCTTCGGAGTTTCTCTGACTGCAGCTGGGCTCTGCAGTCTCCTCTATCGGTCATGGATTGCAGTTTTGTAATCTTTTCAAGTTCTACAATTGGCGTTGACTTCATGCCACCTGTTATAATTCTCATGGCTTGGTTTTGAAGTTTGTTAACTTTATCGAAGTTCGCTTTCGCTGCTGTTGTCCATGCCGCAATGCCATACTCGAGTACTGGTCTCCCTCTTCCAGTGTACAGTTTCTTTAGTATGCCTTCGTCTGCTCCCCAGCTTGTGCCAGCAAGTTTCCTCATGATTGCCATTCTTTCTCTGGCTTTCATTCGGTTTCTCTCAATCTGACTTTTCCATGTCATGCGCCGATCGAATGTGACTCCCAGATAGGTTGGGTTGTCGTTTGGCTGCAGGATTTTGCCATTTAGACTTAATTTGGTACTTTGGGGTTTTAATGAAAGCGAGAATATTGTGCACGTGGTTTTCTCCTCGTTTATTTTGACCAGCCATGAGTTCGCCCACTCTTCCAGCGATGTTAGGGCCGTCTGCATCCGATTTCTTGCTATGGTGAGATTCTTTTCAGAGGTCCACATAGTCAGATCGTCTACAAACATTGAGCTATGGACTCTTCTTGGTATATTCTCTGTAATATTGTTTATATATACCAGGAAGAGTGTGGGTGACAATACTCCCCCTTGGGGTACTCCCTGCTCGAGTGTCACCTTTTTGCTCATCTGCCCTTGTACTTGGACTCTGGCCGTTCTTTGTTTGAAGTAGTGGTTGATCCACTTGTACATCTTCCCACAGACATCACTTCTTCTTAGCTTGACTCTAAGTCCGTCCTTCCAGACTTTGTCAAATGCCTTTTCCAGATCCACCCAAACAGCTACTGTGTGTTTCTGTGCCTGGTAGGCATCTTCTATCTCCTGGGCTATGAGGATGACCTGGTCCTCAGTGGATCTGTGCTGTCTAAAGCCGGCTTGCTGTGGAATTAGTATTCGTTTTTCTTCCAGATGCCACATCAGTCTGGTGTTTATCATCCGTTCCATCAGCTTGCTGACACAGCTCAGTAGGCTGATGGGCCTGTATCCATTTGGATCTGTTTTATCCTTTCCTGTTTTTGGTACTGGTACCAGTATTGCGTCTTTCCACGCCTGGGGTACAATACCCCTTTTCCAGCTTTGGTTCAGGACTGATAGTAGTTTCCTCTTCGCTGTTTGGCCCAGCCCCATCAGCATTTCGTTTGTTATCCCGTCTTTTCCGGGAGATTTCCTTTTCTTTAGCGTTCTCATAGCCTCTTCCATTTCGCGCATTGTTAGTTTGGCCATCATGTGCTCTTCGGGAGCCGTATTTATGTTTTCGTGTCCCTTTAGCTCTTCGCTAATGTCTGTATGCTTATCTGCAGGGACCTCGATGTGGTTTGCTCTGGCATGGTGATCGACAAAGGCGTTTGCGGCTTTCTTACCTGTGATCAAGTTCTCGCCCTGCTTGATAGTAATTTGTTTATTTGACGGGGTTTCGTCGTTCATGGCTCTGACTAGCTTCCATAGCTTGTTCCCGTCTTTGTCCAGGTTTAGACTTTCCGTTTTATTTTTCCAGCTTTCTCTTGCTGTTTGCTTGAGAATGTGTTTGTACTTCGCCGCTGCGGCTTTGAGGGCGATGTTTGCCTCCATGGATTTTTCTCGCTCTGCCATGTTCCTAGCATTTGTTACTGCATCTTCCACTTTCTGCAACTCATCATTCCAGTAGGGCTTATAGTTTTTCCTAGCTCCTCTTGGGATGGTTTCAGTGGCGGCTTGCATTATTGCCTTGCTTAGGCTCTCTACCATGGGCTTCATTTTGGTGTTTCGTGTGTTGATGGTTTCACACAGCCCATCTGTCAGGATTGCAAATCTGTCCCAGTCGGCTCGTTTGTAATTCCAACGTGGGAGCGGTTTTGTTTCCTGTGGGCCTACTTCCATGTCAATGGTTAGCCTGATCGGCCTGTGGTCGCTACCTGCCAGCTGGTTTAGCACCTGGCGGTCTATTTTATGGTGTATGTCCTGTGTGGAGAAGGCCAAATCTGGAGTCGAGGTGGTATGCCATGTTCTTGAGTAGAAGCTAGGGCTATCCTCCGGCCTATTGATTAGGGAGAGATTTGCATCTATCTCCCAATCTTCCACTTCGTCACCTCTGCTGTCTGTGTCAGAGTATCCCCATCTCTCCGAGTGGCTGTTGAAATCTCCAACTACTATGCAGTTGGAGTCTCTGACCTCCATACTCGAGAGCGATAGGTCTCTGTTTGGTGGTCCGTACAGATTGAAAATACGGAGCTTCGTCTCTTGAGCCATTATGTCCACTCCTACAATTTCTGCTTGTCCGGTGTGATTGACAGATACCGCGCTACTCGGTATGCAGTTTCTGGTCAGTATCAGGACCCCTCCTTTGTGGCCTTCTCTATCTAGACGGAAGGTCTGATATCCTCTGATTGAGAATTTATGGTTATTGTTGAGGTGTGTTTCCTGGATACATGCCACGTCAATCTTACCTTCATGCAGGTGGTGTGTTAGGGAAAGTTTTTTGTTAATGACTCCCTCCGCATTCCACTGTAGTATTTTGAGGGTCTTGAGGTTTTGGCCAATAGAGGTTGCCCCATAGCCATGTGCCTTGACTCCACGACACATGGGTGGGTGACCACCAGTAGTCAAGGGTGGGCCCCTTCGAGGCGTGGGGCCCGGCACTATCGCTGCCTGGCGGGACTCCGCAGGATGAGCGCCATGCGTTTTTCGAATAGGTTGTACTACCATCATACTGTGATTTACGTTGCACTGTTTTGTTAGGCTTGCGGCCCCGTGCATCCGATTTCAACAGGCGTTTCTGTAGGGATGCCCTCCTTAGCCTTTGGCTGTCCCCAGCCTATCTGCAAGGCAGCAGTTGTTTATGATCAGAGTTTTCTCTCTTATGGAAGTTGTCTTACCAGACTATCGAGTCTTCACTACTCGTGTCTATAGGGTGCAATGATGATATGTGATGATATATGAGATGGACTGGTTTACCCGGAAGAGAGGCAGTCCAGTGTGTCTGTATCCCAGGATCGTCACGTCCTGCCAGAAACGTAGCATTTGCATGTGAGTGGGGTATCTCTTTTTCCCTTTATTTTCTTGGCTTCTATGCAGGGATGGTACGCCTAGCATTCCCCGCCACCTGGGGTGTTGACACAGTGGGGCAGGTGTGCAATGTCCGCTGGTCTGCATCTCTTCTGCGTCCAGTATGATAGTTATATGGCTGATAACGTACAGAGGTAGATATCGTAGCCGGAGTGCATTCAGCCAGAGGACAAAGCCTGGTAATGTCACGGAGATGTTGTTCGCCTGATGTGCGGGCAACTCTCATGGTCAGTGGTTGAGTCTTGACAGTTCACAGTGAGGTGGCTGCTCTACTGTTTTCGACACCCCGACCAGGTACTAAGTCTTTGGTTGGTGTTTTCGCACCCCGTCGCCGTATAGGGTGAGTATCAAGCAGTTTTCCGCCCGCTTTGATTGGCGGACGGCAAGGACCTCTTACTGTGGCTCTACCTGATAGGGCTGGGGCGCAAACCCCAGGTCCCGAGCATGTAGGAGCCTCCCATTGCAGTGGTGCTGAGATTTTGGGCGGGATTGCGGCTTACAAGGGTTCGGCCGTAATCCCCCACATGGTAGCCTCGCGCCCTTGGCTTATCAGCCTGGTACGTGAACCAAAGTGTCTGCGGCTCCTCTCGATTTGAGCTGGTTTTCCGTAGCAATGCCCTGTCATTTGTAAGGTAAAACTGACCTGTCTTCAGATGATCTATTTCCAGCACCCGTTCACTATTTGGTCAGACGAATTTATTGAGGGCTTTTGTTTGTCAATGACCAGGTATTTGAAATCTGCGGTTTCTGCGGAGTTAAACACGATTTCCGTAGCGTTCTTTCATTTGAGTGTTTGAGAGCTGACTTGTCATCCGTGAGTCTAATACCAGCGTACGTTCATTATTAGACCCAAACGGCAGTGCTCTCGATTTGTCAGTTGTTCTACAGTATTGGCGTGTTCAGTCAAATTAAGCAGCAGGTTCCACACCTGGTGGTGCCCTTCCGTCAATTCCCTTAGCGAGACAATCAAGTTTCTTAGAGGGTAGCCCCAGATTTTTGAGGGTCTAATTCCAGCACATGTTCTCTATTAGACCCCACGAAGGTGTACTTTTTGATAGTCATTCTGCAGTATTGGCGTGTTTAGTTAATTTAGGTCTCAGGCTCCACTCCTGATAGTGCTCTTCCGTCAATTCCTTTTTCAGAACACTGGATGCAGACCTAACCGGGCCACAGGGGGCATAACCCCAGATTTCTGGGGGTCTAAATCCAGCACCAGTTCCATATTAGACCCCAGAAGAGTGGTCTCGGCATGTCTTCATTTCAGTGTTGGCCGTGTTGAGTCAAATTAAGCCGGAGGCTCCACTCCTGGTGGTGCCCTTCGGTCAATTCCTTTAAGTTTCAGCTTTGCAACCATACTTCCCCCGGAACCCAAACACTTTGGTTTCCCGGAAACTGCCCGCAGAGTCATCGAAGCAACTCCTGCGGATCGCTAGTCGGCATCGTTTATGGTCAGAACTACGACGGTATCTGATCGTCTTCGCGCCTCTGACTTTCGTTCTTGATTAATGAAAACATTCTTGACAAATGCTTTCGCAGTAGCTCGTCTTGCGATGATCCAAGAATTTCACCTCTAACGCCGCAATACGAATGCCCCCGTTTGTCCCTGTTAATCATTACCTCCAGTTCCGAAAACCAACAAAATAGAACCGAGGTCCTATTCCATTATTCCATGCACCATTATTCAGGCAGCCGAGGCCTGCTTTGAACACTCTAATTTTTTCAAAGTAAACGCGCCGGCCACCCAGGACGCTCAGCGAAGAGCACCCGTGGGAGAGCACCCGTGGGAGAGAGCCGGCAGACGGTAGGGCAGGAGACAACGGGCAGTGAACCGGCGCGAGCCGGAGCGCCCGCCTGCGCCTGAGATCCAACTACGAGCTTTTTAACTGCAACAACTTTAATATACGCTATTGGAGCTGGAATTACCGCGGCTGCTGGCACCAGACTTGCCCTCCAATAGATCCTCGTTAAAGGGTTTAAAGTGTACTCATTCCAATTACGCGGCCTCGAAAGAGTCCCGTATTGTTATTTTTCGTCACTACCTCCCCGTGCCGGGAGTGGGTAAGTTGCGCGCCTGCTGCCTTCCTTGGATGTGGTAGCCGTTTCTCATGCTCCCTCTCCGGAATCGAACCCTGATTCCCCGTTACCCGTTACAAACATGGTAGGCATGTCACGTACCATCGACATTTGATAGGGCAGACATTTGAAAGATGCGTCGCCGGCACATGAGGCCATGCGATCAGCACAAAGTTATCCAGAGTCACCAGTGGGGACGCCGCAACCCCGCGAGGGGAAACGACGATTGGTTTTGAACTAATAAAAGCGCTCTTTCCGCGAGGGTCGGAGCTTGGTAAGCATGTATTAGCTCTAGAATTGCCACAGTTATCCAAGTAGGATCGTGTCATCTAAGGAACCTCGACTGATTTAATGAGCCATTCGCGGTTTCACCGTGAGACAGTGTGAACTTAGACATGCATGCCTTAATCTTTGAGACAAGCATATGACTACTGGCAGGATCAACCAGATATCTGTCGGAGACGTACGTACAGCACACACCGGTCGGCGGAGGAAGGGTGTGTAAAAAGCCTCGCTGGGACGACGGCCGCAGGGACCGACTGACGGGACGGACGGACGGTTTGTTCCACCCGTCCCTCACTCCGTCGACCTAGGACCGCCTGACAGGGGCCTCCCACACGCACCAGACGACCGACCGACCGGGCTCGCTCGAGGAGGGATGGCAGCGCTCTGTGCAGAACGGATCCCAACGACCTCGGCGATGAATTTCACTGGGACTAGAGACAATTTGGCCTGCCGGCCTGCCCTTCTCCGTAGGGAGAACGCAGGGCCTCGAGGCAACGATTCCTGCTTTCCATTTGCTGGTCACAAGCTCTTTGCGAGAGTCGGACCACCAGCGAGATTTACTGTCGAGCTCTGCTATAAGCCTTAGATAAATCACCACGGACGGACCACGTTTCCTGATACGGACCAGACTAGCGCACCTCGGTGGAGGAGCCACTACCACAAACCGCACCCAATTCGCACTACGGGGAAAGGCAGGCGAGCGTTTTCCGCAAGCCCGCGCTATCGCTCCGCCTGGCGGGACTGAGATCGCTTTACGAACACTGGTTGAAATTGAGTCGCTGTGGCGAGACAACTACCCCAGATAGTTGCTGCATTCGATCCATGAGGCACAGATACCAAGCCGTAATCAACGCATGTGGTAGACACACACAGTACTGAGCGTTGTCATTTAAAAAAATAAAAAAATAAAAAATAAAAATTATCCCCATGCTAGCAGACTCTGCGTAGACAATAACACGAGACATGAAAATGTCTTTCCAGTTGTTTCAGTTTCAAACTATGGAATAAAGTTTCCTCTGCACAAATTTTGTTGTTGTTGGATGATAAATTTAAATTCTACGATGACAAATATTACCTGGTAAGTTACTTATTCCGTTGACTATATCTAACTTACTTTACTTTCCATGGCATACAATCTCGTAAAGTATTAGAAGAGAAATCAGCAGCCCTGGAAGCTCTTTCATTTGCTGCCCTGAGATCCGCCACAGGAAGTGGTTCTTGCATTCTTGAGCATCTATTTGGGGTTTTGGGTGACTCTGTATTAACAGACATCATCGTCCGTATATTCCCTTTTTCTCAAATACGATCTACACCTGGAAACTCGTAATCTATTCAGGGCTCTCCACTCAGGGTATGACATATTATGCCCTGTTGCAAGTCCTTCTTTGATTTCCATCCATCCTTCACAAACATGATGGCTTCCGATGAACAAATATTTAAAGACAGTTGCACAATTGCACGAAGATGTATCTGACACAGCCAACAGATACCTTTTTCTTGTGTTCATGGAGTTAGAAAGTGTTGAGCTGATGATTTTCATGTTCTGTAGTGTCTATGAAGTATGTGTGCATTATGTTTCTTGAAAGTGCGACGCAGTGGATATTTTTAACGTCAGCAGCTTCAACTGATGTTATGCTTCTAGCCTGATGAGGTTCACGGAGGAGACTGCCTCTTGTTGGTCTGTATTAGTAGGGCAGTCCTGCAGGACATGTCCTGGTGTTTGCTTGGGTGCTCCACAATTGCATGTGGTGGTGTTTCTAAGCCCCATTCTGTGGAGGTGGGCTTTGAGTCTGCAATGTCCCATTCTAAGTCTGAAGGTCTTTGTCTGCCCATCTCTGCCAAGTTTATTTATGCTGTCATTGTCTGGCTTGTATTTTTGGTGCTGGTCTTTCCATTCTGTCCACATGAATCGTTTGATGAGTGTCTTTGCTTCTTTACAGCTCTGTAGATGGTGAGTCTGCCACTTCTGGCTTTTGCTTTTAATATTCTCAGTACACATGCTGAAATGTCAACAATAGAAACATTAGCTACATTCAATCAAAGTCAGTCATTCCTTTCAGGGAAAAGGTCATTTTGAGCTACCTTTTCTGTCTCTTTCCAGTTGAGGTCCAGGGACCAAAGATCATTTTCACAATCTCTTCATGTTTTTGTTTTAGTCTGTCTCTCTTCCTCCTCTCCCTGTTGATTTCATGTCAGGGCCTATCTGGCCATGTTTGAGTGTGCTTTCTGTAGTGAGTGTCCTATCCAACCCCATTTCCTACATTTGATCTGTTGCTCCAGTGACTGTTGTTGGCTTCTTTCCCTAAGGTCTTTGTCCATCACTATGTCTTGCTAGCCAATACCAATTATCCTCCATAGACATTTATTAATGAACAACTGGAGTTTCCTTTGCATTGCCTTTGTCGTTCTTCAGTTTCTGCTCCAAACAGGAGTACTGACTTGACATTCCAATTAAACAATCTTAACTTGGTATTAGTTTATTTCCCTGGATTTTCATATATTATTCAGTAATTAGCTAAATACACAATACATATATGGATATTTGGGATCAAGATGCTGAGCAGCGCATGAGCTGCAGTGGTCAGCGACTCATAGCTGACTGCTAGCATCAGGGCCAGCGAACCAAAGCTGCCAAGACCCTTCTACACCTCCACGCGGTGATCCTGGATAACAGGCTGCAGCAGAGCAGACTGGCTAAGGAGAAGGGATCAAAAAATGCTTGCTGAAGTCGAATGCGTTGGACCAAAAGGTGCAAATATTGCAGTCAAGCTGTAAACTACGACACAACGCATTCCGTTCTCTGGACTACATTCTGCTACTTAAGCCCTTTCAGTGTTTGGTAGTGGGAGATTGAGAATGAACGAAGCCAAGCCAAGCCATATGGATATTTGACTAGCAAAGGTCAAGGTAGTTGTATAGAAGATACTGCCATTCAGATGAATGTCATTTTTGGGTATTCTTAACTTGTTTTTCTTTCATAGCTCTTGCAGATAAGTTAGATGATACAGTGAGTTATGAAAAGAGAGGCTATAGATCTAAAGTCTCTGCCACTTAGACGCTCTAGTTGACACAGCTATAACTAGGTACCTGGCTATGTTATAATTAGGGAAGGCAGGAAAACAATGGCAGTCCTAAAAGTAGTTGAGATCTCAAACATTAGTCTATAACACACTTCGCTATCAACAACAGTATCTGTCAGGGATTACTTTTACATTTTACAAATGAACAATAAATGTGTAACAGCACATATAATGAAAGCTTAATGAACAATGAAAACTGTAACAGCACATATAATGAAAATTTAACCTTTGCCCATGACACATATACATCGGGTGTGTGTAAATACACCATTCCCCGAGCCACCCGTTTGCCGGTGTGACAGGTGAACCATTATTTTTGGCTGTACTGCTTGGATTGTACTGCTTGGCCATAATATAGTGATGTCTACACAGTACACACATTTCCGGAAATAACAAATATGGCTGCGCAAATATCAAAGCATGTCTTCACGATTTTTGTGATGAAAAGGGGTTTTGAAAATTCAGGAAATGGCCACTCTAAAAGGCTAACAACAGAACAAGTAAATGGGTGTAATTTCAAGGATTTTGAGGCTGATACATTGGATTTTGATGGTGATTATTCTGAAAAGGATCACTTTTTATTTAAACAACAATATGTTTTGTGTGTGATTTGGACTACCATTCGTCCATTCATAGGATTAGGATCAAGCTAGAACTGTTGTGTGATTTGGATTACCATTCGTCCATTCGTAGGATTAGGATCAAGCTTGATCTATTCCTCAGAGGATCAAACTACGGTCCAGAGGGGTATCCCACATAATGTATCAAGTAAATTTGATATATATATTCCACACTCTACTGAAGTAGGAACATTGAAGATTAGCAGGTCAGTCAATTTTAGAGCAGTTTTGTCATAGTAAATAGCTTTACTCAAATGTCTACATTGTGAGTATTTTCTCAGGAGCACAGGGGAATGGGTTTTTATGGACTGGGTTACCAGGGTTCAAAAAGTTAATGAACAATGAAAACTAACAGCTCATATAAAAGAAACAATGCACAATTAATATTTTAACAGTCAATAGTTTCAGAAACTGACATAGATAAAGATGGCTTACCCTTATACAAGGGAAACAGCACAGTTTGGAACAATGAGGGCACAGCCGCGCATCTCGCAGCTTTTCCATACAGATGAAACATCGGAAGACTTCCGCCAAGCTCTGAAATCATAGAGAAAATGACTGTTTTATTAGATTGCTTATTGCCAGATCTCATTGTAAGGTTTGCTCGATACAGTACGTGTATGGCAGAAAAGATTGCTACATCATCATCATGTCATTGAGTCTTGGGATTTGTTTGCCAGCAAAGGATTTTGTCTTTCCTATTTCTGCCTGTCATCTGTGGCCTGTTTCATGCTCAGTATGTCTTCATTTCCATGTTTGTGTCATAAGGATATTTCTTGGTCTACCCCTTCCTGGGAAGCCCAGCCATCTATAATCCGGACATCGCAGCCAACCCCTATTGAAAAATGATACCTTATATATGATGTAACACTCTCCTGGATTAGTAGGAGCATTGCTGCAGTAGTTGAGGAGATACAAACAGACCAACGATCCAAAACACCTCATGTATGGACACCAGTTCAAAAAACAAGACTTAAATCTAGATAGAGATTACTACAAACAACACAACGTCTCTATGGAGGCCCTGGTGAGCTTTGCATCATGAAATGACCTGACAGCATCAGACCATGTAGATAAAGCTGCAAAAGGAGGCTGCGCAAGAAGCGAGCTACACGGAACATGAGCATCTTCAAGCAGCGAGCTACACGGAACATGAGCATCCAGACCATGCACCATTTGCTGAGAGAGACTGAGCACCTATTGGGATTCCCGGAGTGCAGTGATGTCAGTTCTTAGAAACAGAAGTAACAGCTGTCTTCATCTCTCGTTTTCACTCCAGCCGCAGTATAATGCCACCACAATCGTTCCAGAAGCCTGTGACAAAGAGTTCTTTATGTGCCTTTGGCATGGTGATCTCTGTAGGAATTTATGCACAACTTTCTGTAGTCAGCTTTTATGACGTGTATAGTGGTGCTATTCTTTCCTCCTCAGTGAGGGTCCCTGAGAAGTCTGCAGTCAGTCGTCCAGAATTATGTGAACTAGATTCCCAATGACAATAACGCACAGTCATCAGTTAGTTGTTGATTGCCTGAGAAAGTATGTCCAACTCGGGGAAGTCTGCAGTCAGTTGTCCAGAATTCTATGAACCAGATTCCCAGTTAAATTAATGAGATAACGCAGTCATCAGATAGTCATTGACTGCTCGACTCAGAAAGCCTGTTGCTCGCTAGCTGGCAAATTGTAAGACTCTTCATGCTGCTCTTGCTATGTGCCACAATAGATCAGTCACTAACTTTGGTTGTTATATAGGAAACATACACACATAAACCTATGCATATTCTGTTTGATATCACATTTCAGACATGCTACAGTAACTGCACTTTTAACACAAATACATCCTCAATGGCCATTGACACCAAATCTGTCCTCTCTGACCTGACATGTAAGGAATGTGATGAACGGACCCATCATTTGTTGCTGTTTCTTCATGTAAGTCAAAAAAAGTGATTTACCGTTACAGAAATAATTTAACAATATTATGTGCTGTTAATATTACGATAGGGTGACACAATCTCTCTTAAACTTTTCACACAGTCATGGAGGAAGTCGTCTGAACACTCAATTGGGATAATGGGGGTATTAGCATAGACGGAAAAATGCTCAACCACCTCCGGTTTGCGGATGACATAGGCATCCTCAGCCACAGCATCAAGGAAGCTGAGCAATGCTTGAATGAAATAATAATGTAAGCGAGGCAGTTGGTCTAAAAATAAATAAGCTAAAGACACAATTCATACTGAACAGTGTCTGTCCCAGGAAATGCGACTTGGAACTGATTCCGCCAAGTACATCTACTTGGTCCAAAAAGTTACTTACTCTCATGACATGCATAAAGAGATCTCACGAAGGTTAGCTGCGGGGTGCTTCAGCTTCAACAGCATCAAGACAGTACTTCAACAGATGAAAAACAACAAAGCGAGAGCTCACATCTTCAACAGCCTGGTCATTCCAGCCATGGTATATGGCTGAGGTGTGGAACCTACGTAAAAGTGACATGTCGCGGCTCCAAGCTACTCAACGAGCGATGGCGCGTAGAACGCTGTCACTTGCACTACGAGATCACATCCACAACACCGCCATTAGGAGTCAAACCTGCTTCAATGGAGTCGTAGATATGGCGTTGATAAGAAAGTACAGGTGGACAGGCCACGTGGCATGCATGTCTGACAATAGATGGACATGCAAAGTTCTGTCATGGTGGTCCTATACCTATAATCATTGCCCCGGACGTCCACCAATGAGATGGAGAGATGGTCTTCACCAGGACCTTGGTCCGGCAAGGTACTTAATGGCAAAGGACAGAGAATACTTTAAACGAGATTGGCTACCAGACAAGAGGGCACAAAATGTCCCTGAGTGAACACTAGGATTACAGTACTACAGTACAGTTAATATTATTAATGATGAGGATGAGCTAAGGTAAGCCAATCTTGTGCAAAAACTGCTAAATATGTAGATCAGAATAAAACATCATCCTATCTGGGAATGTTTCCCAGTGACAACTGGTCAAATTGATAGAAGAAAACACCACACAGAACATGTTGAATAGCGTTTGACTCTGTGGAATGACAGAGAATCACGGCTCATAATCCGAAGGTGCTGGGTTCGCTGCTCCCCAATCACAGCACTGGCCATTACCCCGTGGAAGCAGGAGCCTTAGAAAATGTAGGAGGAAGCAGACCCTTACATAAAATTCATGCTGACGTCGGATACACTGGCGCAAAATAAAACATAGTACAACGCATACCGCCATGGGGAATAAAGAAATAAGGCACAACAACATCTCGTTAACCAGACTTCCTTGACAAAATCATGTTCCAGAGAAAGCTACATGACTTGTCTGATTATCTGCATGCATATTTGCTGAAATTATGGCGTTTTAACTGACAAACTGCAAATTGCTCAATTATATGTTCATATTTCAACAATTACAAAATAAAGACAAGATAAAAACATATACATATGCACGTCAACAAAAATAATTGCTGGTCCTGGGATTATAACATTGAGTACAGCAAGAACCTGTGTGTTTCAGTGAATTGTGGAAATTTGTAACACCAAGACGGATTTACCTCAGCAATGACGACTTCGTGACCACTTTTAAGCTTCTCCTTGACCATATCCAAGTTTGATAACAAAATGTCCTCTATTGAGATGGCTTTCACTTCACTGGAGCTCAAAAACACATCATAATCATACATTTTGTTCAGTTGTTCATGTCTATGCTTCCACGAGATTCTTCCAGGAAGATGGCTAGTTCCCTTTTTCCTGATGGCCCCGCGGCTGTTTGATGTGTCAATGCTACTTGACAGTGAAAGTTCAAACTCTCTCGATCTTTCCTGTGAATCAGCGTGATGTAAAGAAAGACCATTGTTTGCAGTCATATATGCAGAATCTGATATCCAGCCTTGCTCGTCCATGTCTGTAGCATGAACATGAGAAGAATATTTACTTTCTCCACTTTTCTGAAACGTACTTTCATCTCTGACAGTTGACATAACGTGAACTGATGTATCGAAACAGGCAGTAGTAGTTTTTCCAGACTGACTATTATTCTTACTGCGAAGTTTGGCTGTTGCAACAGTTGTAGACATGACGAAATTCATCTTGTCAATGTCTGGGGATGCAGGATTAGGACGGTAGTCTGACTTCATGCAGGATGAAACAGTGTTAGCAGATGTTCCCAAATTATCTGCTGCTCGGTTACCAAGTAATGATGACTGGTTTCTATGTCGTAATGGCCCGTGTGCCGCGGAGGCTAAACAAAATGAAACATTGTCTTGTGGTAGAACTAATTGGTTCTTAACGCTCGCAAGTTGAATGTGAGATGTCGCACTAACTTGCTCATATTTAGATCTGTCATGGCAAACCTTAGTTTGGTCACCACTCTTCCCAATGTTGCTGTTGTTTACAGTGGAGCATATAGAAACTCGGAACTTCTGTCTAAAGCTATCTACTGTATTAAACTTGGATGTGTCCGAAGCAGTGCTGCATTCTAAATATTTTAAGCTGCTGACCTTTGATGGAATTGCCACTATGCCATGCTGGGAGCTGCCCTTGAAACTGACTGTATGATGACCAGACCGTGATGGAAGACTTGTTGAAGCTGCCTCGGGAGACACGTGTGGATGTGACACGGGAATTGTATCCATGGACGAAGCTGATGGCTCTAATGACTTATCTACCCGATCAATTCTCAATATACTCATGACAGGCTCTGAGTATTTTTTGGAAATTGCTCCATTCATTTTTGATGTCTGGTGTGCCTCTCTAAAATTCTCATAGCTGCATGTACTGCTCAGAAAGCCAGAATCGTTAGACATTTCTAAGGTTATGGGATTGTCCGTTTCCATCTTGACAAACAAACTTGGTCCCCCTGCAATGCTGCTCCCAACATTGTTGCCGGAGCTATTTTCAGAGTGCGATCTCAGCATGCTATACGCAACAACTGATGACATGTCGGACACTGACCGCCTCATGGAAGTTCCACCAGATTTGGTGTCAATGCCGCTGGCGCCACCAATAGTTGTCATGTCAACTATCTGACCCATAAGTGAAAGACGAGACCTCTCGTCCAGGCTACACACTGACAAAGGTCGCTTTTTCTTGCCTTTCTGTCTCATGGCACGTCTATACATAGACATGTCAACGTCGTGTACTGCTACTTGCTCGTGTTCTGGTTGATATATGACCTATATTGAACAAGTGTTAAACTTCTACACAGTTCAACTCAGATGGTAGACTAAGCTAGTTCTGTAGCTGGCTTTGCCATTGAAGTCAGACGGTAGAACAAGCTGGTTCTACAGCTGCCTTGCCCTGGAAGTCCTTATTGTTTGTGATATCTAACTGTCTCAAAACAAGTATCTATTGATAGACAATTTGTATGAAATGGGGAAATAATATGAAAACTAAAGAGTGCCTCAATGCAGTAAAATAAAAACAGAACATGCAGACAACACATTTTTGTCTGCATAAAAGCATAAGAGGACATGAAATATCAATGTTAAAGAAAAGATTGGAGGTTTTTGTTGTCGTTATTCTTGAATGCCCACAATGAGTAAGGACACTCTTGTGTGCACCCTTATAGGGTGGGTTGCAGTAGCTTTCCTCACATTACGAGCGTGTAAATGAAGGTAAGATTCTCCATTCAGTTGGGATATGCTTGACTTCATCTGCGTGTCACTCACTACTACAGGGATCTCGGCGATCACTCATAGCGTTAGCCAGGCTGACATAAAAAACCTATGTGGAAGTGAGGTGGGGGTCTTGGTAAGTTTATTTTACCTGACCCTGACTAACATGTCCGCCCAATATGGTTTGTCTGATCAGACGTCATTCTCCTCTTCCCATCATTGGAGATAGCTAAAATGATCTTTTTAATTTACATTTGAAACATGTGCTGGTTTGGTCATCTCATTAGAATCTACCCTCATCAACTTCCACTGTTGGCTTACATTGCTGGTAGATCTGGATACAGCGACACTGTTTTGCATATAACTATTTTATTCTGTATGATGGCTATTTAAATATGACACTATTGTGTATGGCACTGTGGTTCATCTCTAGTTTAGTTTAGTCGATGTCGTTGCACACGGTTTAACCCATAAGTGTTCTGTTCTTCTCCATATTTGTGGGAGAATCTCAGCACAATGTACCAAGATGATGATTCCGCAATAGATTGGCTAGATTTTGAACATAATTTTAAATTTTTGCCCCGGCAGCAACCGTTAAGCCTACTCTTCGATTTCCAATTGTCGAGGGATTTTTAACGTGCGAGACGTTGACACGGGCGTCCGATCTCTACTACCCAGAAATCCGAGGAAATAGCAGAAAGTCCATGTGAAAAAATGCCGGTCCCCACCCGACCTCCAGCACCCAAGGCCGACGTCTTATCTCGAGGGACTAAGTCTCTCGCACACATGAATGTAGCAGCAGGTTTATGACCTGACTGCTGCTCGCTTCAGTTTACCCAGTTACATTTTGGACACCTGACTGACAAAAATCCGGAGACAAGTGAGAACAACATTACCCTGTACACTTTTTATCTGACTCGATGATCTGCTCTCCAGAGACAAGTGAGAACAACATTGCCCTGTACACTTTTTATCTGACTCGATGATCTGCTCTCCAGAGACAAGTGAGAACAACATTGCCCTGTACACTTTTTATCTGACTTGATCTGCTCTCGAGACAAGTGAGAACAACATTGCCCTGTACACTTTTTATCTGACTTGATCTGCTCTCTAGAGACATGTGAGAACAATATTGCCCTGTACACTTTTTATCTGACTCGATGATCTGCTCTCCAGAGACAAGTGAGAACAACATTGCCCTGTACACTTTTTATCTGACTCGATGATCTACTCTACAAAGACAAGCGAGAACAACATTGCCCTGTACACTTTTTATCTGACTTGATCTGCTCTTCAGAGACAAGTGAGACATTGCCCTGTACACTTTTTATCTGACTCGATGATCTGCTCTCCAGAGACAAGTGAGAACAACATTGCCCTGTACACTTTTTATCTGACTTGATCTGCTCTTCAGAGACAAGTGAGACATTGCCCTGTACACTTTTTATCTGACTGTATGATCTGCTCTCCAGACACAAGTGAGAACATTGCCCTGTACACTTTTTATCTGACTGGATGATCTGCTTTCCAGAGACAAGTGAAAACAACATTTCCCTGTACACTTTTTATCTGACTCGATGATCTGCTCTCCAGAGACAAGTGAGAACAACTTGCCCTGTACACTTTTTATCTGACTTGATCTGCTCTCGAGACAAGTGAGAACAACATTGCCCTGTACACTTTTTATCTGACTCGATGATCTGCTCTCCAGAGACAAGTGAGAACAACATTGCCCTGTACACTTTATATCTGACTCGATGATCTGCTCTCCAGAGACAAGTGAGAACAACATTTCCCTGTACACTTTGTATCTGACTCGATGATCTGCTCTCCAGAGACAAGAATGATTTTTACTGCAAGATTTTCGAAGACGGAAAGGGAGAAAAAAAAGAAAGAAAGAAAGAAAGAGAAAGAGAGAGAGACAGAGAGAAACGAAATATAGATGTGTGTGTGTGTCTCTCTCTCTCTCTCTGGACGATCCAATGAGCAACTTCGGTGGGAAGCCTTGACCTCCTGATACGTTAAAAACTACGTCGAAATGGGTCATTGGGCAAGGGACCAGAATACGAGAGCATACCGACCGCCCAGTTTAGTGGCTAGGGTAAAGGTGAAAGGTTAAAACAATCCAGATGAACTATTACAATATGGCTGCGTTGGGGGGGGGGGGGAGGGGGGGGGGAGGGGGGGGGTTGGAGCCGTTACGGGCGAAGAGGTTAGAAGCATGGCTTTCACACCAAACTTGCCTAGTTCGGATTCACTAAAAAGTACATTAGAGAGTTTCATTAAAGGAAATAAGCCTATTTTTAACATGTGCTTGGTCGTTATAGGTAAAATATATTAGAAATCATACTACCTTAGTACAGACAATTTCTGAAAAACACACCACGAAATGGCATGTCTTTGATAGGAGAGAGATTATCTGTAACCAGAGAAGAATTTAATACAGCATTTTCCTCGATCCCGGCCAACACAGCACCAGGGATAAATGAGTTTACCTATCGAGCTACTCAAACAAGGGGAGATACTCTACAAAATGTACTTGTTATGCATGTTAATGCCAGTTTCAACAATGGGATATGGTCAAAAGATCACACAACTCCAACAGTATTTCCTTTGCACATACAAAAAAATGGAATAATAGAATGCGGTCAATTCCGAACGATAAGCTTAATAACAAATGTATCTAAAATTCTTTTGAAGATAATTAAGAAGAGAATCGATGACAAGATAGATGAGGTGCTGAAAGATAACCAGTTTCTATTTCGCAAGACCAGAGGTAACACGGGATACCATCGGATTATTGCGGCTTCTCGCAGAAAGAATGATCAATCAAGGGCGACCACTGTTTATCTGCTATATTGAATACGAGAAAGCCTAAGATTGAGTCCCCTGGAACATACTTTTTCAGATGTTGCAATAAATATATATAAAGAGGCCAAACTTTCGGTTAATCCAGAACCTGTATGAGTATCAAGAGGCGATTATTTCATTCACAGAAGAGCTCAAAGATCTAGTTTCAATAAGACGGGTGGGGGGGGGGGGGTGGTGGAGGAGGAGGCCCACACAACAGCGATGCTTGCTTTCATCGAGTCTCTATAGCGCATATTCTGAGATGATGATGGGAAAGTTGCTCATGTAAAAAGATATGTCAAAGTTAATAGTATGAAAGTTATGTCAACAAATCTGCCGATGATGAAGCCAAAGTGGGAGAATCAGTCGCTTGAACAAATGAACAGCACGCCCACCTAAAGAGCTCGGCATGAAAATAAACACACTGAAGACGAAGACCCTGGTAATATCCGCGCAACATGAGCTAATGAATATAATCATCAATTGAGAAATCATCGAGCAAGTACAAGTTGACATATTTTGGGCAAACCATAGCAGAAGATGTCATCATTGAGACATAAATTAAGACAAAGATTGCTTTGGCAAAAAAAGTAGCATCTTTTGATGTGGCCAAAGTATTTCAATTTTCTTACACGATGGACTTTTAACCAGTTGTCCTCTATGCCAAACTCTTGTCAAATATCTGCATTTTTCTTTTGTTCGGTGAAGGTATTCTGAGAACATTTCTAGATGTTGGCCTCCCGATCCTGGATTGTCTTCGTCTACTCTACCCCATTTTTCTCCTATATACTATTTAGCAGTATGTTAATGGTGTGACTCATCAGGCCTGAACATTGGGTTGCACGAGGCTTATTGACTAGTGTTACATAGACAGCTGTAATCAGGTCGCTCGGTATAGATGACGCCGCACTGTAGATGTCATTACTGCGATTAGTGATTTTACTACACAGAATTTCTCATAAGCTTCAATCATTTCCATTTGCATTGTATCCATGTCTGATGCTTTCTGTTTGCTCAAATTTGTTCCCGATTCACTTCTGATATGAGGTCATCATTATTAAATTGTATTGGCGTGTCATCTATGTTGTCCAACAGTTCACGTACACACACCCCTCCCCCTTGTTTGATATATCTTTCCCATCAAGTTGGATCTCTCCATAAAACATCTTTCTCCTTGGGTCAGCCTTTTCTTGTTTGAAAGAACACAACTCGCTTGCTTTGCTACAAAAGACATGGTTCTTCTGTTATCTTGCATTTTGATTCTATCTATTGCTTTTGTTCACTTCATAGCATAGCCTTTATCGCATTGTTCAGTACCCTAACCCAAACCAAATATAAGTAAAACTCAGGTATGTGCCTACATCTGAAACAGAGAAGCAAAAAGAAAACTTCAGATTAGGTGGCAAGGGTAGGAGCTTGAACACTGCACGGCTCTCAAATATCTAGGCGTGAAATTAGACCACACATTGTCCTACATGGCCACTGCCAGGAAACAACGCGTAAGATACACGCAAGAAATAATATCACCCGAAAACTGACCGACACAACAAGGAGGGAACGGCGATCAGTTCTTGGAATATCGGCACTTGATATGTATTTTTTCCGTAGCTGAATACGCCGCACCTGTCTGGAAAAACTCTGCCCATACGAAAGTAGGTGATACAGCAATAAATGAGGCGGGTCGGACACTATCATAGTGCCTAAAACTCACTCCATTGATAAAATATACCCCATAATTGGCATAGCACTACCCGAGATCCCAAGAAGCGTCGCAGCAGAAATCGAACGAGAAAAGACCCAAGACACCCAGTGTTTGGACATCAGGTACAGATCACACGACTCAAATCACCCAATGTTTGGACATCAGGTACAGAGCACACGACTCAAATCACCCAATATTCGGACATCAGGTACAGAGCACAAGACTCAAATCACCCAATATTCGGACATCAGGTACAGAGCACAAGACTCAAATCACCCAATATTCGGACATCAGGTACAGAGCACAAGACTCAAATCACCCAATGTTTGGACATCCGGTACAGAGCACAAGACTCAAATCCAAACATAGTTTCCTAAATCAACAAAGCTCATACAGGCAAATCCCGAAACTCGCCGTATCGAGAGATGGCACAAACGGATGCAGGTCCGATATATGGGACTTCGGAAGGTATACATGATCTACCATATACAACATGGAATTCACACTGACCTGGTGTATCCGGGTACAAGAGTAAGATGAAGAGATTGGCATACACGTGTGATGGCACATGTGACTGTGGCGCAATACAGAACCCTGGACACCTGATGACCTCAAGCATTCTTTAAAACAACAGAAATTCTGAGAACATTAATAGATGAAACGACCAATAACTTTGATCCAAGTACTCTCACGCGAGTAGCTCAAAGAACTATTGATGCCTATCTCAATGAATGGATATATGGATATATTGATGGATCTGCATTTAGATCCACAATGAAAGCTGGTTTTGGTGTTTATATAAAATACATGGGCCGGATCCTCTGATGGGCTATCTGATGCTTGCGTGGAGGTTTGTTCCAACTATGAAGGAGAAATCACTGCACTTGAAGCAGCATTGTACCATCTGGGAATTGTTTTTTTATGCCTCTCCAAAGACCCAAATCATTGTTATTTTCACAAACTCGATGTCAGTTCTTCAAGCATTACAGACTGCTTGACATTGTGGACTTGACCTAATCACAATTTCTATAGACGTTGACCCCATTATCACCTCAGTTCTGCCGTGGATCTCTGAGACACTAAGACTCACCTGGCAATGACAAATAGACATACTCGCAAAGAAGGGATAAAGACAAGAACAGCCCCACAAATCAATAACTTTACAAACAGCAAAACAGCTCAAAAGAACAGCAATCAAAGAAACTTGGCTGAACAGATGGGCCATGGGAAGACGGGGAGGGAGGTATACATACACATTGACAAGCTCCAATCCAAATAACAGTATAAATCAACTTACAAGAAAGGATCAAAGCACCATTTTCCGACTGAGAACCCAACACATCTTATTTAACAAGCACCTGAACAGAATCCAACCACAATACACTCCTGAGTGCCACATGTGTACACACTCATATGAAACCGTTGATCATCATCTCTTTGAGTGTTCGTCGCTCAAAGATGTTAAGAAAATACTTCTTCCTCCGAGGCCAGATAAATGAAAGACTTTGCATGACCCTAGACAACAACTGACAAATACGTGCAGATACCTTTACACGGTATTGGGTCGAAGGGCGAGAGCCCTGATGCTGCTGGATACGTAACAACAACAGCATATCTTTCTTCTGTGTATTTCAGTCTGATGTTTTTGCAGGATTGTGATCGGAATTTGTCTGCACCTGGATAAGTGTTTGTCATTGTAGTCCCTTTATCATAATACGAAGTCAGTCTGACGTCATATCCTCCCCACTTCATGTGTATGATCTTATTGCAGCTTGTTGGGAAAATGTCCTACGTATAACTAAATGTTTCACTTCACAAAAATGAATCAGCCTTTCTTCTCTGTCGTTTCCTTTTCCCAGTTACCCTATTATTGTCTTATATTTGTCCTTTCCTATTTAGAGTTTATATATTCAATCAGTAGACGCCATTGAGGGTCTGTTGTAAGTTCTCATAATATTATTCTTTTTCTTTCTCGTTTTGATCATGAGTTTGTAAAATGGCAATACCGAATGGTTTAGGCCTGGACTTCAACAGATCACTCGATCGTTGCGTGTCCAGAATCCACACACAGATTTTTTTTTCCCCTGATTCCTGCTGAGCAAAATTCCTACGCCATGTTCACGTCTCTCTCTTTCTGAAAGTATTTTTATTGGTTTTTCGTCGTATAACCGGCGTCTGTATGTCTTTCCTCCGTCACACTCAATATATCAAGTTCCATAGCACTGGCCTCTGAAATTAAATTATCAATCTTGCTTTTCCCGATTAACGTTCGAACATTCCAGGTTTTAATTTACAACCTAGTCGCTCCATGTTTTAGTTTTTGTTCTGAAACCTTACTTTTTCTCATAATTTGTGGAGCATTAGTATTTGTTATTATTAGTTGCCCTTCGCAAGTGAGGATGGCGACATCATCAGACGGGTTTGTCTTCATGATGTAACGTGCGCTGTATGTGGATTATAGTGAGGAAGAAACTGTGCTGGTCGTCAACCTCACTCTCTGGTCCCGAGCTACCTTGGTCCAGTAACAAGATATATCGAGGCGACTGGAGATAGCACAAGATGCAGATTTTTCCTCGGGGTTTACTTCAGAATCCGTTCCCGTAAACAGGTATCATGCAAAGCAGCGGAGGTGTGACATTCAATAGGATGGAAGTGTAGGATGACCAGGACTAAATCTCTATGACCATAACAAATGGCACAGGAACCTGTCAGTACCAAATAATGTTCCAGATATCACAAAGTGTTGTCACAGAGTGAAAATCAAAGCCACCCATATAGATTCAGACGCACTATGATTAATCCGGCGTGTCTAAAACCCACAGGAGGCAGCGGATGTAAGCCCAGCCAAATTGTGATGATGTCCTCGAAACAAAGATACAAGTCACAAACATGTCATCAATGTCGAGGACAACTGGATAACTAGTCCATCGTTGCTGGTAATCCATTTGCGCCACCTTAACTATGAAATGTCACAGGCTATGAGGATGACAAATATCACAAACAAGGTAATCAGTGTTACAATAGACAACCGTCAAATCCACAAAACCGTTAAGTTTTTATCAAATCATTATGGACCTCCTTACTCACTTGAAGAGTTGCTTTTCTCTGTTAATATGTACAGCTGCGTTTTCTTCTCTAAGGTGGCCAGAAAGTGTCTGAACAATTATATTTATTCGTCTGTCCTTCCATTGCAAGTGTTTTCACTTGAACTGGCTGCGTAGGCTGCTCGGCATCGGGTGGAGTGACGAAGGCAGCACAGGATCGGGTGGAGTGACGACGGCAGCACAGGATCGGGTGGAGAGACGTACGCAGCGCAGGATCGGGTGGAGTGACGAAGGCAACACAGGATCGGGTGGAGGGACGTACGCAGCGCAGGATCGGGTGGAGTGACGAAGGCAGCACAGGATCGGGTGGAGTGATGAAGTGTCTGACATTCTTAGCAAGATGAACATGTTGAGCGGCCACACGCATCTGTGAAAAGTCCATACAGAATGGGCGGGACAGTTGTTGGCATATCCGATGATCGAATTCCTAAAGCAGCTGTTCTCAGAACAGGAAAATGCTCATAAAAAGGAAATATATCTGAAAAACGTTGGTGTCACTTCCTGTGAACTATTTGCACAGAACTCTTCCACCTGGCTCGCTCCGAAGGCGCTCAGATCGCAGAGTAAAACTCCATCATGGGGACTAAGAGTAAGCGAGCCGCTCGAAAGAGCAGAACGCACAACGGCTCCACATTCGACTCTTCACAAGTGTGCCTCGAGTGCGGCCGTGCCGGAATTGGTCTTTATAGCCATATAAGAACACCCCTGGCAGCACAAGGCGGATGCTGGCGCAATCTTCGCTTGCGCTGGGCAACAAGTATTATTGCATTTGGTTGGACGTAAACACGGCGAGGTCTCAATACCTTTCACAGCGTTCATTACAGAAATAACTAGCACAAAAACATGATAATAAAACATCAAATGTACCAGTTATGCTGACCCGACTTTGTAAAAACGCTCACACCTGATACCTGCGATGCGATCAAATTCATTTGGCTTGGCTTCGTTCGTTCTCAATCTCCCGCTACCAAGCACTGAAAAGGGCTTTGCAGGTAGCAGAATGTTGTCCGGAGAACGGAATTTGTTGTGTCGTAATTTACAGATTGATTGCGATATTTGGACCTTTCGGTCCAACACATCCGACTTCAGCTGGAATTTTTTGAGGAGCGGGTAAGTTTTTGGGGTTAGCCTTCCCTCTTCGGTCACCTCTCCTTGGCCAGTCTGCTCTGTTGCAGCCTGTTATCCAAGATCACCGCGTGGAGGTGTAGAAGAGTCTTGGCAGCTTTGGTTCGCTGGCCCTGACACTATCAGTCATTTATGAGCCCATGTGCCCCTCAGCATCTTGATCCCCAAATTCATTTAAATATGAATCGGTGGCGAACGACCTTTATTCCTCAAATGTAACTGAAAGTGTAAAGCCAGACACGCCACGATTATGTCTGTTACTCATTGCGGCGCGATATTTGTTAAACCTAGAACATAGGACCTGACCATCTAGTTAAGGACAGCATTCAAGTATTGACCTAACATTAACAATGACCACAACTAAAGACAAAACTTAATCACAAATTAACAGTAGAAGGAAATATATGAACACAAGAGAAACATGTCGGATACGTTCCAACTTTTGTAACACGCCAGGGAATGTATAGAGCAAGTATTTTGTTGTTGTAAAAGAGCAGGATCACTAAAGGTAAGCCGGTTTCATTACGATATGGTGGCTTTATGTTCCCTGACTGCCATGTGGGCGGTTGAAGTTTGAGACCCGATAAAAACACATATAGGTAATGGCTCAGTGACCACACCAAGACAAAAAAAGAACCTACCTTTCGTCAGGGTCAAAACAAGAACGAAAACAACAAACAAACCCTCACAGAAAAACAGGACATGATGTAAAATTATAGGCTCAAATTCGCCGCTATAACAGCACGTGACAGGACATTGTGAGACACGGCATGCCAGTTTTGAAACAGTGGGTCAAGACAGAAATAGGCAATACGATTGAACACACACAAACAGAGTAGGTCAAGACAGAAATGGGCAATACGATTGAACACACACAAACAGAGTGGGTCAAGACAGAAATGGGCAATACGATTGAACACACACAAACAGAGTGGGTCAAGACAGAAATGGATAATACGATTGAACACACACAAACAGAGTGGGTCAAGACAGAAATGGGCAATACGATTGAACACACACAAACAGAGTGGGTCAAGACAGAAATGGGCAATACGATTGAACACACACAAACAGAGTGGGTCAAGACAGAAATGGATAATACGATTGAACACACACAAACAGAGTGGGTCAAGACAGAAATGGGCAATACGATTGAACACACACAAACAGAGTGGGTCAAGACAGAAATGGCCAATACGATTGAACACACACACAAACAGAGTGGGTCAAGACAGAAATGGGCAATATGAGTGAACACACAGAGTGGGTCAAGACAGAAATGGGCAATATGAGTTAATACACACACAAACAGTTGAAACATGAATAAATCAAACACCCCCCCCCCTCCCCCCAAATAAAGAAACCAAAAAAAAACCTGCAAATAGTAAACAAATTTCAACAGGCATGTATGTACAAAGACACGGCCTGACTAACAGAAAGAAGACGTCAAAGAAAATCTAAAGAGGAAGCATTACCAAATACATTTACGCCTGACTGTTCACAACTGACCCTAAAGTAAAAACAGCTAGACGCCAAAGATAGAGCAGTTAATGAGCTGACAGCAGCTAGCAGTTCATAGCTGGTTGCATCGATCAGCGTCACAGAACCATAGTTGACAAAAACACTATTCTATCTACAAGCGGCGGTCCTGGAAACAGACTGCAACCATGGATCCTAGCTAAGTGATTATGGATTGATCCAAGAGGGGAAAGCAAAACCGGTCCCAAAAATGCCTTGTTGAAATCGGATGTGTTGGGACCACAAAGGCGCAGATATTGTAGCTTCGCTGTACATTATAGCACAACGCCATAGACGCCCTCTTCAGGGTGCACGCCGAAGTAGTAGAAGCAGAAGAGGACGACGAAAAAATATTACGTTTGACCAATATGTGTATGTACTACACATATATAAACAAATATCTTTCTTTCTCTGTCCTTAACCGATATGTTGATGTTCCATAAGAAGTGTCTACTTCACCCACAAGAGTAAGACTTTCCACAAATAATCAATGGCTGTCTGAATAAATATTTCATTTACTCCCACCAGCACTCTCCTCTCTACCCCCATCACGTCTGCTATCTAAGACGAGCTACAATACCGTATCATTTAAACTAATCTAGACGTTTCTCCTTCCCCTGTTCTGCTCCTTGGCCACCGGATAGAGCTTCTTCATTCCTTTCTGGTATTGATCGTCTCTGCCAGTTTTAGTATGCCCATCATTACGGTGTAGTTGTACTCGCATTGGTGGTACGTTTCATCTATTTTTATACTTGATTTCTGTTATCGTCCACTACTTCCCTACGATTAACATCATCTAAGAGCTTTTCAATCAATCCATACCGGATCCACCAAATGGATGTATGAGTGTCTATGTACATTACGGACCCCAGACAATGATTGCTCTCGGGTCCTGTCAGAGCAGCAGCGCAAACCAAGGTTATTCAGGGTGTGCCAGCATGACAGCCCCGGAAAAGGACTCTCGAAGGAGTTGCTATCGCATTGCTTATCTAATGTCTCTTGGCTAACTCGAAGATAGAGAACAGCGTACGCGCACCTTACGCAGGGTAATAGTTATCCATCACAAGTGATGAAGACCACTCTCTTTGTTCAGCCGTGTGGACAGTCGCATCACTTGCTGTGTCCGCTGAAATGGGTGACTTGCGCGGTGATTTGGATTAAAGTGAGGAAGAAACTGCGCCTTTTGTCAACCTCACTCACAGAGCCTAAGCTACCTTTTGCCAGTGGCAAGACATTCATCGAGACTACTGGAGATAGCATAGGATGCAGATTTTGCCTCAGGGTTATCACCGAAGCCTTTCCGTAAACATGTAACCCGCAGGGTAGAAAGGTGGGAAGGCATCTAACGCAGTTTGTCGTGCCTTTTCGATAACCACAAGAGGTCGTGTGGACAACACTCAGCGTGTGATTGACTCTGGCATCTCTCCCCAGCTGTATTCAGCTCATCATAGTAGCATCCAAAATTCCCACACGCCATATTCATGAAGGTGAACCGGCAGAACTAACCCGTGAAATACGACACAGGTATAAGCGTAGCGCCATTCAGCCAGCGTCCAGACCAGGATAAACGGATGGAAGAGATCACCAAAAAAAAAAAACGAAATAAGTACAGACGGAAAACAACTCCACGTTTCCGTGAACACAAGTGTAAGTCGTCGACTAGTGTGAATTCCAGGCAAATCCGTGGTCTGGCGGCATCCATAATGATCCAAAACAGTAGAGAAATGTAGACTCGCAGCCAGTTATGGCGCCATCTTTGCCAGATTTTTACGCAGATTTACGCAGGGTACGTTAAAACGAAATGGCGTAATTGTAATAGCAACATCGCCTGTAGGTTTTCATGAGTTCTGCCGGTTGGAGCTTTGTCACATTGTAAAGCCATGGTGTCGCCCAATTAACAGTGAGCTGGCTTGCTAAGACTGGGATTACACCGAGGCAGGGTTCGAAATCACGGACGAACATCACAATAATCCGGGCGTGGTTTGTTCCTGGTACGACCGCTCCACCAGTCGACCCAGCTATAAATGGTTACCTGACGTATGAGTTGTAGAAGGTATAAACAGCAAGGAAGGGAACTAGCCACCCCATCTCACATAGGCTGCGGCTTAGTCAATGAAGAATTATCTTCATCCCCGACGGCAATTGTTGCCATGGGATCCACCTTTACCTTATATCAAATAAGATAGAGGAAGTCCCTTTGTACACACTGCCGTCGGCGATGAAGCGTTAGAGATATTCCTTGTACCAGAACTAAGCTTTTATGTAGTATGGTGACCAATTCCCTATAATGTTCTTACCTTTCTAAGCTGTTTGTTCCAGGTTAAACCAGCTCTTTGTGATTACATGCTCCTACCAACTTAAGACAGTCTTTCTAAGCTGTTTGTTCCAGGTTAAACCAGCTCTTTGTGATTATATGCTCCTACCAACTTAAGACATTGTCTGTCTAAGTTGTTTGTTCCAGGTTAAACCAGCTCTTGGTGATTATATGCCTCTTCAAACTTAAGACATTGTCTTTCTAAGCTGTTTGTTCCAGGTTAAACCAGCTCTTGGTGATTATATGCTCCTACCAACTTAAGACATTGTCTTTCTAAGCTGTTTGTTCCAGGTTAAACCAGATCTTTGTGATTGTATGCCCCTTACAACTTAAGACATTGTCTTTCTAAGCTGTTTGTTCCAGGTTAAACCAGCTCTTGGTGATTATATGTCCCTTCCAACTTAAGACAGTGTATTTGTAAGTTAAATCTTCTTCTTCTGCTTCGGTTCTGAACTGGAAGGTCTGTTGCAGTTTACAGCGAGGCTGTAAATACAGCGTGTGTTTCATTATCACGTGAAACTCGCCTGATGATGTCGCCATCCTCGCTTGCGATTGGCAACTTACACAGAGGCTGCGATAAATGCGCCTTTGGATCTGACACTTCCGATTTGAGCTGGTCTTTTTTAGGACCGTGCTTGCCCTCCCACTGCGATACCCATTCCCTTAGCCAAACTACACTAGTACAGCCTGTTCCCAGGGCAGCCGCTTGGAGGCCGTATTCGGTTTTGGTCAGCCCTTGTTAGCTCACTCTGCTGTCATTCACTGTGCGACATCTTCGACTCCTAATTTAAGTCAAAGCACGCGAGCCATCAAAATGATTAATGACCCGTGCCTGGATTCTTGTGGAGAGTTAAACAGAACTTCGCCCTCAAGGAACTGCAGCCCGTCAACTGCAAGTCGGGTGCCCGTTTACAGTCGAGGTGAACCTGTCACCTTTGTTGGTTGAGACAACCGCTCTAAATGATCTGCCGATAAAACCATCGAATATAATTAAAATGTATAGTATTCTTAGTTTTAGTCGACCTGTACTTCTACAGGAGCGTAAGCCCCTGTGCAGGTCCCATCTCTGATGTGGGCTGGATGTAGCCAGAAGGAGGATTTCCTGCTTAACATGCTAGGCTCGAGCAGCTCATTACTCCACTATGGAGGGTGGTTAACTGATGTGCGAGTCCATCCTAACGTATTTATACTGATTTAGAAGACTCTGCAGAGTCTGTATACAACCAGTTTCTTGGAGGCTTGTTTAACCGACGTGCGAGTCCATCTTAATAGACTCAAACACTAGAGCAAAGTAGACCCCCAGCATGTTAGGCGCCATCTATGCTACTCTTAACAAACCATCTAGCCATGACCGGTGTTATGCCATGTCACACAGCTAGTAGCCTCTTACGACATGCTCTCTGTGGGGCAGTGGTGCTATTCTTGCCCTTATCACACCCACAGACCCTGGCAGACCACACGGGATAGTATTATCAGGGTCAAAAGTAAGCCGCAGGTTACAGAACGTCCATCTTACAATTGTCAACTCATTTGACAGACGCAATACATTACTTCCCTTACGTGGAGATGCTATACTTGGGACCCTGGTATTCAAACATGCAAGTTAACGTCTGTTGCCAGGTAGCCGAATGCTTCGGCTATACGTAAGCAACTTCATGCGGCGTGCTAGGCCTGTGGGAAGATATAAATAGTATGAATATATTTTTTACTAGAATATTGTCTGGGCAGCGGTCGGCAAGCCTACTGTTTTCGATTCCTAACTGCCGAAGGAGTCCGATCTCACTATCCAAAGATCACGGAAATGTTTACCAGAAGATCCAGGTGAAAAAAATCCGCGAATCAACAGTCTCCACCGTGATTCGAATCCGCGATCTCCGGCACCCGAGGCGGACATACCTTACCAAACCCCCCACCCCCAGATGCTATCACAACAAGACAAAAAATCCGGTGTCTGCCAGACTGGACACGTGGGATTCCTTGCCACTGTGTTGGGATTGTGAGTCTGGCGTTAGACCCCCATGTCACGCTGGCTCCCTAGCATAAAGAAAGTGGACACCGATCAAATATATCGTAAAGGGTTGGAAATCACTTCGTGTTCAGTTTGACTGGACATGTCAGCGATTTTTCTCGGTACAACCTCTTCTCTACGTACAGAAAGGATTGGCAAAACTACTGTACTGCAAAACTACCATAGTGGAACACATTACAAACAGATACACAGCCGGGTCCATGCACTGGCCAATACGTCATGATGTCGCCCAATGGACTACGGTACTTCCCCAGTAGAATACACACAGGCAAATCTTACATCAAACCACAAAAATATAAGGTATATCACATTTCTAACAGAACAGAGGAACATTAACTTTATTGAGCCAATTCTCCAAGACATGAAAGACAAGAGTTCAACATTCCAATGCCATGGTCATTCCAGCGATGATTTGTGGTAAACTTGCCTGACAACAGTTGGACACGTGGTACGCTTGCCTGACAACAGCAGGACACGTGGTACGCTTGCCTGAAAACAGATGGACACGTGGTACGCTTGCCTGACAACAGATGGACACGTGGAACGCTTGACTGACAACAGCTGGACACGTAGAACACCGTTTCGGTGGCAATATGCTTGTGCACGTCCCCTAGGTTGCCAACCTACCTGATGGAGAGATGGGCTGATGAAAGACCTAGGCCCGCATCGGTACAACGTCGCAACAGATGGGGACGCGTAGAGAATATTGTTGACTTCCTCGCATACTTCTTCTTCTGCGTACGCAGTCAGACAGTAACCATTATTTTTTCGAAAAAAGCGGCGGTCATCCTGAGGCTGTCGCCGCTGCCATAGAGCTTGTCTTGCAGTTCCACTGGTGATGGCCACATCTGCTCTCTCTGATCCTCGTATGTCGGGCAGTTCTGCAGCAGATGTTCAGCGGTCATTTTACCGGTACAGCACGGGCATTCGTCGGTACCACCTATCTTCAATTTGTTGAATAGGTGGTACCTCAGTCTATTGTGGCCAGTGCGAAGTCTGAAGACAACGACCTGCTCTCTTCTGTTCAACTGGTAATAGGCATCGTTTTTGGTGTAACCAGTATGTTCGGTTTCCCATTTGGTAATGTATCTGGCTTTGATAAGCCGTTTTGACTCTTCGTACGTCATACTAGTATCTGTTTGTGGTAGTCTTGCACCTTCTTTTGCCAGTCTGTCTGCCTCCTCGTTGCCTTGTATGTTGCAGTGTGAAGGGACCCACTGAACCACTACCCTTTTTGGTGCGGACTGCTGGCACAGTTTGCAGAGTGCTGCTCTTAAGTCATTAAGCTCAGTGTTTTTCTGGCCAGATCGTCTGCAAACATTGAGCTATGGACTCTCCTTGGTATATTCTCTGTAATGTCGTTTATATATACCAGGAAGAGTGTGGGTGACAGTACTCCCCCTTGGGGTACTCCCTGCTCGAGTGTCACCTTTTTGCTCATCTGCACTTGTACTTGGACTCTGGCCGTTCTTTGTTTGAGGTAGTGGTTGATCCACTTGTACATTTTCCCACAAATATCACTTCTTCTTAGCTTGACTCTAAGTCCGTCTTTCCAGACTTTGTCAAATGCCTTTTCCAGATCCACCCAAACAGCTACTGTGTGTTTCTGTGCCTGGTAGGCATCTTCTATTTCCTGGGCTATGAGGATGACCTGGTCCTCAGTAGATCTGTGCTGTCTAAAGCGGGGTTGCTGTGGAATTAGTATTCGTTTTTCTTCCAGATGCCACATCAGTCTGGTGTTTATCATACGTTCCATCAGCTTGCCGACACAGCTCAGTAGGCTGATGGGCCTGTATCCATTTGGATCTGTTTTGTCCTTTCCTGTTTTTGGTACTGGTACCAGTACTGCGTCTTTCCATGCCTGGGGTACAATTCCCCTTTTCCAGCTTTGGTTCAGGACCGATAGCAGTTTCCTCTTCGCTGTTTGGCCCAGCCCCATCAGCATTTCGTTTGTTATCCCGTCTTTTCCGGGAGATTTCCTTTTCTTTAATGTTCTCATAGCCTCTTCCATTTCGCTCATTGTTAATTTGGCCATCATGTGCTCTTCCGGTGCCGTATTGATGTTGTCGTGCCCCTTTAGCTCTTCACTAATGTCTGTATGCCTATCTGCAGGGACCTCGATGTGGTTTGCTCTGGCATAGTGATCGACAAAAGCGTTTGCAGCTTTCTTATCGGTGAGCAGGTTTTCGCCCTGCTTGATGGTAATTTGTTCGTTTGACGGGGTTTCGTCGTTCATGGCTCTGACTAGCTTCCATAGCTTGTTCCCTTCTTTGTCCAGGTTTAGGCTTTCCGTTTTGTTTTTCCAGCTTTCTCTTGCTGTTTGCTTGAGATTGTATTTGTATTTCGCGTCGCGGCTTTGAGGGCGATGTTTGCCTCCATAGATTGTTCTCGCTCTGCCATGTTCCTAGCATTTGTTACTGCATCTTCCACTTTCTGCAACTCATCATTCCAGTAGGGCTTATAGTTTTTCCTAGCTCCTCTCGGGATGGTTTCAGTGGCGGCTTGCATTATTGCCTTGCTTAGGCTTTCCACCATGGGCTTCATTTTGTTGTTTCGTGTGTTGATGGTTTCACACAGCCCATCTGTCAGGATTGCAAATCTGTCCCAGTCGGCTCGTTTGTAATTCCAACGTGGGAGCGGTTTTGTTTCCTGTGGGCCTACTTCCATATCAATGTCTAGCCTGATCGGCCTGTGGTCGCTACCTGCCAGTTGGTTTAGCACCTGGCGGTCTATTTTATGGTGTATGTCCTGTGTGGAGAAGGCCAAGTCTGGAGTCGAGGTGGTACGCCATGTTCTAGAATAGAAACTAGGGGTATCCTCCGGCCTATTGATTAGGGAGAGATTTGTATCTATCTCCCAATCTTCCACTTCGTCACCTCTGCTGTCTGTGTCAGAGTATCCCCATCTCTCCGAGTGGCTGTTGAAATCTCCAACTACTATGCAGTTGGAGTCTTTGACTTCCATACTCGAGAGCGATAGGTCTCTATTTGGTGGTCCGTACAGATTGAAAATGCGGAGCTTCTTCTCTTGCGCCATTATGTCAACTCCTACAATTTCTGCTTGTCCGGTGTGACTGACAGGTACCGCGCTACTCGGTATGCAGTTTCTGGTCAGTATCAGGACCCCTCCTTTGTGGCCTTCTCTATCGAGACGGAAGGTCTGGTATCCTCTGATTGAGAACCTCGCATACAGCACATCAGCCAAACAGACGACGAGGAGGGTGATATGTGCGAGGAAGAAATCTATCAATGGTAACATTGATTTTCATTGGAGTCTAAGATGACAACTGTGACAAGATGGCTATACTGGAATACTTGAACCCTGGTATTCAATCAGGCACGGTTGCATGATGCTAGGTAGTCAAGTACTGCTAATCCGTGTCTGTCCTTCGCCCTAGAGTACCATGCTGGCCAAAGGGCATGACGCAGATCATGTCTCCGTTGCGTTGGTAGGCGGATGTAACTGTATACCACTAAGACACCTTCCTCGTCCACATATCGTCTGTCATGCTGTCCACATGTACTGTCGTATTGAAGCAGAGTAGACGAGATTCTAGTTCTGTCTGGTGGCGATTGTCAGTATTTCGGATGTGCTATTTCAAGGATTTATGTAAGACTCTTCGCTTGATTCCGCTGTCCGTAGCACGGAGATTCTCTGCGTCTGATTTGCGTATACTCCAAAACTCATACCTATATACCATTGTTGGGATAACCATGCCATTGAAGGCGTGAGCCCTGGCCTTGATGTCTGTCATCTGATTAACGTTGAGCCAACCCGCCGCTCTCCAGCAAGAGATCTCTTTGTCAATGGTGTGGCTGTTGTTGATGTCCTGGTCTAGGCAGACATTAGTATTTACATTTTCGATGAACTTATTTTTCAGTCGCAGCTCAGCCGGAGGAGATAATGTTTATCAAAAATACGACGGGACATGTGATTAGCAACACCAATGAGCAAACAAAGAGAAAGGATGAACATTTTGCAGAACTTTTAAACCACACGACTCCACAAGATTCCCCTGACATTTAGTCAGCGGATTCAGAACTACGGGTAAATTCACTGCAGAAGAAATGAAAGTCATACACCTTCTGAAAGACGACAAAACGACCGGGCCCAAGTGATATCTCCGCGGAAGAGATCAAAGCGGACATTGTAACATCAACAATGATGTTATACAAGCTACTCGGTAAAGTCTGGGAGAGGGAAGAAATACCGGAAGACTGAAAAGAAGGCAGATTTACAGCAGGGTACAGATTATAGAGGAATAATGTTATTATTGGTACCCGGACAAGTTTTGAACAGCATCATTCTAGAGAGATTACAAAAGGCTATAGATGACCAGTTGAGGGATGAGCAGGCCAGCGTTCGACTAAACGGGTCCTGTATAAACCAGATAGCAACACTGAGAATAATAATAACATAGTGCGGAATAGAAATGGCAGTTTTATTATAGGATTTATGGACTACGACAAAAGCATTTGACAGCTCGGACATGACACCACTATGGAAGTTGCTCACACACTATGGAGTGCCCCCACAGTTCTCTAATATAACCCAGTAAACATGAATCAACGAAATGTCGAGTGCTACATAGGGTCAGTTTTCTGAACGCTTTGAAATAAGAAAGGGGGCTTGGCAAGACTGTCTACTATCATCAGTACTCTTCTTGACTGGATTATTAAGTCAACATTATCGTCAAACAAAAACGGAATTAAATGGACTTTGCCGGTGATTTGGCTCTTATCCCCACATATCAGATGTAAAATAAGATACGTATACTCGAAGAGAGGTCACTATGATTAGGGCTTAAATACACAGAGACAAAACACAGGTTTTACAAATTCAACTAACAATGATAGAAAATGGAGTCTTTCCCATAACTTGGCATCAATATAAACATATTAGGAGGTACAGACAACGATGTTCGGTTAAGAATACAGAGGCGAGAAAAGGTTTCATTGCAATGAGAAATTTATGAAAGTCAAAAGAAAAAACCCATCACCAAAATAAAAATCTTAAACATCAACGTAAAAACCATTCTGCTATACGGCTCTGTAACATGGAGGACAACACAGGTACTTATGGAAAAGGTACAGACTTTCGTCAATGGTTGCCTGCGCAAAATAGAAGGGTGGAAATGGTAGGACAAGGATACCAACGTGGAACTGATGGTGGGAAACGGGACAAATACCAGAGGAGCATGGGATACGTGGGAGGTGATGGCGATGGATAGGCCACACATTACGGAAACCAGTGGATAACATTACCAGACAGACTTTGTTCTAAAATACACAGGGCAAGAGAAGTAGAGGAAGGTCAAGACATACGTGGAAGAGGGAACTGGTAGCAAATGTAAAGGCAGCTAACACGACGTGGACATAATTGACTCAGATTGCTTATGATAGGGGCACTTGGCGAGTATTTGTTAAGGACCTATGCTCCGCAGGGAGCTAATAGGTTTTTTGTGATTGAGAAACAAAAACTTTTTTATATTTATGATCTTTCCAGCCTCCTTGATTATTATGAAAATGATGATTCGATGGCTTTGATTAATGCAGCGTCCGTATGGTAATTATGAAATAATAATTCATTGAGTGGATATAAACATGCTAGAAAGGAATGAAAAGGAGCTAAAAAACGAATAGTGGGATTCCAGAATTATAGTTTGGAGAAAAAACTCACAAAAACCGACCTACAGTGTCTAGAAAAGAGAAGAATTTGAGGTAAATTAATTCAAGTTTATAAGATAATCAATGGACGGGATCAATTAAACTATACCAAGTTTTTTTCAAAGTACTACCGGCTACAAGAACAAGAGGGCACAGCTTCAAATTGTGTAAAGACAGGTCCATATTAGATATATGGAAATATTTCTTTAGTCATAGAATGGTCAATGTTTTGAATGTCAAAGAATATAGTGGAGGCAGGGTAAGTTAATGCATTAAACAAAAGATTGGATGCACAGTTATCTTTAGTTTAGGTAAAAAGTCAAGTCAAGAGGAAATTCAGCAGAATTAACCGCTGGTTGGAAATTGAGAATTTGGAAGACTCCATTGTACTAAGCCGCAGCCTGTGAGAAGTGGGATGGCCAGTACCCTTCCTTGCTGTTTTTACTTTTCCTAACTCATGCGTCATGTACCCATTTACAGCTGGGTTGACTGGAGAAGCGATCCCAGATTAAAATCCCAACCCGGATTTTTGTTTGTCTCCGGACGCGATTCGAACCGAGGCACACTGTTACCAAACAGAACAGCGAATTGCTGACTGTGAACTGAGCTAACATATTTTAGGTAGAGTGGAATAAAATGGTTGTATGCAGACTATGTGCAGCCTTCTTCTACTTCGTTCGTTCTCAATCTACCGCTACCAAATCCTGAAATGGCTTTGGAAGTAACAGGATGTTCTCCGGAGAACGGTATGCGTTGTGTCGTAGTTCACAGCTAAACTGCGATATGTGCACCTTTCGGTCCGATACATCCGACTTCAGCATGACATTTTTGAGTACCGGGTTAGCCTTTTCTTTTCGGTCCCTTCTCCTTAGCGAATCTGCCCTGTTATCCAGAAACACCGCGTGGAGGTGCAGAGCGGACTTGGCAACTTTGGTTAGCTTGCCCTGACGTTAACAGTCAGCTTTGGCTCGCTGGCCCTGACGCTAACAGTCAGCTTTGGGTTGCTGACCACTGCTTAGCATCTTGATCCTTAAGACTCACCATACAGCCAGTTTCTTCCCCTTGATTTACAAATATCTATGTGCATCAAATATATTCTTGAACGCCTTCACCATGTCCCACTTTAGACAGGCATTCGGACTCACGGGAAAACGCCATTGAAAGACCGACGACTAAATGACGAAACTTTCATGTGTCAACTATTGTCCGTTTCATAATGGTTGCTGTCAATCGCCGCCTAATATATGAAAAACCCTTACACCGATATGCGTGATTTTTTTCACTTGAACTTATCTTTTCAATGTCCCAAACAACTTAATAATTTACATTGTGTCAGGTAGTGTCATTTTCTTAAAGTCGCTAGTTCTTTTGATTAGCAAAGGAGTTATTTTGTCCCGTGAGAACATAATTGACTGTAAAAAATTGTGTATGCCTTTCTTTGGCCATAGTCGTCTCTCCAATTCGAATGAGATTTTTTACATTAGGTTCCACATAATGCCCTTTTGTAATGTAGTTCATTTGTTTTAGGAGCTTTAAGAAGTAACTGGACATTTAGCATAAAAATGCAGTAGAATAATATAAAGTACATACTTCAGATGTATTGGTTCAAATTTTTTTTAAATATGGTGGAGTAAACAATAAATGATTATAATTCAGTTCTGAGATCCATCTTCTAGCTGATTTGGGTGGCCCTGAATAGAACCGTTTTACCAAAGTGATGGAAACTTCTATTTCTCGGAAAGCAAGCATGTAGGTTAATTTTTCACTTAATTATAGTCGGATGATTCCGACACATTGATGACTGCTCTCGGACGACAGAATGATAGTTCACCTTTTTTTCAACAGCCTTCGTCCTCTTTCAAGACATGGTCCTCGTATTTAGCCCAAAAATATTTGTTTATATTTAAGAAGACTGCATACTTTAGTTCTTTCATATCGCATAGTTTGAAAGTTTTATTTTCAGCTGCTACTTGTCCTTTAAGGAGTACTACCTAGTGAGGGGTATTATTTTTATAATTGTTGTAACTTTATAAAAAAAATGATATATTCATATACGTTGGGCAGGTGCTATAAAGATGATCACCCTACATCCTGATATCATTTATTGTATTGTAGCATTCCAATTGTTAATTAAACAAAAAATACTGAAAACATATATTTGAAAAAATGGCAAAACTTTGTATTGTAATTTATCCCGTGTCTTTGACCATACACATTTAATTCCTTCTTATCGTGCTGTTCAACATTTTCCCTTCATTATAGACTATAGCCAAAGCTACATCTTTTACGATTGTGTTTTTATGAAAATTCAAAATATTTACTCAATTTTGTTTTAAAATGTGATACTCCAAATTATAATAACTCTTATACATTGTAAGATAGCTTGATTTCCATAGTTCACAGCTACGCCATGGTTTTCTAGAATATATGTGCAAAGTTGCAGGACAATTGCTTTTAAAAACAAAAAAGTTATCACACAAACCGTCTGTTCGTTGGGGTTTTCTGCACAAATTTAGGGCACTATTTTTTACCATTTTTTGATGATTAAATACCTTGATTCTTATCGATGACCTCCAACCTGATATATAAACCCTTCATTAGTTGCATGACAATCATCCAGTACAAATATCCTCCATTTTGTCCTCCTGGCATCACAGGATGCCTTAGTATCTTTTCTCTGAGTGCCTTTTATGTTTGCAACAAAATGTTCTTGTGTTCACAGGACTCTCTCAGATACCTGCAAGTATGCCATTCCATTTCTTCCATTACCAACAGAGATTTTGTCCCATCATTATAAACAGAGATTTTGTCCCATCATTATAAACATAGATTTTGTCCCATCATTATAAACAGAGATTTTGTCCCATCATTATAAACAGAGATTTTGTCCCATCATTATAAACAGAGATTTTGTCCCATCATTATAAACAGAGATTTTGTCCCATCATTATAAACAGAGATTTTGTCCCATCATTATAAACAGAAACTGCAATAGCAACAACAGCTTTCACAAAAGTTAGACCAGGATTCTTATTCTTGGGACATAATTTCAAGATAGCACTGTTCAGTCAATCCTTGACATTCTGTGTATTTCCTTCAGACTGTTTTTTAGTAGTTCATTCCAAGATCAGGTGCTACACGGTGCGCATGTCAGACAACAACATCCCCAAACAACTAATGTATGGCGAGCTGAAAGAGGGCCTGCGTCTGGTCGGTGGATAAAAGAAGCACTTCAAAGGCACCCTCAAAATATCTCTGAAACCTTCAACATCGATGCAAACTCAAAGGAGTGCCTGTCACAGGACAGCCAGGCATGAGGTAGAACCGCCATAAGAGACGACTCCATATTTGAGGAGCGCATGATTACAGGGGTGCAGATATAACGCGCCGTGAGAAATAACAAAATTGACAGTCACGTGTCCAACTTTGACCTTAAATTCTGCACACGTGGAAGGGGTTTGTGTGCCCGAATTGGACTATACAGCCACCTCCGGACTACCTGTGAGGTGCAACACATGTCTGACTGCTATTGTCATCATCGCTTGCGATGGATGGCTATTATTATTTTGAACCTTGTCAACATTTATAATTGTGCGCCAACTTCAGTGACGATATTGCTATTGGATTTTCTTTCTGCCCCAACTTACTCTTTCCATTCTACAGAAGAGCCACATTTCAAATACTTCCAAGCTGTTTTCATCCTTTTTTCTTCTAGAGTCCATATTTCAGCCCAATAAAATACAATTGCCCATATATGAGTGGCGATTATTCTTTTCCTCAACAGTTCCAACCTGATATTCTTTGAGACTAGCAATTTATGTTTTTCTATAAAGCCTATTTCTGCAAATGTAATCCTCGTCTTAATGTATGCCTCATTGTGGGATGCTTCTGTACTTGTTCTGTTATTTCGCCATTGATGATTGTGTTCATTTGCCTGTGTTACTAGCCTATGACCATAGTAGTTTTCAATTGTTTATTTTCATGCCAAGCTCTTTGACTGCTGTTAATTGTTTCAAACAGCATTGCTACTGATCCTCCCATTATGGTTTGGTGACCAGCAAATTTGAAGACATTCATTTTCATACCATTGACTTTGATACCCATATTATAACTCTGAACAATATTTGTTCATCATCCTCTCAGAATATGCGTTACAGAGACTCGGTGAAAGTGAGCAACCACGTGGTTCCCTCTGTCTTATTGAAACAAATATAACAATTCGAATATGTACACAAACAACAATCACTAGAAGACACGAACGATAACATGACGGAGACAGATGATGTTAATAATATCAATGTGTACTGTCGTGCCAGCTAGCACCAAGCTGTATACCAGCACTTATCCATTGTGCAATTGCTTCAAAACTGTCAATTAATTCGCCTCATGGCCTATTCGATTCTGTTATTGCCCTGCCAATATGAATTATAGAAGCAGTTTATTACTTTGCGTACGTACGTTAATATTTGTTTCTGCCCAGTGGCACAACTAGAACCAATGGCTGCTCCTTATATAATTATTGGCCATAATGAATATATGACAAAACTATTTCAATATAGCCATTATGTACTTAAAAATTACCATTAGCTAATTATTTTTTTAAATTAATGATTCCCAGGAGCAACTCAGTGCAAGTGAAGAAACTGGGATGTGACCAGTGCACCATGGCGGTCGCCACGCTACTGGTATACCCTCAAGATGGCTGAAAGAGTATGCCTATAACTAGTGGAATGTGTGACAATGCTAATTTATGTTAATGTTTTCACACGGAATGTGCGACAATGCTCCCTTCTGTAAATGTTTTTACACGAAATGTGCGGAAATGTTCACTTCTGTTAATGCATCTACAATGTTTCATAAGCTGTAAATATATGTGTCAACTGCTTGAACGATTTTGTATGCAATAAATCTTTATCAATGGATGCGAGAACAGCGTTCTTCACATTGGAAATATATAGATCGAATTCAGTCATATAGAAATGAATCATGGACATCAGTAAACAAATAGGAAGATCACGAGAAACCATTTTGTTAAGAACATTAAAACAACAAAAGTAACGCTGATGTTCTGAGTGAGATCAATGCACAAGGCATGATACTGCAACTATCAGATTCACAACAGTTAGCATTCATATTTGTTGTGCATGTTGTGACAAGAAAAGAGTTGGAGGCAAACGATAACGACAAGCAAAAATGAAGAAAAAATAAAGAGAGAAGATTCTTAACTTAACGTCTTTATACTGATTTAGAAGACTCTGCAGAGTCTGTATATAACCAGTTTCTTGGAGGCTAGTTTAACCGACGTGCGAGTCTTTTTTAATAGACTCAAACACTGCAGCTAAGTAGACCTGCAGCCAGTTAGGCGCCATCTATGCAGTTCTTAACAAACCACCGGAGCGATGAGGCTAACGTTTGATCAGGCAAAACACATTGATCAGATAATGTTAGCCAGGGTCAAGAGAAATATACTGGCCAAGACCCTCACCTGACCTCCTCGTTGGTCGTCCTGGAAAAGGGATGTTGTCGAACGACAACAGTCTACCTAACAAGGTGAGAATCGACATGATCCCAGTATTAGCGAGTGACATATAGATGAAGCCAAGTTTTGCACAACCACATGGAGGACCCCGGCCCACTTCATCAGCACGCTCGGGATGCCAGAAAAGCTACTGTAATCTGCCACAAATTCTGTCCTTTTCAGGATGCACAAAAGGCTTACAACAAACAAACACATTTTTTGGGTAGATTTTTAACGAGAATTTTGAATTTTGTCCGGGCAGCTGAATTTTTTTCCACATGGATTTTCTAGTGAAAATTGCCCTGGTCTCTGTGTAGCGAGATCAGTGTCGACCACGTTAAAAATTGCTTGACAGTTGGAAATTGAAAAGAGTAATCTTAACGATTACGCGAATATAAATCCCAGCCTCAAACGTGATTCGAACCCGCGACCCGCGGGGGACACCTTACCCTTAGATTACTGGGTCCCCCTGTATCTTCATGTGGCCTCTGAACCATTCTCTTGATTTCGAGCATCCCTCAGTACAATCCTGTGCTAGATGATAGTACACATACTTAACCACTTAGCGGCCTGTCTTCTATCACAGATCACAGAGGACTTACTGTCTATTTCCTGTAGCTTATAGTTTCTCCGTCAATCATTTTGGAATTAAATGGGATTAAAGGACCTGGAATTTGCTAACAGCTGAACAATCCTTTCTCATGATCAAAATCAATTGCAAAATAAAAATGAGGCAACTCGAGGCATCGAGAATCTTCTGGATAGTTTAAAATGGCAAGGAATAAAGTCAATAACAGGAGCTGACATGAGACAATCATAAGACTGTCAGAATAAAGATGAAACTACAGGATTACAACAACGACCACATTCAATAGTTCAATGTGGGACTCCTTGGAAACATGGATATAAAATGTATATTTGTAGTAACGATATCAAATATGTGTCGCATGTTACAATAATAAGAAGAAATATTCGAAGTTCTGGGGAAAAGATAATACCAATACAAAGACTGGGTAACAATAAAAACTAAAGAAAAAATTAACACTTTGCAGTTCAGCCAGCAGGAAAGGGTTGTCGAACTGCTGGCTGAACTAAAAAGGGTTCAATTGCTGACTGGATGAACTGGACTGGAAAGGGTTAAAATACTGGCTGGATGGACTGGAAAGGGTTAAACTACTGGCTGGATGGACTGGAAAGGGTTAAAATACTGGCTGGATGGACTGGAAAGGGTTAAACTACTGGCTGGATGAACTGGAAAGGGTTAAAATACTGGCTGGATGGACTGGAAAGGGTTAAACTGCTGACTGGATGGACTGGAAAGGGTTAAACTGCAGGCTGTGTGGATTGAAAAGGGTTAAACTGCAGGCTGTGTGGATTGGAAAGGGTTAAACTGCAGGCTGTGTGGATTAGAAAGGGTTAAACTGCAGGCTGGATGGATTGGAAAGGGTTAAACTGCAGGCTGGATGGATTGGAAAGGGTTAAACTGCTGACTGGACTGGAAAGGGTTAAGAAATTAAAAAAATGAAGATAGTGGATTAGAACAGATGCAAAACTAGTAATAATAGAGCCAAGGCACATGAAATATACACTGACGCGAACAAATAAGTAAGAAAGGGGATCAGATGAGACAAAAGAGAATATATTGATGAGTTGGCTCTAGGGGCAGGGGAAGCTGCAGCAGAAGGAAATATTAAAAATATGTACAAGAGCTCAAAGAAACTAAAAGAAAAATATCAGCACGTGAATTTCTTTAATAATGATAAGAAAGTGTATGTGATTAGCAACGCAAATTAGCAGGTAAAGAAATGGGTAAAACATTTGGAAGAATTAAATAGACCAGCCCCACACGATCCCATAGATATTTAGTCGGCAAAAGCAGACCTGCAAGTTAACTGTGAAGAACCAAACAAAGAAACAATTAATAAGTCATAAAGCTTCGGAAATATTGTAAAACCGCTGGTCCTAGTAGTATTTTAGTAGAAGCAATCGAAGCAGACATAGCCATTTCCGGTCATGGTGGTATTTTAGCAGAAGCAAGCAGACATAGTCATTTCCGGTCCTGGTGGTATTTTAGCAGAAGCAATCCAAGCAGACAGACATTTCGTTAGAGATGTCTATACAAATTCCTTGATGATGTGTGTAAACGTGATATGAAAGCCCAGGACATGAGCCTGATATCCTGGAAAGACGAAGCTGCAGACCGATACAAGTGGAGATGTACCCTCCGATGCAAGTAGATATGTACCCTGAATGGCCACCTCACGTTTGATAAAAAGAAGCTCTTGCAACACGGAGAAGTGAAACTAAAACGCCATTAGAAGAAATAAAACACACAAAAAAAGCTAAATAGAATTGTCTCTACCACCCCAAGGCTTTTGTCATCCTAAAGTCAGTCATGACTGACATGAGTTGCCAACTAATTCTACATTAAGTCATCTTTCTTAGCCCTTTCAGATAAGGATGTTTCTCAAGACTGCTGATCTTTCTGTTGGCTACTGTTAATGCTGGAATCATGAAACTAAATATGTGGAAATCCAGGAAATAAAGAATAATGTCAAATTAAGAATGTTAATTCAAATGTTAGAGCAGCTGATTGAAGAATTGTAAAACAATGGGGGCTGCCCCAAGGAAAACATAAGGAGATTGGCAATGGTAATACAGAGGCTACACAATCTGAGGAAACTGGCAGAATGCCAGAGGCTACACAACCTGAGGAAACTGGCAGAATGCCAGAGGCTACACAACCTGAGGAAACTATGGCAGAATGCCAGAGGCTACACACCTGAGGAAACTATGGCAGAATGCCAGAGGCTACACACCTGAGGAAACTATAGCAGAATGCCAGAGGCTATACACCTGAGGAAACTATGGCAGAATGCCCGCAAACCAACAAAAGTGAACATTTTTAGAACGTGTTTTTCCCGTGCAAGCATACGGCTGCCAAACATGGACAGTTACCGACACCACAAAGAAGAGAATCGAGTACTTCGAATCGAAATGTTACAGAAAGGTCCTCAGAATTCCTAGGACTGAAAAACAGAATGCAGACATTCGACAAGAGGGGCATAGAGGAGAACGGGTTCATAAATTCCATCATGAACAGAAAATTGAAATACTTTGACGACATCAAAAGACAACGGTCTTGAGAGAACGGTAATGGCGGGTATGATATCAGGCAAGAGGGGCAGACAAAGAAGGCGATGGCACAGAAATGTCAAGGAATGCTTGAGCATGGCTCTGGAGCAGGCTGGAACTTTGGCAAGATATCTGAGTTTCTGTTATAAGGGCCGTGATGGGAGCGATGTTCTGCTAAGGCCTGCTACATGTCGATTAAATCAAATGTCATCAGGACTTGGAAAACGACAAAGGCGATACAGAGAAAACTTCAAGTGTTTGTCAATAAATGTCTACGGAATATAATGAGTATGGGCTGGTGAGGGACGAAGATTTATGGGAAAAGAGCTTACAAACACCAATGGAGCAATACGTTAAATGTAACAGTTCCCGTCGGAGCAAGGGGAGTTTAGGATACATGAACATGTTAAAGCTTAAAGCTACCTGAATGCGTGTCAATGTCACTCACCGTCTCAGCAAAGGAGAACAGTTGGGGTAAGGAATGTGGACAGGTAGAATCTGACCACTGGTCTTCCGATTTTGGTAGGGGGAGTTTGATTGACAGACGGAATGGCAGCGGGACTTGCTGCTAGAGAATGAGTGACAAGTGTGCAAAGTGTTTCGTTCCAATGGGACTGAAGATGGCCATCACCTGAGATCGATTGGTCAAGCTCTGGCCTTGCTTGAGGATATATAACTCGAGACAAAGTTTAGCTCGAGAGGCTGGAGGAGAGATGGAGAGTGAGAGAGAGAGAGAGACTGAATGTGGATAGTATGTTTAACTCACCGACTTAGATAGAGGAGCGATTGATAGACTGTTGGACGAATGTTTAGTGATAGAACAGGATCGCTCAAATAGGTGTGTGAGTTTTGCATCAATAGATAATCTGAACGTGTGTTTGTAAGCAAGGACACATTGTGAACGAGTTATGTCGAGATCGCCCGCCTGAGGGGATTTCAGTGAGGAAGAGTATTTGATAAGGTGTGTTGAGAACGCAGTTAAGGCGATGTGTGTGTGATGTAATTGCAAGGCAATAGAACTGGGTTTTAGTTAGTTGGGAATTCCATCAATAGCTAATGCTTACAATTCCCGTTTTAGTAATATGTATATTAACATATATATATAATAATAGAATGCTTAGTTAAGTTAAGATGTATGTGTTATATTGTGTTTGTAATTTCTCTACTCATTCTATGATATGAGTATGATATAATAAATATGCCACCTGCTGTGTGATATGTCCTTTACTGAGTATGGTCATGAATGATGTGGAGGAGTGTGAGAATGTTCTGTTAGAATAACGGCCAGGGTAAACAGTGGGGTCTGTTACTTAAATGGGGTTTGATAGGACGAAAAGAGCTAACAAACACCAATGGGGCAATACGTTAAAGTGGGCTGGATAGGACGCACGCTACGGAACACACCATCAAACGTGACCAGGCAGACCATGACATGCAATACACAGAGGAAGATCAAGTGAATATGAACTTAGGTTCCCGGACCTCAAATGAAGGTTGTCAATGGCCTATGCCCCGGAATGAGGCACGGTCATCGATTGATTGATTGATTGATTGAATCTGGTGAGAACATCACACCACCCTCCCTTTGTTTCGCTTCAATAAGATCATGGGGTCACTAAAACAGATGCCTTCCTTGTGAGAAGCCTGGGTGGGGTCAATGATATGTTCCTACAACAACCGTTTCTGTACCACTTAACTTGCATGACGAAGCTACTTGCCCTATACACAACCCTCATTAGCCACATCATAGTGTTTGATTTGTCATGTGTAGTAGTCTAAGCATGTTCTCCTAAATAATAGACCTGGGCAATCACACGGACATGAAATAGGGCACGTTACGTATACAATTACAATGCAAATCCCATAACAAGTTCTCAGTTTTCCACATCACGAATGCCCTTGCCAGTTAGGCCCCCACACTGATACAATCTCGCTGGCCAACAAAATTCATGCCTGCCAGAAAGGAAATGGAAACAAATTCCCAACTGACTTTTTTCTTCTTCACGACAGCTAATGTGAGTGCTATCTTTACTGGGTTTCTGGATCAATTATAAACATGCGTATACACAATTGGCGGGAAAGGCTTTCAATTTGCTTTTAAACGCTTCAAACTAGATGGGTGATTGAAAGCCAAGAGACGAAATTGCTAGCCTCATGGGGGTTTCAATCGATGGTTTCAAGGGCGGTCAGGAAGCTCGATTTTAATATGTTGGAACCAGTTCTACTCAGAGAAATAAGATTTGTTCACTAGTTCTCTTGTAACATTCATCTGGCCTTATCTAACTAATTGACTGTTGAACTAGAGCGTTGTGGTCGTCGATTGGTTAACTAAAACATCCAGGTCAACATTTTTTTCTATTGTAAAAATTAACATAACGCAACTCCATTCGGATTTTTTTTACAATGGACAGTATTACTACAAGACTCCTACCCACACCTTTATTACTACAAGACTCATACCCACCCCATTCTTACAACAAGACTGCTACCCACACTTTGTGAACTGGGTCAATTGTCAATATTACTACAATATTACTACACCACTCCTACCCACACCACTCCTACCCACACCACCCCTACCCACACCTCGTGAACCTTTTCCAGACAACAGTCATCACAACTATTTCATCAAATCATCGCCAGCAGTTTCTGAGAGAGAGCTATGACTAGCGCGAGAAGAGGACCCATGTCCCAAGGAGGCCAAGGTGTAGAAGACAACTAACAGAACTATAGACACACCGCGCTTTTCAGGCAGGTTCCAAGAGCCAGTTAAGTGCGGTTGACATAAAATTCTATCAACAAAACCTCACACAGGATATGATAGTAAAAAGGAGGATAACTCATTATCTTGAGGACCATAAGATGAACGTTTCTCTGGAGCAGCGGTGTGTATACTACAGACGTTCTCTCTATTGTGTTGGTTATTGAAGTTTTTATTGGAAACAGGCTGTTTTTTATGACAGTCTGACTAATGATTTGGGGATGAACGCTATCCCCGCTGCAGCGAGCGTCATGCTGATGACGCCAAACATAGCCCTACCGCCTGGAGGAGCCAGATCCACCTTCACAAGCACGCTCGGGATGTGAGGACAGCTTCTGAATCCCACCACGTAACGCCCTTTTCACAGCCCACACAAAAAGTGACATACTCATCTTGAGCAGTAATAACAACATTTAACATGACAAAAAACAGACACAGAACGTAATCCTGGAAGTTTGCGAGACAATAGCAGAGGTCCACAATTAGCAACTCTCCGATTAGACATCTTCCAGAAGATGTGACAGGAAAGAATGCCACAGGTTTTCATTACTTGACAACGAAACTGTTTTGGCGAGAACCTAGGAAGCACTGACAAATTTAACCAGAAACAACAACTACATTTTCGCGAAGATAGATTAAGAGTTCAAATGTAAATAAATTTACATTTCGATTAGCATTCACTGATCTAGAATCAACCAGAGAGCAAATTGTCGAATACCGAGCCATTCATTGAAAGTAAATTTGTTGTTTTGATCATCGGTTTGCCGTTCTGGTTTCTATTGGCGGAAGTTACACCCCTTACGATCCCATACCATAGTCCTGGGGGCGATATCAGGACGTACTGGTCAGCGTATGTATGTAATGTTGACGTATTGGCCAGTGTATAATGCGCGTGTGTTGTGGACGTATTAGCCAGTACATGATTGCGCGTCTATTGTGGACGTATTGGCCAGTGTATGATTGAGATGTATTGTGAACGCAATGACCAGTATGATTGCGCGTGTGTTGACGTACTGGCCATTGTATGAATGCGTGTGTGCTGTAGGCGTATTGGCTAGTGCATGGATGCGTATGAGTATATGTAATGTGTTCCACTACGACAGTTTTGCAGAACAGTAGTTTTGTCAACATTTTCTGTAAGCGGAGAAGTGGTCATTCAGAGAACAATCACAGAAACCTTTGCTTTTCACCCTAGTATAGCCCCCCACTGATTTTTACCCTAGTATAGACACCTTTGCTTATTACCCTAATATAGCCACCTTTGTTTTTCACCATAACATAGCCACCTTTACCTTTAACCCTAATAAAGCCACCTTTGCCTTTAACCCCACCATAGCCACATTTGCCTTTTACCTTATATAGGCAACTTTGCCGTCAACCCTAATATAGCCACCTTTGTCTACTTACTTAGTCGCTCCTCTTCTACCGTGAGGTGTAGAGGTGCCACATTTGCCTTTAACCCTAATATAGCCACCTTTCCTTTTCATCCTAATATAGCCACCTTTGCCTTTAGCCCTAATATAGCCACCTTTCCTTTTCATCCTAATATAGCCACCTTTGCCTTTAACCCTAATATAGCCATCTTTGCCTTTAACCCTAATATAGCCAGCCACCTTTCCTTTTCATCCTAATATAGCCACCTTTGCCTTTAACCATAATATAGCCATCTTTGCCTTTAACTTTAATATAGCCACCTTTGCCTTTAACCCTAATATAGCCACCTTTGATTTTCAACCTAATACAGCCACCTTTGTCTTTAACCCTAATATAGCAACCTTTGCTTTTCACATTAACATAGCCACCTTTGCTTTTAACCCTAATAACCTTTGCTGTTGTTCTTATTGCTGTAACGTGGAGACACGTGATTTTTTCACGTGGATTTTCTGGTAAAAAAAATCCCCTGATCTCTGAGTAGTGAGGTCGGACTCCCGTGTTCAGTGTCGAGCACGTTAAAAATACCATGGCAGTATAACAATCGAAAAGAGTAGGCCTAACGGCCGATACTCGGACACAAATTATGTGTATCTCCCCCCTAGTAAGCCGCAGGAAGTTGTCAAATACCTACTAGATTTAGCTGAAGTATTAGGCCACCTGGCAACAGACATTAACATGCATGTATGAATTCCATGGAACCTGACAGGGAGGACGAGCCATACCATTTTATAAAAACATCGTGCAGTAAATTCTCTACCACTTCATCCGCAATGGCATTATCTGATACAGTAGTATCTTTCATCGTCATCATGTGACATATTCTTTCAAGAATGCAGTCTACGTTATGGTAGCATTGAACAGATTGCTGTTTCCGGTGAGTTTGACATTACGGACACAACGTCAGACATTTTGTGCACTACGTCAGACATCCTGTTTCCAATGTTCAGCCACGTGGATTGCCTTGCTGTTCCCCGTCAACATGTCATCCATATTGCATGTTTACAAAAGGTATGGCAGATCATCCTGTGGTGAGTCTTGTGTTGTTCCACAGTGACATGTCTCACCATCCCTGTTTCCCCGACTCTTTCAGTTGTTCCTGCGTCGTGAAACACTAGTTCAGAGTCTATTAAGTGACTTCCATGATGCGTAAGGCAAGTGGTGTCCAGACACAGGTTCCTCTTGCAGCTCGATCAAAGGAAAGCTGCGCCAGTTCATTCCCTTGTTGATACAGAGTTTTCCGGGACCAAGTGGGTAGGGGTTGTGTTGGCTGTAAGAAACGTCATCTAGGTTTGAGTACTGTACACTGCACCAGGGTCATAACACAGGAAGCCTCGGGTCGTTTATGTTTCTCTTTGAATGTCTTATGCGACCGTTTTTCGTGTCTCGTGTGGTGCTTCGCTAACTATGAGATATATTTGTTTCAGGAGTAGGTCTTAGACACCCTGTACCTATCCGACCAGTCTCTGTTGTATGAACAAGTTTGACATGAGCAGAGTTATTTTCCTAACTAGCGTGGTGTACTAAGCTACATAGAAACACGGGACGAATGCTGATGTTGGGAGGACTTCTGGCTGTGCCAGTCAGTTTTCGGATGATATTCCTCTTACGTTGTGTATCCTAGCCGTGTATCGCGTAGGACTGTGTGTGATTCAACTTTACACCCAGCTATCTGGAAGCCATTCTGTGTTCCAGCTCATGTCCTTGCCATTTGATCTGTGCCCTGCCATACCATTTTCATCTGCCTTAGTTTGTCAAATGCAACTGCAAACCGTTTAATAATTTCTATTAAACAGTATCCAGAATAGTTGATTACTTTACTGTATCATTCCACTGATGCCGTGAAGAACGTAGTTGGGGGGTGGGGGGGGGGGAAGTGTTTGTGTGGGTGTATGTCTCGTATTTGGACCATATGTGTTGATGTGGTTGTTGTGAGTCCCTGCTGGTATGGATACTTTACTGTATGCTTCCACTGTTGTCGTGACGAGTGGGGAGGTACAGGTCTCGTATTTGAACCACATGTGGTTGTTGTGGTTGTGAGTGAGCCCATGGTGGTATAGGATAATTTACTGTATGCCTCCACTGTTGTCGTGACGAGTGGGTACAGGTCTCGTATTTGGACCATATGTGTTGATGTGGTTGTTATGAGTCCCTGCTGGTATAGGATACTTTACTGTATGCTTCCACTGTTGTTGTGACGAGTGGGGAGGTACAGGTCTCGTATTTGGACCATATGTGTTGATGTGGTTGTTATGAGTCCCTGCTGGTATAGGATACTTTACTGTATGCTTCCACTGTTGTTGTGACGAGTGGGGAGGTACAGGTCTCGTATTTGGACCATATGTGTTGATGTGGTTGTTATGAGTCCCTGCTGGTATAGGATACTTTACTGTATGCTTCCACTGTTGTTGTGACGAGTGGGGAGGTACAGGTCTCGTATTTGGACCATATGTGATGATGTGGTTGTTGTGAGCCCATGGTGGTATAGGATACTTTACTGTATCCTTCCACTTGTGCCTTGAAGCTTAGTCGGGAAATGTAGGTCTTGTACTTGGGTCAGATGTGTTGTTGTGAGTCCATGTTTTTTATAGGATGTCTTTGATGTTGCCTAACCCTCGTTCTTAACTTCGATTTCCTACTGTTGGTTTTAACTGTCAACCGATCTGCGTTGGTTCTCAAAAAATGGCTAAACCACTTAACTTTCTGTTTCTGGTGGATTCTTAGGAAGATGTTGTTCCCACCATTTTTCTCTTTCTGTCTCCTATGGGGATGATTAATTTTCTCAATTATCGTATTTTCTTTTCCTCTGGTTTGGGCAGAGACCATGCATGGCACGGAGTTGGTAAGGAAATAGTGTTTATCAGTTGTCGTTTTGTTTCTATACTGATGTTTGAGTAGTGCTGAAAGTTGGTAGGTCACTGCACTTGTTTTTGTTCTTTTTACATATGGCGTTGAATATTCGAACATATGTGTGCATCTTGTTTCTCTGTATCTCTATTTGTTAGTTAGTGTAAGAAATGCCCCTCTCACCTTTCCAATTCTAGTCCATACATTTGCATTCATTCCTCTTGATATGTCAATTGTCTTACCCAAATAGGTTACGGTATATACTTCTGAGTTTTTGTCGACTTTCCCTTTTAATCTATACAAAACGATTCTGTTGAATATCTTGCCTAGCACTGACAGCAATGTAATCTCACTATAATTGCTACTGTACATAGCAGGCAGTTGAATCAGATGCCATTTTGTGAGCACTCCCTCCACTTCCCATATCATCTTGAATAATCCTGCCGTTTTATACTTACACGCACGCTTACACATAAATATGTACATATAACCAAGAGCGCGTGCTATCTATTGATATCAAGATGAGCATTATTGGCTTCGCGCGCGATTGTTTTTTTTGGTTTTTGTATTGATATGAAGAAAGCTACTACAGCCCACAACTTTACGTACACAAAAGTAAACTTACTCACTGTGGGCATTATAACAACAACAATCTACATTAGAACAACAGAGCAGCAACATGTTTGATACATGTAATCTACATTAGAGCAGAGACATGATTGATACATGTAATTTATATCAGAACAGAACAATGACATGATTGATACATGTAATCTACATTAGAACAGAGCAGCAACATGTTTAATACATGTAATCTACATTAGAGCAGAGACATGATTGATACATGTAATCTACATTAGAACAGATGTAACAGTTCCCGCCGGAGCAGAGAGTTTAGGACAGGGGTTATGTGGTTGCTGACAACAAAGCTACCTGAATGCGTATCAAGGTCACTCACCGTCTCAACAAAGGAGAACAGAGTTGGGGCAAAGAATGTGGACAGGTAGGAGCTGACCATTAGCCTTCCGATTTGGGTATGGAGAGAATGATTGACAGACGGATTGGCAGCGGGACTTGCTGCGAGAGAATGAGTGACAGGTGTGCAAAGTGTTTCGTTCCAATAAGACTGAATATAGCCATCCCCTAAGATCCATTGGTCAAGCTCTGACTTTGCTTGAGTGTATATACCTCGAGACAAAGTTTAGCCCAGGAGGCTGGATGAAGAGGAGGGATAGAGAGATGAGAGCGAGAGAGAGACTGAATTTAGATAGTATGTTTAGCTCACCGACTTAGATAGAGGAGCGATTGATAGACTGTTAGTGATAGAACAGGATCGCGCAAGTAGGTGTGTGTTTTGTATTAAGTGATAATCTGAACGTATGTTGTAAGCAGGAGACATTGTGAACGAGGTATGTCCAGATCGCCCGCCTGAGGGGATTTGAGTGAGGAAGAGTATTCGATAAGGTGTGTTGAGGACGCAGTTAAGGCGAGGTGTGTGTGATGTAATTGCAAGGCAATAGAACTGGGTTTTAGATAGTTGGGAATTCAATCAATGCTTAAAATTTCTGCTTTAGTTAATATGTTTATTAACATATATATAATAATATAATATTTAGTTAAGATGATATGTATTGTATTGTGTTTGTAATTTCACTACTCATTTTTCTGGTATGAGTATTATATAATAAATATGCCATCTAATGCGTGATATGTCTTTTACTGAGTATGGTCATGAATGATATGGATGAGTGTGATAATGTTCTAAGTTAGAATAACGGCCAGGGCAAACAGTGAGGTCTGTTACACAGAGACGGGATCAAGATGCTGAGCAACGCATGAGCTGCAGTGGTCAGCGACTCATAGCTGACTGCTAGCGTCAGGGCCAGCGTACCATAGCTACCAAGACCCTTCTACACCTCCACGCGGTGATCCTAGACAACAGGCTGCAGCAGGGCAGACTGGCTAAGGAGAAGGGATCAAAGAGGGAGTGCTAACCCGGTACTCAAAAAATGCTTGCTGAAGTCGGATGTGTTGGACCGAAAGGTGCAAAAATCGCAGCCAAGCTGTAAACTACGACACAAAGCATTCCGTTCTCCGGACTAAATTGTGCTACTTAAGCCCTTTCGGGGGTTGGTAGTGTGAGATTGAGAACGAAGAAGAACAGAGACATGATTGATACATGTAATCTACATTAGAACAGAGACATGATTGATACATGAAATCTACATTAGAACAGAGACATGATTGATACATGTAATCTACATTAGAGCAGAGACATGATTGATACATGAAATCTACATGAGAACAGCTACATGATTGATACATGTAATTTATATTAGAACAGAACAGCGACATGATTGATACATGTAATCTACATTAGAACAAAGACATGATTGATACATGTAATCTACATTAGAACAAAGACATGATTGATACATATAATCTACATTAAAACAGAGGCATGATTAATGCATGTAATCTACATTAGAACACAACAGCGACATAATTGATACATGTAATCTACATTAGAACACAACAGCGACATAATTGATACATGTAATCTGCATTAGAACACAACAGCGACATAATTGATACATGTAATCTACATTAGAACAGCGACATGATTGATACATGTAATCTACACTAGAACAGCGACATGATTGATACATGTAATCTACATTAGAACAGCGACATAATTGATACATGTAATCTACATTAGAACACAACAGCGACATAATTGATACATGTAATCTACATTAGAACACAACAGCGACATAATTGATACATGTAATCTACATTAGAACAGCGACATGATTGATACATGTAATCTACATTAGAACAGCGACATGATTGATACATGTAATCTATATTAGAGCACAACAGTGACATGACATTACATTTTTTTAAAGGAAAGAAATATAAAAGTAAAATAAAACAAAAGTAATGAAACCGCGTGGCCGAGCTGCCAGAACATAACACTTTAACAGATCTAAAATGTCCAAACCGTTAAAGAAATTGAAAAAAAGTAAATGCATAATGATTAACAGCTACTACATGTCAAGTATTTAACCCATTGAGCAACTCGTTTTCTAATCCACACGAGAACAATTCCTGGAAAAGATCAATGAAGACGCCCGAACAATTTGAGATTGCCCACTGCTTCCTTAAGATATATTCAGGACGTCGACGTCCAAAGCATACTTCTTCTTCTTACGCTGCCAGACGGTCCAAATCATACAAGGAAGAAGAAACTCACGTCTTTAGAAGAAATGACAAACACGGGACAAAACCCTGTCTCCTAGACATAAGGATTAGTTTCCGTGAAATAATCCAATCTAACTTGCTGAAATATCCAGACAGAATCCACGCGCCGTCCAGGTTTTTCACATTCTGAAACCTAATTTCAGAAGCGTATTGTTCTCTCTCGCAAACCTTTGCACAGTGATGAAAAACAGGGAGTGAACTGCTGTCCAGACGAACACCGTGGAGAGATTAAACTCGTGTGCGACTTTGCAAATAATTCTCTCCCATCTATATGAAGAACAAATGGATAGACAAGACTGGAGCACGACCGCTCGCCAATTGTACGGACTTTGCCTAATGTGCTGGCTGGTCGGCCGACCCACGAGAGATTGTGGCCAAAATAGCGAATACTGTACTTGAGTGCTTATGAGACGAGTTTGTACAATTTGTGTAGAGAAGCACGGGGCACAGCGCGAGCATTACATCAAGACAATTCGATTGGAGAGAAATTGAAGATGGTTGAAGAGCGTGGAAATTGGCGGGGTGGAGGGAGAGGCGGTTAGAAGGGAGAGAAGAAATGATAAAACAGGCACTGGACGTGGTCACGAATAATGTGAAACAGCCAAAAACGCGGGGAATAGGTTGACAGAACGCGAAATAGGGGGGCAGAGAGATTGACAAATCATCATGATAAAAGCTATCCATTATTAACATGGGTTTCGGGGAGCAGGCAAGAGGATACGCCATGTCCCTCAACAGCCCCAATACAAAATGTTTGCTCAGTCCGGGTCATTGACTATGTGGGATAAAAGGTCGTATGGGCACTAGGCACGTGGTTGGTTCAATCTGCGATATTAGATTCCGACGAAACTATGTGATCTGGTCACAGATTAAAGGATTATTATTCTGTTCACTATCATAACCAGACACAATCTCCCCCCCCCCCCCCCTCCCAAAAAAAAAACAGTGGTGACATCACAAAAACAACGTCAACATGACTCACGGGTAATATACACGAGCTATAAGGGTTCACATCAGCATATCACTGACCTTACAGGACTGCGCTATGGAATGGGACAGTCTAGCGGCCAGCCAAGCCCAATAATCGATACTAAGGGGTGTGAAGATGGATGTATCGAAGCAAGCAAGCAAACACAAGAAGAAACGTTAGATGGCGATGCCATCACGAACTCGACTATGCTTGGGATTCTTCTGCTAACAATAATATTCACTGGTCGTGTTCATTCATATTTTCTCAACAGGAACATCAGCATTCATAAATATGTGAGATATATTGATATTTTACACAGGAACGTTAAAATCAAACCGGACTTAAAGCTGGCTATACCCGAATGGGTTAACGCGTGACAGAACTAATATCATTAGTTAGGGGCTCTTGTGTCCTATTACTGCTAGGTGGCCCACTTGGCATTGGCCAAGTCACGTGACAGATACGATGGCATAGAACAGTGTGCTGTGATGAAGTTTCTTGTTAAAGAAGACGTGGAATCTGAGGAAATTTACAGAAGATCGCAATCACAGTACGGTGATGAGACACTCAGCCACCAATCACAGTACGGTGATGAGACACTCAGCCACCAATCACAGTACGGTGATGAGACACTCAGCCACCAATCACAGTACGGTGATGAGACACTCAGCCACCAATCACAGTACGGTGATGAGACACTCAGCCACCAATCACAGTACGGTGATGAGACACTCAGCAGCAGTAAGACATTTGAATGGCGCAAACGTTTTAGAGTGATGTGCATAACCGTCTGCGAAAAAAAACCACCCGGTTTGATCACAGAGGGCGTACTGCTCCTGCAAGATAACGCTCAAACTCATACGGTTCACCGCACTATGTCCCATCTGCAGCAACTCGGCTGGGAGGTATTGTCACATCCTCTTTACAGCCCAGACCAAGCGTTTTCCACCTGTTTGAGCTTTTAAAAGAATCCACAGAAGGTCAGCATTTCATGATGACGAAATTTGTCTACGAGGAAACATTTCAGGCATTACTTAAACGCTGGGATAAGTACATAAACGTAGGAGATTATATCGAAACATAAATTGCATTTTGACTACTTTAACAAGTTTTTTCCTTACAAAAAGAAGTCTCGGTTTGACTAGAACGTCCCTCGTATATATTATACATATGGTGTGTGTCCGTCGTTTCCAAAGAGGACCACATTGTCATCTGTCAATCTTGGAGGTGGCTTATCAAAGCAATCGAAGAGAAGCACATTGTCATCTGTCAATCTTAGAGGTGGCTTATCAAAGCAATCGAACAGAAGCACATTATCATCTGTCAATCTTGGAGGTGGCTTATCAAAGCAATCGAAGAGAAGCACATTGTTATCTGTCAATCTTGGAGGTGGCTTATCAAACCAATCCGAGCCCGAAAACGTGTGACACACTGAATTCAGAGAAACACTGTCTGGCCGACAGACGGAGGCAACTCGTCTCTTCCCTTTCATTTCGCTCGTCTCCGTGCAGCTTCCTTGATTCGTGTCTGCTCCAAATGTGCCGTGCCGGCAGAGACTTTACTAGACCAGGCGGAGCGATCAGCAGCAACGTTCTCCCAATTATCAGGGTCAATGTCGCAGTTCTTCAGTGCGGCTTTCAGAGTGTCTTTGTAACGTTTTATTTGGCGACCCGCGAGCTCGCTTGCCCGAGTCAAGGTCGCCATGGCCTATTGTCTTTGAAGGCGTTTAGGTCTGTCTCGACTTTCCTTCTCTGTGAGTGTTTAGGTCTGTCTCGACTTTCCTTCTCTGTGAGTGTTTAGGTCTGTCTCGACTTTCCTTTTCTGTGAGTGTTTAGGTCTGTCTCGACTTTCCTTCTCTGTGAGTGTTTAGGTCTGTCTCTACTTTCCTTCTCTGTGAGTGTTTAGGTCTGTCTCGACTTTCCTTCTCTGAGTGTTTAGGTCTGTCTCGACTTTCCTTCTCTGAGTGTTTAGGTATGTCCCAAGTTCTATTGCCCTGCGGATGACAGGGGAGTGACGTAACTCCCTTGTAATGGGTGTCCTATCCATCGCCAAGACCGTCTCTTTACGTCTAGTCCCACCGGCATCGGTTCAGTTCTTTCCTTTAGTGCTATAGCAGAGACTGTATCATACCGTTTCTTAGTTCTTAGCCGACCTGTACTTCTACAAGGGCAGATGCCCTTATGTAGGCCCCAGCTCTGGTATGAGTTGGATATAGCCGGGAGAAAGAGCTCCTGCTTAGCGGGCTAGACTCGAGCAGCTTAATACTCCGCAGCATTGGCACAAGCACTTACACGGAGCAGTTAACCGATGTGCGAGTTCATCTTAATAGACTCAAACAATAGAGCAAAGTAGACCCGCAGCCTGTTAGGCGCCACCTATGCTGCTCTAAACAAACCACTTAACCATGGCCGGTGTTATGCCATGTCACATAGTTAGCCACCTCTTACGACATGCTCTCTGTGGGGCAGTGGTGCTAATCTTGTCCTTGTCATACACAAAGATCTTGGTGGACCACTCGGGCATCATACCACTTTATTCCCTCAATTTGAAGATGTACTTTTCTGTTATCCCTACGTGACAGGGCCATACAATAGGACGGACTTCACCGTAAAGATATCTATTTTAGGGGTGACATTTACTTCTTTAAATTTTCCCAAATTCTCTAAAACAATAAAAGACCTCGTGTTTTGTATTCTTAATATGATATTTCTATCAGCCGTGTCTTGTCCAGTGAGGCGTCGCCGGGAGCCTTAGTTTTCTGCCAAGGGCCAGACGCGTCGCTTAAGTAGTCGGCCTCTCATAACGATTTGAATATATCCGTAACATTTCCTATCCATCTAGCTTTTCGGTCTGCCACAGTTGCGAAAACCCGATCAACGTGCATTAAAGGTGCATGGTGGTAGTTTGTCAGGTTGCATTCTCATTAGGTGGCCACACCACTTTATTTTCTCATCATCAATATAGTCACGGTCTTGCTTCAACGATATTTCGCACTTCTTTATTGCGCATTCTGTCTCTCCTATTTACGTTGATGGTTTGCCGTAGGCATCTCCTCTCACATGTCGTGATCCTTCTCTCACTTCTTCACTGCCCCATTCTGTCTCTCCTATTTACGTTGATGGTTTGCCGTAGGCATCTCCTCTCACATGTCGTGATCCTTCTCTCACTTCTTCACTGCCCCATTCTGTCTCTCCTATTTACGTTGATGGTTTGCCGTAGGCATCTCCTCTCACATGTCGTGATCCTTCTCTCACTTCTTCACTGCCCCATTCTGTCTCTCCTATTTACGTTGATGGTTTGCCGTAGGCATCTCCTCTCACATGTCGTGATCCTTCTCTCACTTCTTCACTGCCCCATTCTGTCTCTCCTATTTACGTTGATGGTTTGCCGTAGGCATCTCCTCTCACATGTCGTGATCCTTCTCTCACTTCTTCACTGCCCCATTCTGTCTCTCCTATTTACGTTGATGGTTTGCCGTAGGCATCTCCTCTCACATGTCGTGATCCTTCTCTCACTTCTTCACTGCCCCATTCTGTCTCTCCTATTTACGTTGATGGTTTGCCGTAGGCATCTCCTCTCACATGTCGTGATCCTTCTCTCTAAAGATGTTGTTGTGGAAGTCCCCGTTTGGCACTGGTTACAGAGGTTTAACATGAATATACTGCTGATCAGCAATCTGTTTGTGGACATGTTTATGTTAGAGGGGTTCAATAATGGGGACAGCTGGTATGCAATTGCATTCTGGCACCTGGTCTCAATTTCTCTGTCTAAAACCTTCAACCTGTGTGAAAACACTGCCAAAGTACTTGAATTCGTGCACTCGTTTAGTCTTGGTCCCGTTTACCATAATGTTCGTGTTTTCAGGCAATCTGCGTATCTGCAGTTTCTGTTTTCAATATGTAAATGGTCATACTGTATCTTTCACACACACACAGAGATGAGCGCAGTCAGATGTTGCAGCAAATAATCTTCATTCTCATCTATCAGTACTTCAATAAATGAATAAATATATGTGTGATGAGGATTTGATTATGGCCAAGTCCTTTGCTGTAACTACACTGATGACATTTAAAAGTATTACCACTATATAATATTTTGGTATAATAATAATGTTCACTTAGGTGTCGAACGACCACTACCATGTGCAGCTGACAAGGCTATGTTCATGCGTGGCGTGTCGACCAAAATCCCCACAGACTCCCATAGTGGAGCCGAGTACTCCGATGCCTTGGGATGAGGGCAACGAGGAGAATGTGATAGATCAATGTTTTCATCAGGCTTGATATGTCTGTCCGTGTCTGACTCTCGTTTGTTTCGTGTTCCACCCCCCCCCCCCCCCCCGATACCTCTGGACTGTGTCCACCTCAGCGAGACACTTGCTGTGCTGAGAATACGAGGCTGAGAGGGGAATCGTATTACCTCCGGTAAAGGGGGCGGGATGAAGGCGGCTTCAATCCGAGCAGGGAGGTACTTGAGCAGTGATAACCTGGAGTTAATTCTGGGTGCAGTCAAGTGGAACGTCGAACGCCATCTTGGACGGGTTTCCCCCACGATTTAAGCCAGGCATGAAATGCAGCATAACCGATCGAAAGCACACCAATTCCAGAGAGTAAAGTCCTTTACACCTCCTGGTGAAGGAGTTGTGAATTATAATCGGAACAGGAACCAACAAACATCAGCAAACGAAACAAACACGGGAGAGAGTCGAGAGCGCAGCCATTCACGCGCGGCCATCTTACTTGGAATAGGTTCACGATTATCAGATAAGTCAAGGTCACAGGGGAATGTCGTGAGTGATGGCACTACTAGTTGTACCAAAGTGATGCTCAACGTAGACCACATCTACCCCTACCGACACCAGGGAGTTTCAGCATATCTTACAGGGTCATAGATAAAAGGCAACTTTTGCAATAATTGCCCATTTCTGGATTCTTCTATAACGTCAGCTGTTTGATCTTTTGTCAAGGTCTCGAACGAACGTTACCAAGTCCTGAACCGGGATTTGCAAGTAGCAGGATTAGTCCGGAGAGCGGAATGCTGTGTGTCTCTAGTTTGAACCTTTCGGTCCAACACATCTTCGGCAGCAGACATTTTTTTAGTATCGGGTAAGTCTTCCCTGTTCGATCCCTTCTCCTTAGCCTGTCTGTAATTCAGGATCACTGCGTGGAGGTGTAGAAGGATCTTGGCAGCTCTGGTTCGCTGGCCCTGACGCAAGCAGTCAGCCATGGGACACTGACCGTTGCAGCTCATGCAATGCTCAGCATGTTGATCTCGCATGGTTTCAATAACGCCACAGTTCTCCTGTAGGACAGAGGGTGTGGACCACTTCCTCCCACGCCGGGGGGTCTCGGCATATCTTATAGGACCATAGGTAGAAAGCAACTTCTGTACAAATTGCCCATTCAGACTGGGTCTGTGAATTCTTCTAAAACGTTTACTGTTTTTGTGTGTGTGGTCATGGTCTCAATACCGCCGTAGAGTTTCTCCTCAAGGTCACTGGGTGTGAACCACATCCTTCTCTGATCCATGTGCTGTGAGCAGTCCTGAAGAACATGTGCTGATGTCATATTTGCAAGACCACAGCTGCTGGTACCTATCTTAAATTTGGTGCATATCTGGTGTCTCATTCTGTTTTGGCCAGTTCGCAGACGACGCCTTGTCTGGACAGTTTGTAGTATTCATCATCTGTGTAATGTTTGCATAATGCAACTACCAGCGACCTTTATTCCACAAGCTTGGTGAGTGATAAAGAGCCATATTCTGTTCTGGTAAATTGACAGGGTTCAATTACCTAGGCTGCACATAACGGATCCAGAGGAGTAATATTGATCAGAAACTTGAAGTACCATTACTGTACGCTCACTCTATGATAGCCAGAAGGTTAATGGGCAGGTATGAGAGAACGGGAGGTAATGAAAGAGGGATGGCACCGGTTAGAAAGTGATGCCCTCATCACGTCTGGATGTCATTATTCTATTTGGCCTCCCTCTCTTTATTTAGCGGGAAACAGTCTTGGCCGACCGGCTAAACTCAAAGCATCGATCAATCAATCAAAACTGTTCAGCTCCCTGTGGTACATAAACCTTCAACAAATAGATGTCAAGTCTTCCTGTCTGTGCCATCCCTTTTAACTCAGCCCGCTGAGTTTGTTTGTTCGGGTCCTGTTACGCGACTGGACCAGGAAACACAGGCCCACAAGATATTTTGTAAACCTTTCCTCACAGCCAAAGGACATCCCGCGACCAGCTGTAAAGGTAGAGGAGGCCGTACCGGCTGTAGGGGTAGAAGAGGCCGCGACCTTCTGTAGGGGTAGAAGAGGCCGGGAGCTATTGTAGGGGCAGAAGAAGCCGCGACCGGCTGTAGGAGCAGAAGAGGCCCCGACCAGCTGTAGGAGCAGAAGAGGCCCCGACCAGCTGTAGGGGTAGAGGAGACCGGGCCCGGCTGTAGGGGTAGAAGAGGCCGCAACCAGCTGTAGGGGTAGAGGAGGCCGGGACCGGCTGTAGGGGTAGAAGAGGCCGCGACCGGCTGTAAGGGTAGAAGAGGCCGCGACCTTCTGTAGGGGTAGAAGAGGCCGGAAGCTATTGTAGGGGCAGAAGAAGCCGCGACCGGCTGTAGGAGCAGAAGAGGCCCCGACCTTCTGTAGGGGTAAAAGAGGCCCCGACCTTCTGTAGGGGTAGAAAAGGCCGCGACCGGCTGTAGGGGTAGTGGCAACGGACGAATTCTTGAGTAATGTCAAAATAAAGACAGTTGCAGTAGAGGCTATGCTGACTGACGACATCAATGAAAGCCAGGTTATATTTTGGGGTGGACAGAGCTGAAGAGCCAGAGAAATACATATCAAATTGACCTAATATCAGTACCCTGTCAACTATCTCAGCAGACAAAATCCAGAAGAGTCGTAGTACAGTGGATTCCATCCTACTGTAACATTCAAGGCAACGAAAGGTCACTACAACCAGATTCTAGTGGCCTACGAAGAGTACAAAAGGTTTAAAGAAGTTAAGTTAAGTTATTTGGGCCAGGTACATGGACAAATGGGAAACAGAGCATACTGGCTACACAAGAAATTATGCTTATTACCAGTTGAACAGAAGAAACCAGTTGGTAGTAAACGTCACAAAAGACTGAGGTACCATCTATTCAATAAACTAAAGATATGCGCTACATACGAGTGCACATAGGTACTGGGAAATTGACCCCTGAACATCTGCTGCAAAATTGTCCGACATACGAGGACCAGAGAAAGCACATGTGGCCATTACCAGTGCCGACACTAGACAAGCTCTATGGCAGTGTCGACAGCCTCATGATGACAGCTGCTTTCTTTGAACAAATTCAAGTCGACGTCTGACAGTGTACTATAAAGGAGATATGTACCACGAGTCTGATAAGAAGAGGTGAGTTCCATTTCACACCGTGATCAAATATTGTTCTCAGTTTAGTTGTCTGGTCGGTACAGGATCTATTTTGTCAGAAACCTGTCAGGATTTTATTAATGGCCACTTTCAATTGCTCTAGCATGATCCCGTTCAACATGTTCCCAATAACTAACATTATTTCTTGATAGTGTACTCACTGCTGCAGATCAATCCTCTTAATGCATTCACTCCAGAAAACTGTGTCACTCTATACACGTAGATTTATTTTTTTCAATATAAAGCTGCCGGGAGAAAGCACGTGCATTTGTATACGTAGACGAAAATTGTGTATGAAAAAAACATATATATATATAAGTATGACAATTGCTCAAGCCGACATATCAGCTGTAAGACAATGTACGAAATTTCGTGAGCCGACATATCGGCTCTATAGAATGAATCAGTTAAGCAACTAGAATACATAGTATATCAGACCAGCGCAGATGCATCCCCTCGTTCCCACATCGCGAACTAAGGATGTGCCTCACGACCGCTGTTCAGAAGTCAATTGGGTGGTCGAATCTCTGGTCGCCTGTGCTACTGCAGCGTTGCTCATATCAACGATATAGTCCAGCCAACAACCACGGCCTGTAACCATGTTTGGACAACACAGTGGTCGCGCGCACCAACCACGTTCGTGAATGACCGTGTGATACCCCTTACAAAAAACATTCAGTGCGCCGGATATGACGACAAACATAATCAACTATATCAATCGTTTGTTATAAATAGCCTCATCTAAAATGTAGAGTGAATAATTCGGTTGTGTGGCACTGGGAATATCATGTTGTATGGGGTGCATTGAGAGTGAATCACAAGAGATGCATCAGCTGTCTCGCTGATCCCTCACTCCTCTGAGACTCCAACTTTGACATTTAGTAATGGGAAGGTTTATCGGGGAGGAGGTAACGAATAAGTTAATATTTTACAAGCACCACTGCGTGCTAAAAGTACGAATGTGACTATTCTCACTCGTTGATATCTTCCATCCTGTCCTCTACGTTTGTCATACTGCGATTAACCTGACCGATGATTGAGGTCAATGTCAGTTATTTCTCATAGTGTGCTGATCCTGGAACTGTCGGATCAAACCTACATTGGCTCTTTCCATCTTGTCAGACGATAGTAGGTTGTGCATTGGAAAAAAGAGAATGTGACTAGTCCATGAAGATAACGAATGTGACTGACCTAATAAAGCCGCATGTATAACCCATAAATAGGTTAGGACGAAGGTGGCGTTAGATACATTATGCACTGCTTTAGCCCCAAAGCCAGTATTACCAGTCGATCTCTGTCATGGAATAAGTGGCCACGGAAGGTCATGAAATGTATGGAAATAAGATACGCCATTTACAAAAACGGGGTTATTAAGCTGGCTGGGACACACTGGCTACGTTATTCAGCATATGTCTAAATGATTGTCAAATCCCTGACCAAAAATAAAACATCAAAAACCATTTTAATTCACATTTATAAACTTTTCACCAGAGTGATCGCCATCATACTCGAATGGTTACTGGACGAGAACCAACCACGAGAGTAGACAGGTGTCAGGAAAGACGTCTCAACCACTGACACCCTCCACACAATCAACCAATTATTGGAGAGGGTGCATGACGTATATATGCTTCTTTGTCTTGTGATCGTGGATTATGAAAATGCCTTCGATAGCTGCTAGATGCTCAACTGATAGAGGCGATAAACAACGGATGCACTTCGGATATCCTCCTCTTCTACATACCGTCAGACAAAACATTTCCATGACATCTATGGGGACTCAGTGGTCTCGAGGTAAGATATCCGCCTCGAAAGTAAGCTGTCTTGCTAAGACTGGGATTACAGCGAGACAGTGTTCGAAATCATGGATTGGCAGAAACAAATTTGGACATGGTTCGCTCCTGCTACCACCGCTCGTCCAGTTGACACAGCTGTAAATTGGTACCCCACGTTTGAGTTGGGGACGGTTTAAACAGCAAGGAAGGGAACTGGCCGCCTCACCTCGCAATGACTGCGGCTAAGTACATGAGAATCCCAAACGGCAATTCTTGCCATTGGACTGGCCGTTACCTCTTCCATGGATTCAGACAAGTTGCACACACAAAAAAATGTTTTTATTAATTTTTTTTACAAAACAAAGTAGCATAATTATTTGTTTAAATCAAACTAAACAGTGGGCTTATGAATTCAGTGATATAATCTAAGAAATTAACTAACATCAATAACAAATGTCCTTCTAATATATGAGTAAGTAGCTATCTAACAAATGTAAAACGCCAAAAATCACTTCTGAAAAACTGGGATGGAAAGTTAACAACACTTTTTTCACATTCAATACTTCACAAATATAATAGAATGAGAACCACAACTAAAGGTACCAGTGAAGTTTACAGAAACAGACAGATCTGTTGTTTAACAATATATTTTCGCAAGACTCATTACCATAGTTGATGCTGCCCATAAAAACAGAGAGCTGTAGTGAATGTGATTAGAATCTATATTGTTTATTTTCAGTGACATTTTCAGTTTTTCTATTTCCTCACTTCACACAGTCACTTGTGCCTACATTAAAACACGAGTAGCACAGGTGCACACGAGGAAACTGGTTAGATGTATACTTTAATGCTATAACTTGTATTGAAAGTGGGTTGTTTTTTTAAACAAAACATCCAACTGTTAATTTGAAAGAACATTCATTCTGACACACATATATAGAAATATATTAAGAATAAGAAAAAGAAACTTCAACGGAAAGTCATAAAACTGGCAGAAATAGTGAGTATTGATTTCATGAAACTCTACACCATCAGAGGAATACGATTGGCTGTGAAAAACGAATATTGTTACCACAGTTGAAAGTGCAGTAGATTGAATGATGGAGTGTTTGAATATAGGAGATGGAAGTTCTCAGTGACAACCACGGATGAGAAGATCAATATTTTCTCCCACTTGAAATAAGCAAATACGAATGAGAAAAACATATGTTTAGATATTCAAAAAACAGTTAAGTAAAATATGTCGTACACAATAAGGAACAGGACGAAGAAGTATGAATGCGAGTGTGCCGGCATATTGTTTTGGAATGTTGTTTAGGACCTAATTAAAGTCAAATAAGTTCATTTCTATACACGTAAATAAAATGCTGATGCCATGCAGGATTCATCGGTCTGGCACTCCCAGATGGCATCAATTATCACCATCATCCCTTTCACAATCTGTAAAACCCACCATCTCATGATTTCATTTCACAAACTCTTCACTCAACTCCACATGTCATATCACCAAATTTATGTTCGGAGAAAATGTGCAATAAACATGTAAAGAAAAAAAAACATGTTTGTTCCAATGAGAACTCAAAGGATTTAATGAATATCAAGTTCTATTGAAATAATGCCATCTGGTAGTGGGTTTATTTCAAATCATACGCTCAAGCAATTTATGGGTGCCAGGTCACAATGGAGCCTAGAAATGTTGATGTGATGCCTAACAAGTCAAGATCAGTGTCGTATTTACCCACACAATTCCCTCCATCGATTATATCTCCTTCAGTGTAAGTGACACAAAATGTATTTTCCCCACACAATTCCATCGCCTTCCTCCGACTTTCAAGGTCAGACTACCATCGTTATGTTACACAAACACAGAATATCAGAAACAGGTCAGTATTACTTTGAAAATGAACTGACATTTGCAATTCTTCTAGCACTATGCCAGCTGTGACCCCTACACTTGTATGGCATGAGCCCCAGATCCAATACAAATTGGCATCATGTCATACAATTCATGATATTCATAAATGTTTTTTTAGTGTTGGGGGGGGGGGGGGGGGGGTGTGCGCGCGCGACGCGTTGAAGTGGTCAGTGACACAACTTACAGCCAAGACAATATGTTCAGACGATTCATGACACAGTAAAGATGTACCCCTATAAAATATAAACCAATATTTTAAATTGTTTGCTGAATTTGAATGCACTAAGATGTTACACGAGTAACAAAGTAAAGTACTACGAAACTCTGCCAAATGAAACAAGCCAAACAAAAGTAATATAAACAAATAATGTATTTTTTACCAACATTCATAATCTACTCCCTGAAGGGTAGAATAAGAGACTATGTAGTTTGCAACATTTAACTGAAAACCATAACTCACACACATCTTGGCAACCATTCAACTGGAAGAGTTACATTGTTATCTTTTTTATATATCTTCAGACGTGAACATGAATGTATCCCAAGATAGCAATGGTTAGCCTGAGGTTATTTGTATCTTTCGGTCCAGAGCCGTGACTGGCCGCTGACACGTCAGCTTCGGATGTTCTCGGTGATATTTCATCTTCTTCCAAAACTTGAAAGAATTCAATAAGTGTTTTATCGACGGAACACCACACGACTGATATATGTGAAATAAGATACACCGGTTTGATAATGTGTCGTATCCTAGGTGTGGTCGAACTCTAAGCATATCGTCCCCTATTCCCTTCAACGCGTGAGCGCAAATTCGCTGGGCCGTGCAGCGAAAATGCCCACTTACTCTCCAGGCACCTAGCTGACACTTACACCTGAGGTGTGTAAGGGTAACTCCTTACTATTGGAGGTGACAAGACGTCTCGCCTACCTCAGACTCATTGTCAGTGAGAGACCCAAACAAACGTATGGAAAGAAAAAAGGCAGGAGAGGTGGTAAAAGAAAAAGTACGAAGCCAAGAACAGGGAAAGTTTTTTTTTAGATTTGCCCTGCTCAAGCCTAGCCAGCTAAGCAGGAATATTGTAATCAGGCTACCACGACAGCAAATGTGCTGAGCAATGTGTGAGGCAAGGCACTTGAGCAGCCGTAGTCATCCACTGCACCCGAGTCCATATCCAGTCGTCCTGACTTGTCTTGCCACTGGTTAAAAGTTGGACTCGGGCGTGAGAGTGAGGTCGACGAACTGCGAACCCTTCTTCACATTAAATCAAATTCATCGCGCAAGTCATTCTCTTTTCATTTATCCAGTACTGACACAGTCAACTCCTGTGACGACGGGCGAGCGGCAGTTCGCTGACAAGCTAAACTACAGTCAAAAAGCTGTGCCAGTTGCGGGACTCCTGGCTGAGCAATTAAGCGGATGAGATACATGGATTTGCTGTCATTCACGATCACCGTCTCGCGAAGCAAACTTTCCATGCTTTCATTGCCTGCCAGTATGCAGATCCCTAATCGGACTCATCAGCCATCTCCGCACCCATCCACAACCCGGGATTACAGTATACTCGACTAGAAGGACTCAGGTCAGGTCATCCCATAACTGGTGAGGTCGTTGAAGCACACATGAAGACATCCTCACAACACCACGCCACTCTTCTCTGTCAGCGGCCGCTGTTTGTGACTCTTCTAGTCGGAGATTGGTCCATTCTTTTATGTTGTCCTACCATTTCTTTTTTTTTCGTCGTCAGCCTTGCACCTTTCAGTGGAGGATCGTATTTGCAAGACCATTTGATCTCAATATGTGACCGTACCAAGCGAGTTTCCTTCTTTTGACAGTTCTTTTGACAAAAGGCCCTATTGCTGTTGTAATTCTATCTCGTATTTCCTCATTTGTAACTCGGTCTTTGTACGTGACGTTTAAAAGTCTTCGGAAACATCTCATCTACAAGGCCTGTATCCTTCGTTGAAGGTCAGCTAAAACTGTCCATGTCTCACAAGCATAAAGTATTATTGACAGGACCAGTGTGCGCATTAATCTGATTTTCGTGCATATTGCTAATCGTTTACCTTGCCATATTTTGTTAAGCCGTGCAAGCACTGCTATTGCTGTGCTATTCTGGCCAACACCTCACATTTTGAGCCTTCATCACTGACAATCGACCCTAGATATTTAAAACAGTCAACCACTTCGAGTTCCTGACCGTTAGCTTTTATCCTGCTGTTGAAGCCCTTGGTGGTGTTGGTCGTTAATTTTGTCTTTACAGCATTTATCTCCATATGGAAGGATTGGCTATGTAAAAAAAGAAAAGGGTCCTCATCACTTGTGATTGGCGAACAGCAACAATTTGTATCTCCATAGATCCTGTCTAGGAGTAGAATCGGTGCTGACCATATTTGTTAGACAGTTTCATTATTTCTTCATTCAAATCTTATGTTTCTTCTATGTGTCTTCTAGTATCTTGCATTTTGTTTCCATCCACCATACTTTTGCTTGTCTACTCATTGTATCTCTATTGTTTAACATTCTGGAGCGTCTTTTGCGCATTTTCTTTTTGTTCACATTTCAATAAATGATTCAGAATGAGATTGTCCAAAGATGAGATATATGCTGAAACTGGCATGTCGTTGCTGATACTGGTCATATGGTACAAATTTACATGATATGACATGCTGATATTGATAGTAGGTGATAATTTGTTGTTTTCCAAACCCCAAGAAAATATTATATGTGGCTTCTGTAGCTTTCATTTTTAACCTAGAAAACAAGAACACTCAGAAGTAACAAAAGAAAAGACACATATGGACACCTGTAAAGAAGTGACATAAGAAAAGACACATATGGACACCTGTAAAGAAGTGACATAAGAAAGGACACATAAGGACACCTGTAAAAACATTGAAGAATTACAACAGGCTTTTGATCTGCATGAATGATATGTCCAAGAAATAGATGGAAGGCCACCATGAAAGAATGCACGAATCTCCGACAAGAGGCACAGCCAGCAGACAATGACAGAAGGCGGTGGTATGGGGGTGTCTTCATGTCTGACCCAACAACCGATATATTTATATTAATATATATAGCCTAGAGCAGTGTTTCTCAACGAGGGCTCTGTGCTCCGAAGGAGCATTTTGGAAATGTCAGGGTGTTTTTCATTACTATAAATTTTGGTGGGGTGGGGCAATTCTTGCATATAGGAGGTGTATATCATGATTGTTGATTATGTCAGTGACTGTATTTGAGAAATATTAATAAAGACAGCGAAATAATTATTCTCTAACATTTATTCTCAATTATTAATACTCAAATCTAGAATTAAGATGTGCCGTATCTGGGTACTGGTTTTAACTGCATTTTATTCCATTAACAACCGTTATATATTTTTAATATGTCACAAATAAAGACAAAATGCTGACAATACATAGTTTATTTACAATTTGGTTTTGTACATTTCACTACAAATGAACTATTACCAATGTGCTTGTTGTATCAACCCATGTTTTCTAACGCAGCAACGAAGCCATCGTGACTTAATGAACATTTTATGAAGAAGCATGCTGATAAGGTTGACAAGAACATTTCTTACTTCCAGGATTTAATGTAAAAGTTTGAAAGCCGTAACACAGTTGTTGGTATGCTTGAAAAAATGTCTAGTCAGAAGGATAAAGGCGTCATCTTATCTTACAGGACAGCCCAAATGTGCAAAATGTGGTAAGCCCCACAGTATTGGAGAAAATTTAATATTACCAGCTATATGAGAGGTAATCATTACCATGATGGAAAGGTATCCAAGTGAAATAGTTACGCCTATTCCACTGAGCAATGATGCTGTGTCTAGAAGAATGGATGAGATGGAAACTAATAATGAAAATCAACTGTGTCAGGATTTGCAATCAACCAAATTTTCATTTCAGCTTGATTTTAGCACAGTAGGCGGCAATGAAGCCTTGCACCTCGCATATGTTACATTCGTGAAGAATGATAAAGTTGTGGAAAAAATGTTATTCTCAAATTCACTGACAACAGATCCCAAGGGCTTGCTGATCTTTGAAATCATCAAAAAATATTTCATTACAAAACACATTCCTTTTTCTAATGTTATAGCATATGCGCCAGATGGAGCTCTTGCAATGGCTGGTCGCTATCATGGTTTTCTGGCGCACTTAAAAAAGTTGGCACCAAATGCCTTAACAATTCATTGTGTTATTCACCGGCAGCACTTAGTAGCCAAACAACTTTAATTACTTAGTGACAAGACTCAAAAAATCAATGAGTGTAGTTATCAGTGTTATTAATAAAATCAAGCCACATTCCTTGAATGTTATATTATTTTGTAAATTGTGTAATGAGAATGATGGTGAGTTTGAATGTCTTCTCCTACATACGGAGTAAGATGACTGTCTAAAGGCAAATGTTTGAAAAGATTTTAGGCATTATTTGATTCCATTATGGAGTTTCTTAATTCAATGAAAGAACAGCTTAAAAATAACAAATCATTTTTGCAATGAATGAGTGAAAATGAATGATTCAAAGTAATGTGAGGTGTATGATTGTTGTGGGGAGGGGGCATTTACACATTTTTCTTTAGAAAAGGGGGTGAATGCTCAGTTAGGGTTGAGAAACACTGGTCTAGAGCTAATCTTAGCTATAAATAAATAAATATATCAATATGATGATATAAGCTGTTGTGTCCAAATAGGCTACGCCAACTGCTTAACAGCATGATACATAGTAGGAAATGTTGAAATATGTGTTTACATCTACATCTTTCAGCTATATAATATATTTAAGTTGAAAAACAAAAACATTCAACAAGCAGTTTCAGTTCTCTCGGAAGTAGGGAAAACTAATTTAGAACTCTTTTGAATATGAGTAAAATATCGTTTGGTCTAATTAAAATAAACTAATTAACGAATAATACTTGGAATAGTCACACAGCAAATATTGAAATAACAACTCGATGAATTGATAGTCTACTTTTTAAAAAAAAATTTTTTTTTAACACTGGTCTATGATAATCTGTTGTCTAGTCAAATGCAGATGGGTTTTTGGTAGGCTATGTGTGTGAGGGATGAGAATAGGTCTACTGTTAGTGGTCACACTGGGAGGGAGCATCCATGTTATAAGATGTGACTCTTTGACTTTGAGTCTTTCACTAGTTTCAGTACCGCTGCAGCTTTGATTTGAATACTTACTTGACTGAGTGTATGTGGTAGACGACTTTTCACCTGATTTTAACATTGCGGCATTGCCCACCCAACCAATCACTTATTTATATCATAGACAAGGCAAAGGTCTGTAAGTAATGAAGTGAAGTCGTTAGAGTTAAAGAAAAGTGACGATTAAATTTTTATTACTATTATTATTTAGTACTAAGTTTATTAAGTATTATTAGTGTTAGACTACTAATCACTACTTCTTAATACTTATTATACTAGAAGGCTTAGAAGTAGAACTGAAACTCACCTCTACTGTGTTTTCCTCCCGTCTGTTGTCCGGGCCATGCGAATTTGATGTCATTTTCTTCATTTGCAAAGTCTTTCAGTTTGTTAATGTACAAATGTGCATAGCTAGATGTAAATACTTAGGACAGGTAACATTTATGCCTTGACTTTGTGGTGATCAGAAATCAAGTAATCGCCACTCTCCGGTTGTTTCCCTTGTGTTTGTATCACACACCGGAAGTTATTCAGTTAATGTCATTTTGGGCGTGTTTCCTGTTCTTCACGATTTCGCAGTTTCTCTCCCAACATATTATGTCAATATGTGCATATTCCAAGCTACTTATACCTGCAGAAAAAGTCTAGTAGTTTAAATAGCACAATTTGCTTGTCTTTTTGTTTAATCCGGCATGTATTTGCAATAGTTAGATATCACCAAACAGAATGCTTTATATCCTCGTTGGTTTGGATAGTTTGCTCATGCATTTTGAAGATGATCTTATTCTTTGAGGCATGCACTGATGCAGTGTTTGGGCACGTCTATATCTCTACAAGGCTACATTTCTCGTCTCTTATTCAACGTCACAGGTCGGAGGAAAGGTAAATATATGCATATAAGTGTGCATGCTTTGTAGCTTTCTTTGTTTTGATTGTTCACGATAGATTCTACTGCAAATAATTACTGAAGAAAACAAATTCTATACCGCCCTCATACCCCCCCCAATCTATGTTGATTCTTGATCTAGAATCTCTAGATTATTCTGCATATTAAGTAGACGCCAATGCCCAGGATACACAATAACCATTTATGCACGTCCTTCCATTGTTACCCATCAAGAGTAACTGACTCACAATGAGCGAAAAAAGTTGCGTGTGATTTGGTCTTGGAACATTAATTTCTAAACCTGTTTTCTTTCAATTTTTTCTGTGAATCAAAATGATTTAGCCGTCTATATTGCTGTTTATGTTGCCACATACAGATGACAGAGTGGAAGCCATGTTTAGTTTAAGGTTTTAAGAAAGTAACTGTATGCAGAAATATTACTTCCATACATCACAAAAAGGCTTATAACAATCTGTTATGACAACGTAATTGAATGTCCAGAGAAATTAGTTTGAATTGGCAATTGTCATCAGGCTACTTTAGTGTTTTATACTGGAAACCCCAAAAAATAATACTCTGTATATTAACCCTTTACACCCTAAGCCTTGAAACAGTAAATAATAAGAGCAGTAGAGTACTTTTCCCCCTCACTCGTATAGTATTTGTTTATAAATGGGATTTAAATACTCATCCAGTAGAAAATATAAAAGAAAGGGTTATATTGAACAACTAATAGTTATCGTTTCTTAACAAAATATATTAGGAATGTTAGGGGATCATGGGTAATAGAGATAAGGTTACAAACAAAAGCTTTTGGGAGAGAGCAGGGTCAGGTGAAACAGAAAATCTCTACTGAGTTTTTTATTTTTCCTTTCGGCGATGTCTCTATACTTTTCTGTGTTACATGAGCTTATTTTCGCCAAGCGTGAGGTGGCTCTTCAGGTTACAGATCCATATCCAGAGCCTTCATGTCCTGCTAACATGCGTCCTTGAAACGCAGCTGTGGTCGACCAGAGGTTCTTTTACCACAGACAAGAATATCTGGAGATGTGACCATTTTCCATGCGATGAACATGACCAAGCCATGGCAGTCTTCATTGATGAAGGAGGGTGTATATACTTGGACGACTGGTGTGAGAATGCACCTCCGCATTTGTCATCTATGAGATGCCAAGGATGGACCTCAAATGCCGTAGTTGAAAGGTGTTGAGCATATGCTCTTGCTTGGTATAGATTGTCCATGTTTTGCTGCCATAAAGAAGTGTACTGATGACACAGGCATTGTAGACCATGACCTTGGTCTTAGCTGTAAGTTTGGGATTTTCCCAGACACGTGCCAAAATCTGTGCACTCCTGGGAGAGGTAATCTATCAATCTCTGGAGTTCATGCAGACTGTGAATTTGTCGGTAATATATCAGTCATTCAGTATTCAATATGGTGTTAAACAAGGCTGTGTCCTGTCTGGAACACTATTCTGAATCATCTTTTCGCTGCTACTTAAGCATGCATTTGGTAATGTAACAAAGGATTTGCCGTCGCAGTAGATCAGATGGCCACCTGTTTAATTTTGTGAGTCTCAAAGTTACCACCAGAATGACGGAAATAACTGTCAGGGACTTGTTATTTGCTGATGACGCTGTAATTGTCACTCACAGTCAGAAGATATGACACCCGTTAATATTGATGAAAACGTTTTAAGAAACTACATTACGGTAATTACCAAAATAGAACACCTCTACACCTCACGGTAGAAGAGGAGCGACTAAGTAAATACTAAAATAGAAGAGAAGCCAACAATAAACATTCTGGTCAATCCTCTGCTTGGTATGTGATATGGATATCACAATATCAGTCATCAATCAATCAAAACATTTTTGAATCCCAGTGGAGCACTGTCTGCAACAAATAATTAAATATTGATCTGTCTAAATCTTTTGAAGACTTTGGTGTTTCTACAGGATAGCGTAGCCAACCCATGCTTAACCTTCCCTAGCCACCTCTTATGGTATGTAGCCACCTCTTATATGTAGCCACCTCTTATAATATGCCAATGTTGCTATTCCTTGCTCCCATTTCTCCCATTTCAGGCCCTGGTAATACTCAGGTGTGTATCGCAGTATATCAAGGATACATTTTAAAATAATAAACACATACTTTGTCATCCCCATCGATGCCCGCTGCTGCTTTCAGGGTATATGCCATTGGCAACCCTCCTCCTTCAAATTTAAACTAGAATTGCCCTTTCTGACCCTCACCAGTTGAGGTCCAGGGACCAGAGTCCATTTTTACAGTCTCTTCTCCGTGTGTTTCTTGATCTACCTCTTTTCCTGTGGATTCCATGTCTTAGCCTGTCTGGTCATGTTTAATGGTGCTGTCCATATTGTGTGTCCTATCAACCCCATTTCATATGTTTGATCCACTTCTTGTGGACAAAGTGAGCTTTGCTAAATTCATACTTGTGTTACTAGACAAGCTCTATGGCATTGTTGACAGCCTCAGGATGACAGCTGCTTTCTTCTAACAAATTCAAGTTGACGTCTGACAGCGTACGAAGAAGAAGAAGATACTTGTGTTATTTCAGTTCAGGGGACATATCTACAATGAAGGTAAAATGCAATGGAATGTCCTCTTGCATTGATGGTCCAAACTGTTAGTCTTTTTTCTGTCCATCGTTTGGTATTTGATGTTATGTTAGAAAAAAACTATTAAAAATTATCAGCATAGATTATTGAAGTCTTGGCGGTGGTGCTGATAAGCATTTGGTTGTCTCATCATTCTGTTACTGCTGAAGTTGATATCTAGTGTAGTCTTTCATTTAGTTGTCTCCCATGCAATAATTTATGCACCTTGAAATTATATCTGCAACACTTCTATTTCCCATGATTTCTGTAACCGTGGTGATGTTCTCAAAGGAGGACTCGTTCAAGTGTTGTCTCTTTACTTTTTGTCATCATGGTATTCAGTTTCTCTGTTGTTCTGCTAATCCCCCAGTCATCACTATTGTGTCTCTCATTTTTAGACTTCAGTTATTGCTAATTTCTGTATCAGAATACTCTGAATTACCCAAGATGTCATAATTCTTTGGTAATCACGACGGATATTTTTATGTTTCTGTCGTAGTAACAGCTCTGAATGTTTGCCAAGTTTTAATGCTAATATATTTGCGTACATCTGCATTAAGCAGTGGTCGTATTATATTGTTGGTATCTTCATATAAATTTTGCACTTTATTGCAATACATACCATTTCTGTTGCTTGTATGTTTGATGTAGATGTGGTCAGTGGGCATTTTAAGAGTTCAGATACACCGAACTGTTCATTATTTTTTGAGTTTATTAAATAAATTGTATTTTAATCTGTTATGGCTTGTGTTGAATCTTCATGTTATAATGTAGTTGTATTTGTTTTAAAAACATATATTTTTTTGTTTCTTGATGCAAGCTCAGTATAAAGATTCTTTATGGTACAGATCATCACTTGGTAGGGTTTTCCTATAAACCAAATGTGGGAAAACATAATATTGTACAAATCATCACTTGGTAGTGTTTTCCTGTAGACCAATTGTGGGAAAACATAATATTGTACAGATTGTGGGAAAATATACACGCAACAAACTTGATGAACAGTCAATTTACATATTCGTTTAATACAGTGCTCTACTACCTGGGCGCTATCGCTCTTTTAAAAATATCAAAATATACAGAATCAGTCGACGATTGCATAATTTTCTTTCGTTTAGATTTTAGTGGGCGGTAAGAAAATTGACCCTCCCCCCTCATGAAAGTCGGGTATAACAAGGTTGAAGAGCACTGGTTTAACGCATGAATTCATATTTTCACACCTCGTGTATAGAATGATGCAACGTTATGAACCACCATCACATGCTTTATTCTAGGACATTTTAATTTTAAATGAAGTATCTAGAACCTTACCACCTGTTTTGGAAGTAAAGGCAGAATTAAAATGATTATTTATTAAAATAATTGTAGCTGCAGCAGACGAAATATACTTTGCAGGAAACCTGATTGTGCAATTGTTTGACAGTTATTCTTGTACAGCCACTTACCAGTTGAACCTGGGTTTCTCTTTGTTTGTGTCTTACGTTGTTTTGTGGCTTCATTGTTTAGTTTTTGTTTTGGGTATTGAAGTAAATAATAATTTAGAGAAGTTTGAGAATTAAAATATGTATCAGGAAAGTTCCACGATCCATTAATAACAACAATATGAACATGCAGTGTTTTGTGTGTATAGAAATAGGATCTGTGTTGCAGGGGTGTAATGTGAAATGACACCAAGTGTGCTGGAAGAGAACTACAAGAAGCTTGGGATTTGTTGATTTTACAGTTTAACAAATTATCTTCCTCTATTTGGTACACTTTTATTTAAAGTCATATGTGGCAGTTTTTATTTAAAGAGGGTGTTGATGCACTCCACTCGACAGATAAATAATTGTATGGCCCTTGGTTTAATGACAGTTGAATAGCCCTGATCTAGTGTGGAAGAAGCTTTTTTGAGTAGAGGATACACCAGAGTAGAACCCACAAGAAATACACAGAGCACCATTAGAATTGCCAGGATGTTAATTAAAGAGAATTAAAAGTTGTGTGGGGAGGAAGGAGACTAATGTCTGGTCAAGCAAAACATATTGATTGGACAATGTCAGTCAGGGTTAGGTAAAATATACTGACCAATATCCAACTCTACTTCCATGTAATGTAGTTCTCTCTGAAAATGGGCTGTTTATATGGCAGCTTGGCTAAAGAGGTCGGTGGCCAACTTAGTGGCTCTCCATCTATCCTGATGTCTCCCGCTATTTGTTTTGTAGAGAGGGCGAAGAGCGTAGTGCTTCACTTATCTGTGTAGATGCTAACACACCATTTATTTCCCCATAGGGTTAAAGCATCTATTGCTCTTTGTAGTATTTTGGTGGCGATTGTTCCATATTCATCAGTTCACCATATCAGCAGGTCATCTGCATACATTGCCACTTTTACTTCACTTGGCAGTTCGGTAATCGTTACTTACGCAGCAATCTGCAGGGGAGGTTATGCTGAGTCTCCTTAGCGATGAATACGCCGTTATTTTAGAGAACTGCAATGGGGGAACACTGCCACCAGTGCCACGTATACAGATATTATCAGGAATCATCTTCGATCCACAATCAAATCTACATGACGTGGACTTCTGAGTAAAGGTGTCTTTTTGCAACAGGACAATGCTCGACCCCCATACTGCCTGTGCAACGGCTGTAGCCATCGAGGACCGCCGCTTTCAGTGTCTACCAAATGCACCATACATGAAACACCTAAATTATTTCCACATCTTTGGATGACTGACAGGAAAGACTTTCATGTCCGATGAAGAGGACCAGCAGGTGTTGATTACACACGTGACCAAGATAATTTTTTTCTACAGAAATCCATGCACTTTATGGGCATTGGAGGACTTGTAATGAGCGCAATGGTGACTCTGTCGACAAATTATAGTTGTGTTTCACTTTTCTTTCAAAATAAATTTATTTAAAAAATATATTTAAAGTTGTCATTTGATCCCCCCTCGTAATAGGTGCCTGTCGCAAGCAAAGATGGCAACAGCATCGAACTAGTCCTGCAAGATGCGTTCTCATATGCCTATAAAGACTAATCCTGGCACAGCAAACTTTGCAGCACTAAAGTCACTCGTGTGAGGTGCCAGTTGTGAAAGCGCCGTGCGTTCTGTTCTTTTGAGCCTTCTCTGAGTCTCGCCAATAGAGTTACACTCAGCGGTCTGAGCACCTTGCCTGATGCAAGCGTGCCATGTGGAACAGCTCTGTACAAGCAACTCTCAGGATGTGACATCAATGCTTACGCAGTTCAAAGGCACTTTCAATGAGTCTCTGTAGTTTTTCTTTTGTCCTCCTAATGAGCGGCTGCCATTCTAAGCTCACCATAAAACAGGCGCTTAGGAATGTACTCATCAGACATGTCAACATGCACCATCCATATTTTCTGGGTTTTTTGCAGAAATGTATGGATGCTGAACATGTTAGAGATACCAAGAATTTCCGAGTTAGACACCTGATCCTGAGTAGCGTACGCAGACGTCTTAAGTGAAATATGTATTTCCAAATATTTTATCCCATTTATATGTGCTTATTATTCACTGTCTGTACGGTGTATATTTCTATGTGTTGTGGGCAAACAGTTTTTTTCATTTAGAAGTGTCCTGTCAGAAATTAGGGCCACCTGAAAAGAGTAAGAGTTCAGCTAAGACAAATGAAAGTCATCAATTTAGTTTGTCATCTTTCAGTTTCTCCGGGGAAGCAAACCCTTAGAAAAATACAGGAATAAGCAGACCCTCATAAAATGCATTCCGAAGTCAGATGCCTTGGGCCGACAGGTGCAAGATAAAAACCGCAGTGCAGCGCACACCGCCTAAGTAGAATAAAGAAAAAGGCGAAACAACAACAACAAAAAGTTTGAGCACGAATAATGACATACATTTGATATATGTTTTTGTCAATGAAAACGTTTTCTAATGTCCGGCACTGACATTGTTAAGAATATAACTATTTCCACAAGTGGCTGACAAGGAGAGTAGAAGGTTAGTGCACTGATCATTTGGAAGGATTACAGTATTTTGAATATCGTGGCGTGTCTTGAACACATCTTGTTACCTAATTATTGCTTGAATGTCTGTCTGCCTTTATTACCTACATGGGCCTGCAGAGATTTGATTGACAGATCCAATCGTTATGTCATCATCAGTGAGTTGTGTGTAGTCAAAACAAAAGGGCAGCCATATTTGCAATTTGTGTCGGAAAACAGCGTTGATTTATTATTTGATTTAGAATACACTGAAATTTAATTCATAATTTGAATTGATTGATTATTAAAGTTCAACACATTTTAGATTTTGAAAACTTCACTTGAATAAAGACAATCAAAAATGATGAACTGTTCAAGCTACTTAATATGTCATGTGTTTCCAGTTTTTTTCTTTGTTCGTTCTCAATTTACCACTACAAATCCCTGAAAAGGTCTTTGCAAGTAGGAGGATGTAGTCCGGAAAACGGAACGCGTTGTGTCGTAGTTTACAGCCTGACTGCGATATTACACCTTACGGCCCGACTTTAGCAGACATTTTCGAGTACCGGGTTAGCATTCCCTCTTCAATCCCGTCTCCTTAGCCAATCTGCTCTGTTGCAGCATGTTTTTCAGGATCACTGCGTGGAAGTGGAAGGTCTGACAGCTCTAGCTCGATTGGTTTAATGCAATCAGTCAGTTATGGGTCGCTGACCGCTGCAACTCTTTAAATAACTTCATTTTTGGTATTTGGTTTCATTTTGTCAGAGACAACTCAGTTTGGTCTTCCCACGTGAAGCTCGCACAGCATAGTTGCTTCCCTTTGATTGTTGAATGTACGGCCGACCCCACTACATCGGTCCAACTATTGTCCTTTTGCTGTGCGAACTTATTGATGTTATGGATATGCGCCCATGCCTTATTGATATGGTTAATCAATGTTAATCAGTATTTTCTTAAAGTCTTTACCTGAGTGGTTAGACCCATTGTCTCTCATTTGGAAATGTACTGCGTTCATCCTTAATTCAACATAACGGGAACTGGTTACAATAAAACAGCAGACGCTTCACACAGTAAAATTGTGGGATACTTTGTCTCAAATGTTGAGTCTTCTATGTGCCTGATTACTTGTTATTACAGCATTTTATAATGTGTTTTGTTATATAGGAAAATAATAACATTAAAAATTGCCGTGGGCACTCTAGATATGATATGATAAGATTAACATGTTTAGTGGGCATTCTGTACCTACTTACTTTCCGCGTCCAAGCACCACGTTATACAGTAAACATCCAGTATTCAGCGACATGGATTGCCTTGTCATTTCTCCAGCATGTCGCACCAATTGCATGTTTCCTAAACGTTGTGGCAGGTGGTCTGGGTATTGTATTGCGCCATAGTCACATGTGTCATCGTCTGTGTATCACCATCATTTCATATTCCTCTTGCACCGTGATACACCAGTCCGGAGTCTGCTCAGCGACTTCCGTGTTGTGTATGGTAGATGATGTCTGGGGATAGGTTCCTCCCGAAGTTCCATCTCTGGGGCCTGCACCAATTCATATCATCTCTTGATTTGGCGACTCTCAAGGTTTGTCTGAATTGTGCTGATTTTAGGAGGCTATGTCTGGATTTAAGTCCCGTGCTCCAAACGTGGAGTCCAAACATTGCATGTCTTGGGTCGTGCTCCTGTTATTCTCGTTCGATTTCTACTGCGGCGACTCGTTGAATCTCGGGTGGTGCTATGCCAACTATAGGCTATATATGTTATCAATGGGGATGGGTTTTAGGCACTCCGACCGGCCACATTTATTGCTCTACCAACTAGTCTAGCATGGGCAGGATTTTTTTAGGCTGTCGCAGCGTATTCAGCTACAGAAAAACACAGGCCGAATGCCGAATGACTGATGTCTGTGCTCGCCCATGTTGTGCAGGTCAGTTTTGGGATGATATTATTTCTTGCGTGTATCTTACGCTTTGTTTCCTGACTGTGCGTTGTGTAGGACAATGTGTGGTCTAACTTCACGCCAGATATTTGGGAGCTGTGTAGTGTTCAAGCTGCTGCCCTTGCCACTTAATCTGAAGTTTTCTTTTTGTCTCGGAGGTGGTAGGCACATACCTGGGCTTTACATATATGATAACATTAACAGGTTGAGTGGACATTCTAGATAAAATATGAAAACATTAACAAGTTGAGTGGTCATTCTAGATAAAATATGATAACATTAACAAGTTGATATTTACAAATACTTTTTCATGGCTTGGTAGCGGGAAATTTGAGAACGAACGTCGAAGAAGAATAAGAAATGAGGAACACGAGTGCCTACTTGATGTCATGTATATGCAGTTCAGATGAGTGGATTTTGTCATTTCACATACTGGATATTAATGAAGTTTTGGACATTAAACAGTCTTCTCCCACGAAGTGGCGTGGTAGAGAGTGGTGGATGCTTGGAATGTATTGCCACAGACAATAGTGTAGGCAGGGTCAATTAATGCATTTAAGAGTAGATTGGGGAACCCAGTAGTCTCGAGGTAAGGTGTTCGCCTCGGGTGCTGGAGGTCGCTGGTTCAAATCACGGTGAAGAATGGGATTTTTTCACGTGAATCATCCGGTAAATATTTCTTCTGATCTCTGAATAGTGAGATCAGACATCCGTGTTCAGTGGGGCGCACGTTAAAAGTCCCTTGTTAGTTGGAAATCGAAAAGAGCTGACCTAACGGTCCCTGCTCTGGCAAAATTCAAGTTAAAAATCTACACAGGTCTACCTTGCTCTAATTTACGCTTCCACATCCATCCAGGTATCCATGGATACCTGGGCACATACATAACATTAGATGGAAAATGGATACCTGGGCACATTTATAACATCAGATGGAAGATGGATACCTGAGCGATTACATAACATCAGATGGAAGATGAATACCTTGGCACATACATAACATCAGATGGTAGATAAATACCTTGGCACATACATAACATCAGTTGGAAGATGAATACCTTGGCGCATAGATAACATCAGCAAGCTTCTTAAGATTGGTTGCCAGGATAGAGTGTCAAACTATGGGGTCTTCAGCATGGCGAGACTCTCTGGCATCCAGATGCTGCTGTAGATAGCCTAGATCGTATGGACTGGCCATGTTCGCATATCAGATGAGCGCCTCCCCAAGCACCTGTTGTATGAAGAGCTCAGGACAAAAGAAGAGATACAAAGGCACTCTACAAGTTTATTTTAATAATTTCTCCATTGATGCCGCTGATTGGGAGTTGCTTGCTCCTAACCACTCGGTCTGGCGCACTGGCATCACTCATGGTGCTTGCAATGTTGAGCAGAGAACCATTACCGAAGCGCAGACAAAGCGAGCTGCACGAAATGACAGAATGCAGGGCGGTCCAGTTACTAACGCTGTTCGCGTGTGTGCCCTACGTGCGGTAGAGTTTGTCACACTCAGATCGGGATGTACAGTCATATGCGATCACATCGGAATAAACATGTCTAACGATTATCACCATCTTTGCATGCGATGGGCAAGCGCGATGAACTGCCTTTAACTATCTAATTTTGTGATGTGTCGTGTTCGCACGTTGCTTTGTTGTTAGCGTAGTAATACATCACAAAAATATGCAACTAGATAGATATTATAGATGGATAGATAGATAGAACACATTAATGTGTGCATGGTTAGATAGGTAGATAAATAGTTAGAGAGATGGTTAGATAGGTAGATAAATAGGCAGGGAGATGGTTATATAATTTTGTGAATGGTGCAGAATACAGCTGAAACGTAGATGGTAAATCTAGCAGAGGACGGAAGAAACTCCAACGCCGGCGACACTCACTTGATGTCAAGTATTTGATGCCATGGGACTGTCTTGGTCGTTAGCGTCTACCCAAACCCCTAGTTCCAACTTCTCCCGGGTTCGTCCTGAAAAGAACGCTGTGTCGTATACAGCTATATCTTCGCATGTAGGACGGACACATTCGATTTCAACTGGATTTTTCTTTCGATAAAAACAATGGCGACTGCTCGATAGGAATCAAAAGGAGGTTGGCAATGCAGAGGCTAGGTAGCCTGAGGAAACTATGACAGAATACAAGCAAACCAAGTAAAGTGAACATTTTGAGAACCTATATTTTTCCCGTGGTAAAATACGGATGCGAAACATGGACAGTTACCCGAACCTAAAGTGTGAGAATCGAATCGAAATGGTATGGACCGAAAAAAATAAGAATGTAAACAGTAGACAAGAGTTGGGCGAGGAGGAGAATCGGTTCATAAATTCCATCATAAACAGAAAGTTGAAATAGTTTGGCCACATCAAAAGACGCAACAATCTTGAGAGAACAGTAAAGGAAGGCATGGCGGCGGGCAAGCGAGACAGAGGCAGACCAAGAAGTCGAGAGCAAAAAGATGTCAAAGAATGCTTGGACATGACTCTGGAGCTGTGACAAGAAATCGTGATTCTGTAAGACGAAATATGATGGGACCGACGTTCTGCAACGGACATGCTACATGATGATGATTCTCATAGCCAGACTACACTAGTGCAGCCTGTTTCCAGGGCCTTTACTTGGAGACGGAATATGATCTCGGTCAGCTGTGGTTTGCTGCTGTTATTTCGCTGCATCTCCGGCCCCAAACCCTTAGTTTGTCACTTGGCAAGTGGTGGTAATATATGCATCTTGTTGTAAAGGTTGTCTGAGGAACACAGGTTTGTCAAGTACGGTTCACATTTTATAAATATTCGCCAACAACAGCCATATTACATAGAAACACACCACACAATTGATACTGTTTCAATGCTGTGCAACAAAACCCCCACAAACAAACTCTCTCTCACGCACGAGTCACCTGATTCCTTCTATCAATACTTGGAGCACTTCCATAGTTCCAAATGCGGTACAGCATTGTTTATTCTCCACAAAGGAACACTTATTGTCTTGTTGTAACTAACTCTCTCACCTACTTTAGACCGCCCCTGGATGCTCCTAGACAGCTCCGCCCAATCAGCTGTAGACCCTCTCTATCTTACCCTTTGAAGCTGTTCCGGCGTGACGTCACTCTGTGAATTCTGACAACACACGTTCAATATTCATCTGGATGCCAGAATAGAAAATACTTTCAGAATAAATCAAAATTCCTTAACCTGCATCCGGTTATTTATTTTATGCTGTACTATACAGCTTTCTCGTGGGCGACGTATATCAATAGTACTTTAACTGAAATCACCAGAGTTGAAAAGAATAGGTCAGCTCAGTGGCGTACCGAGGGGAGGGTCACGTAGGTGGATGCATAGATTGTCCCTGCGCTCTAACATTATGATAGGATGCATTGGTTTCTGTGATACAACATTATGATAGGATGCATCGTCTTTCTGTGATACAACATTATGATAGGATGCATCGTCTTTCTGTGATACAACATTATGATAGGATGCGTCGTCTTTCTGTGATACAACATTATGATAGGATGCATCGTCTTTCTGTGATACAACATTATGATAGGATGCATTGGTTTCTGTGATACAACATTATGATAGGATGCATCGTCTTTCTGTGATACAACATTATGATAGGATGCATCGTCTTTCTGTGATACAACATTATGATAGGATGCATCGTCTTTCTGTGATACAACATTATGATAGGATGCATCGTCTTTCTGTGATACAACATTATGATAGGATGCATTGGTTTCTGTGATACAACATTATGATAGGATGCATCGTCTTTCTGTGATACAACATTATGATAGGATGCATTGGTTTCTGTGATACAACATTATGATAGGATGCATTGGTTTCTGGGATACAACATTATGATAGGATGCATTGGTTTCTGTGATACAACATTATGATAGGATGCATTGGTTTCTGTGATACAACATTATGATAGGATGCATTGGTTTCTGCGCTCCAACATTATGATAGGATGCATCGTCTTTCTGTGATACAACATTATGATAGGATGCATTGGTTTCTGTGATACAACATTATGATAGGATGCATTGGTTTCTGCGCTCTAACATTATGATAGGATGCATTGGTTTCTGCGCTCTAACATTATGATAGGATGCATTGGTTTCTGTGGTCTAACATTATGATAGGATGCATTGGTTTCTGCGCTCTAACATTATGATAGGATGCATTGGTTTCTGTGATACAACATTATGATAGGATGCATCGTCTTTCTGTGATACAACATTATGATAGGATGCATCGTCTTTCTGTGAAACAACATTATGATAGGATGCATTGTCTTCCTGTGATTCAACATTATGATAGGATGCATTGTCTTCCTGCGCTTCAACATTATGATAGGATGCATCGTCTTTCTGTGATACAACATTATGATAGGATGCATCGTCTTTCTGTGATACAACATTATGATAGGATGCATCGTCTTTCTGTTCACTGACAACTGACGTGAAGTCAATGTATGTTTATTTCTACTGTTCACTGACAACTGACATGAAGTCAGTGTATGTTTATTGCTACTGTTTACTGCTAACTAACGTAAAGTCAATGTATGTTTATTGCCCAAAAATAGCTGTCCTGCTTACTTATAAAAGATATAAATACAAACTAGCAACCGTTCAGCGACAAGAAGGTTCTGATCACAAGCAAAGTGAAATGCCACGCAAGAAGCGACGTTCTGTAAAGAACATACAACTTACTTACATGGCAATGTGAACAATCATTTAGACTAACGATGTAAGATAATTAACACTGAGCTTGTAGCGAGAGACCTTGATTTTGCAGGAAAATCTTTGATAGACGTGTTGAAAGTTGACTGTAGATAATTATCTGCCCATTGCGAGTGTATATTAGTAATTAACATTCAGATATGATGGAACAGGATACATTTCATAGAAATAAAACTCTTGTGACACCCATGTAATCTCAATGTGTTGTTCGCTTTACCTTGAGAAATGCGTTTATCGAAAGCACTAAGCTCATAGAGCTTGATCAGCGTGACAAAAAGCCGACTTCTTCTTGCGATGAAATACTCCAGAACGAATAATAAAAGGATGCTTTCAGAAATGTCCGTATTTACTTGCATCTCAAGGAGAAAGACATTCCACTTCAGCGAGAAAACGCATTGGAGATAAATCTCCTAACATCTGCATTGCAATTCACTTCCATATTTGCTTAATAATAATATGTACAGAATATGATGCGGCAGCGAGTCATGGACAATCAGTAGGCACTTACAGGGATCAATGGAGGCAACGGAAATGGGGTTTTATAGAAAGAATGTCATGGACTGCAGAGAAATCGCATACAGGTGGTTGTTGAGGAAGAACAGACACAAATACCGCTTATAGCAAATATCAGGACAAGGCAGGGATCTTTTTTTCGGACATGCTTTGAGAAGAGATGGGTTGGAACACACAGTGGTAACAGACAGAATCGCTAATAAAAGGGACATAATAAGACAAAGAGAGAAAATATTGGACAGCTTGAAGGTATGGTAGAGACTCTTCTTTCTTCTCCTTTGCGTTCAGGATCTTTTGGTCATGCTAAATCTGCAGGCCAGTCGCCATGATGAAGTCTGTAGTCTTCACCAGGTCGGAGCGGCTGCCCCACAGCTTTTGTCTCAGCTCCGCACCCTCTGGCCAGGTCTGACATCTCATTTCCCTATAGATTGGGCATTCCTGTAGAATATGCTCAGGGTTCTGGCCTCCTGTTCCACATGGGCACTCATCGGTGTGTGAGATCTTCAGTCGGTAAAGATGTTCTAGTAGTCTGCAGTGTCCAGTTCTCAGGCCAAATGAGGTGGTCTGTTGATTTCTTTGAGTTGGTGAATTTGGTCTGGTGTACTGCTTATGTTTCTGTATTCTCTCCATTGGTGTATATACTGATTTCTGATGATGTTCTTGATTTCTCTGTATGGAACTCGATGATTAAATTGTGCCTTTTTGCCAGAGCATCGGCTCTCTCGTTTCCCGTGATTCCGCAATGGGAGGGTAGCCACGCGGTAAGAGGAAATGGAGGTCCATGATCGTTATTGCCAACCGACATGGCACTTGATGATAAGGAATGCCACGTGTTTTTCTGTTATCCTGTCCTGCAGAGTAGTTACTCAGTGCCTCACCAAAAGTGCAAGTTCCGTCAGAGCAGCTGATCAATGCTCCACAAAATGATGGCCATATTAGTACGCGTGAAGATTAGAAACTTTGTGGATTGGACGCAGGGAGGAGATTAATTTGGGTGGAACATCACTTTCAATAAGGAAGACGATCAATTTGGGTGGAACATCACTTTCAATAAGGGAGAAGATCAATTTGGGTGGAACATCACTTTCAATAAGGGAGAAGATCAATTTGGGTGGAACATCACTTTCAATAAGGGAGAAGATCAATTTGGATTGAACATCACTTTCGATAAGCGATTATGAGATGAATTCGTTGTTCTATCAGTGAGTAATCGTCTTATTTACTTCAGGATAATTATAGCTACCGGTAAGAAAAGAAATAATTTTTTGACAAATATTTTAGATTGTAAAACCAACGATTAGAATCCATGAATTCTGTCCAAAAGATTCCAATTATTTGATCAAATGTAAATGTTGGTCAGAATTAAGAGTGAATGAATGATGTAGTTATTTTACATCTATTTTGCATGTTTGATTTATAGGTAATAACATTTTTCTCTCTAAATAAATCAGTGTCTGAACTTTTAACTTGCCATGTAGTCAATATAAAAATTCGGTTAGTTGCGGTAAAGGCCAATTTGTTTTTCTCTCTCTCATAAAATTGTCTTCCTGAAAACTCAAACTCGAATGTTGACGTACATTTAGTGGGTAATGCTGGGAACTCCCAATATTAAGACCTTATATAGCGTAACAAGGGTTACATGCATCGTCAAAGTCAGAGTACAGACTGTAAACTGCTTGGTCAGCAAGTAAAAAAGCCTAGAGCTGCATCTTGCCCAAGAAGAACACCACCCACACACTTACTACTAATAGCCAAATGAAAGTCCAAAAGACAAACCAAGAAAGACGCGAGACGGCACATTCTAGAATATATTTTGGCATCACACACTATCTGCCTGTGGAATATCAGGAATTCAGCATGCTCATAATATAAAGGGTCGCTGTTGTCGAGCGTATGGCACTCGCCTCTCAAAGCTATCAGCGGAAACGGAGGGCGGGGGGGGGGGGGCGGCGATCGAATCATGCATGCTTCAAGCTAGCCCTGTTCTCTGTGGAGACCAGAGTGCCTATATCCTGAGTTACCTGCAGTCATCTCGCCTTATGTTTTGTCACTGGTCTAAGGTAGCTCGAGGCTAGAGAGTGAGGTTGATGACCAGCGCAGTAGCTTCCTCACTATATTCTAAAATACAGGGCAAGTTACGTCATCAAAACAGAAACCGTCTGTTGATTTCACCATCATCGTTTGCGATGGGCAACTAACTAACTAGCTAGCTAACTAAATAACTAACTAACTAGCTAACTAACTAGCTAACTAACTAGCTAGCTAGCTAATTAACTAGCTAACTAACTAACTAATTAGTTACTAACTAACTAACTAATTAACTAACTAGTTACTAACTAACTAACTAGCTAACTAACTAACTAACTAGTTACTAACTAACTAACTAGCTAACTAACTAACTAGTTACTAACTAACTAACTAGCTAGCTAACTAAATAACTAACTAAGTAACTAGCTAACTAACTAGCTAGCTAGCTAATTAACTAGCTAACTAACTAGCTAACTAACTAACTAGTTACTAACTAGCTAACTAACTAACTAGTTACTAACTAACTAACTAACTAACTAACTAGCTAAATAACTAACTAACTAGTTACTAGCTAACTAACTAGCTAACTAACTAACTAACTAGTTACTAACTAACTAACTAGTTACTAACTAACTAACTAGCTAGCTAACTAGCTAACTAACTAACTAACTAGCTAACTAACTAACTAACTAGTTACTAACTAACTAACTAGCTAACTAACTAGCTAGCTAGCTAACTAACTAACTAACTAGCTAACTAACTAACTAGCTAACTAACAAACTAACTAGCTAGCTAGCTAATTAACTAACTAACTAGCTAACTAACTATCTAGCTAACTAAGTAGCTAACTAACTAGCCAACCAACTAGCTAACTAACTAACTAGCTAGCTAGCTAACTAAGTAAATCACTCACTCACTCTCTCAGGAGGCCGGAATAACCGTGAATATTTGTAGTAGTGAACTCGGAGTAAAAATGAATTGAGAATGTGCACACCGTCTATTCAAGTAATAAACTTTCACGAGTAAACATGCATGTGGTGGGAGAAGAGACAAATAGTCGACCGAGTTTGTCCAAGTATGTCGACTCCATTAGAGAAGCAGAGTGGTAGTATGATCCTGTCCAACCAAACTGAAGGATAAACAGTTTAGTGACGAGATAATTATTTTTGGTTTGATTAAAGGTTTGTCTTTCTGGGTGTTACTGGCGACAGCACGGCCTTTCACCCCAGATCCTAGTTCTGTTGGCGATATCATGATGTGTTGACCAGTGTGTGTATCTGTTTGTAGTGTGGACGTATTGGCCAGTGTGTGTGTGTGTGTTTGTAGTGTGGAAGTATTGGTCAGTGTGTGTATCTGTTTGTAGTGTGGACGTATTGGCCAGTGTGTGTATCTGTTTGTAGTGTGGACGTATTGGCCAGTGTGTGTGTGTGTTTGTAGTGTGGAAGTATTGGTCAGTGTGTGTATCTGTTTGTAGTGTGGACGTATTGGCCAGTGTATGTATCTGTTTGTAGTGTGGACGTATTGGCCAGTGTGTGTGTGTGTGTTTGTAGTGTGGAAGTATTGGTCAGTGTGTATATCTGTTTGTAGTGTGGACGTATTGGCCAGTGTGTGTATGTGTTTGTAGTGTGGACGTATTGGTCAGTGTGTGTATATGGTTGTAGTGTGGACATATTGGCCAGTGTGTATATCTGTTTGTAGTGTGGACATATTCGCCAGTGTGTGTATGTGTTTGTAGTGTGGACGTATTGACCAGTGTGTGTATGTGTTTGTAGTGTGGACGGATTGACCAGTGTCTGTATCTCTATGTAATGTGGATGTATTGGCCAGTATATGGGTGAGTGTTGTATCTATTTGTAGTGTGGACGTATTGGCCAGTATATGGGTGAGTGTTGTATCTGTTTGTAGTGTGGAGGTATTGGCCAGTAGATGGATGCGTGTTAAATCTGTTTGTAGTGTAAGCGTATAGGCCAGTGGATGGATGCGTGTTGTATCTGTTTGTAATGGTTTCCAATATTATAGTTTTGCAGCACAGTAGTTTTGTCAATCATTTCTGTACTTGTAGAAGTCGTCATACCGAGAAAGATTCCCGATCTTGGACAGACACCAGTTATACAAAGAAAATGAATGTGATTCTTGAAGAACAAGAAGACGAAAAAATAGACGGAACTGTTAATGAGTAGGTTAGTGTTAGTTTGTGGATGACTCCAAATCTGAATATGAGTCCAGAACCACTACTAATCGTGGAATACAAAATAATATGGGCCTAACACCATATTAGGGAGCCGCGTAGTGCAGTGGTTAACGCTCTGGCTTCGCATCTGAGTGGTTCTGGTTTCATTCCCTAGTTGAGGCGGATATGTTTTTTTCAGACCACAACGGCGCCCAGGTCGACCCAGCCTTAAATGTATACCGGTTCAGTTCGGGAAGTAAAAGCGGCCCTCATATAGCCGAGCCTTTGAAATGTGAGATCGCTAAGACCTCACACCCCTACGGCAGAAATGCTATGGGTTACTGGACTTTAACACCATATTCCCTATGCGACTTGACTGTTACCACTACTAGTAGATGGGCTGGGAGAACAAACAAGATTTAAGGTAATTAAATTGTACATTTAAAGAAAAATTATGCATTTGTGAAGCACATTTCCTACACAGCACAATCAAGACCACTCGTCGGGGGTCACCAACAGAATTCACCTACCTCGGCAACACAATCTTATCTAATGGGCGCAGCGGTCTAGATATATCAAGGCGGATCGGACTAGTTGCATCTGCTATGCACGACCTCCGAAGTGTGTAGAATAACGGCGAGATTTCCCTTAAAACACAAATCCGCATCTACAAGTCGTGTGGTCCCTGTTCTACAGAGTGTCCCAAGATATTGTTCACACTTGTTAAACGTAAATTCTCGAGTGGTCCACCGGGCTCTTTGTGAATGACAAGGATAAGAATAGCACCCCTACCCCACAGAGAGCATGTCGTAAGAATGAACAACTGTGTGAATTGGCATAACAACGGCCATGGTTGGGTGGTTTAAGACAACATAGATGGAGCATAGGATGCGGGTCTACTTTGCTCTAGCGTTTGAGTCTATGAAGATGGACTCGTATATCAGCTAACCACCCTCCATGGGGGAGTAATAAGCTGCTCGAGCCTAGCCCGCTTGGCAGGAAATCCTCTTCCTGGCTACATCCAGCTCACAGAGATGGGACCAACACACGGGCTTATGAAATATCAAACAAAGGAGCAAGGAAGTGATAGTCAAACTGTATGAATCATTAGTTAGACCTATATTGGAGTGCTGTGTACAGGTCTGGAGTCCTTGTCAGAGAGGGGATATAAACATGCTGGAAAGGATACTAAGAAGAGTGGCAAAGCTGATAGTGGGATTCCAGAATTACAGTTATGAGGAAAGAATAAAACCGATCTACAGTGTATATAAAAGAGAAGAATTCGAGGTGACTTAATACAGGTTTATAATTCGAGGTGACTTAATACAGGTTTATAATTCGAGGTGACTTAATACAGGTTTATTATTCGAGGTGACTTAATACAGGTTTATAATTCGAGGTGACTTAATACAGGTTTATAATTCGAGGTGACTTAATACAGGTTTATAAAACGATCAAGCGAAAGGATAGATTAGACTGTAACAAGTTTCTTAGAGTACAGCCACCTACAAGAGGGCACATATACACATTAATTAAAGAAAAGTTCAGAAATGATAATATAATTGTTTGTTTTTTTTAGTCAGAAAGTGGTGAACGCTTGCAACGCATTGCCACAGATAATAGTGGGGACAGCGTCAATTAATGCATTCAAGAATAGATTGGATGCACATTGTTTTTAGATCAAGTGACGTTGAAGAAATGTTCTGTATTCTGTATGTATCAGCATGCGGTCTTCTGAACCAGTATAAAGACGTTAAGTTATGTTAAAGAAGGCATTGGTTTCCCCTAAGGTAATCGGTATTTCCATAGAAATGTCTAGTAATTGTGTTGGTGATAGCCATATATACTTTCTTTTTTCTTCGTTTGTTGGACACCTCTGTATGAGATGTTCAGTATCACATTCTATCCTAGTATTTGAGCGTCCTATATAACAATGTTTACCGTACTCAGTGTTAGTGTTTGAGTCTAGTGGGTGTCTAAAACGGTTCAAATATTGGATCATCTTTTCTTTTTAGAAGCAAAATAATCGTTGTTATTAAAAGGACAGACTGGCGCATCTCCTTATTGAGGTCTATATTTTAATTCTGAGGTAACCAACATATCTAGATTAACCGACATTTTGTAAGGAGATTACTCCAGCGCGTGTAGTTTAATTTCAAACGGCCCGTTCATGACGTCAATAGTCCGCATGTCTCCAGATGTCTCCCTCGAAATAAACATCTAGTACTTTGGGTGCCATCTTGTTTATAGTAGAAAATGCAAACAAACCACAAAGAAACAATCTAATAGGGCCAGATTACCTGTATGGCTGGGAGTCGGGGATCTATCACAAATAGGGCTAGGATCACAACGGTGCAGTCTAACAGGGCCAGATTAACTGTATGGCTGGGAGTCGGGTGCCTTTACCCAACTAACGAACATCTAGAAATTAAAATCATTGAGCGCGCACACTTAGCTCAGATTGTTCGACTCCAACGTACCACCAATACTCACCCATGGCTGCGAATGTTGGAAAATAACAAAGGTATTGGAAAAGAGGCTAAATGCATTCGAGAGTAAGTGTCTTAGAAAACTGTTGAACATTGACTGGAAGCAATTCCTAACCAACAAAACAATTAGAGAAGTCACCAGCCAACAATACGTTTCATCACTCGTTAGGAAAAAACGGTGGTTATTCATGGGACATGTTCCTAGAATGGACAGCAACAGACTCTCTCTGCAAGCATGTATGTGGCCACCATCTGGCAGCAGGAAAAGAGGAAGACCAAAAGAGACTCTCCTCAGAACAATCGTCAGAGAGGGCTCCATTATGGGCTTGAACGACATTCATGAACTGAAAAGCGTGACGACACACAGATCAAACGGGAGAGCACTGTGTGTGACACTTACAGGAAATTGATGGATTGGTGGACATTGATGGATTGGTGGACATTGATGGGTTGGTGGACATTGATGGGTTGGTGGACATTGTTGGATTGTTGGACATTGATGGGTTGGTGGACATTGATGGATTGGTGGACATTGTTGGATTGTTGGACATTGATGGATTGGTGGACATTGTTGGATTGTTGGACATTGATGGATTGGTGGACATTGTTGGATTGGAAGTCGGGAATCTAACCCACACATGGCTAGGATCACAAAGAACAGCTAAAAAAAAAAGTATCCTAGAGTGTATAATAAAGAAAATAAAAGTAAGTAGCATGTCCTTTGCAGAAGGTCGCTCTTACAACCGTCAACCTATTCGATTGGTACTATTCGAAGTTTATTGATAGTTATATAGGACGGTAGATTGCCATTATTTTCTGCACGTAGAGAAATGATCGTACCAAGACAAAACCTCAAAACTGAATACGGCGAGATTCGTGACCGGTGCGTTGGGATTGTGAACCACACCTTCAATTTCTAGATCACGATACCTTCTGTTTTTTAGTTTCGTCTTACAAATATCTTCTTCTTCGTACGCTGTCAGACGTCAACTTGAATTTGTTCGAAGAAAGCAACGGCCATCCTGAGGTTGTTGACACTGCCATAGAGCTTGTCTAGTGATGCCACTGGTGATAGCCACATGTGCTTTCTCTGGTCTTCGTATGTCGGGCAATTTTGTAGCAGATGTTTAGCGGTCATTTTCCCTGTACCACCTGTACATTCGTCAGTGCCACCTATCTTCAGTTTATTGAATAGATGGTACCTCAGTTTGTTGTGGCCTGTGCGGAGTCTGAAGACCACGACCTGGTTTCTTCTGTTCAACTGGTAATTGGCATCATTTGTTGTGTAGCCAGTATGCTCTGTTTCCCATTTGGCCATGTATCTGGCCTTAATAAACCTTTTGGACTCTTCGTAGGTGCGGACTGCTGGCATAGTTGACAGAGTACTGTTCTTAAATCATTAAGTTATGTATTTGTATGGCTTTCTAGTGATGTAACCACGGACAGGACATCTGTAAACAGTCTTACAAATATAACCCCAAAAGAACAGGACATCGAGGACAATTGGCTAGTAAACAATCTCTTGTCTAGAAAGTGAAAATATTGTGGCCACATCAAACGTCATAATGGCCTAGAGAGAACGATACTGGAGGGCATGGTGTCTGGATAGGGGGGGGGGGGCAGAGAAAGGCAGAGGAGAAGATGGACACAAGACATCACAGAGGTCCTAAAGATGACAGGCGGAAGTTCTGGCCAGAGATCGAGAGTATTACATATCGGCTGTTGTGAGAGCGATGATCTGCTACATGATGTTGATGTTACAAATCTTGACTGGCTCGAAAGTCTGGACCTACTCTAAACGGTTTATAATTATGGTTCAATTAAAAACATAACAATAAGGCAGAGCTGTAAAATGTAAAAACACAATGTAGGCATGGTTCAGTTACTGCGCTGGGACCATGTAGGCATGGTTCAGTTACTGCGCTGGGACCATGTAGGCATGGTTCAGTTACTGCGCTGGGACCATGTAGGTATGGCTCAGTTACTGCGCTAAGACCATGTAGGCATGGTTCAGTTACTGCGCTGGGACCATGCAGGTATGGCTCAGTTACTGCGCTGGGACCTTGTAGGTATGGTTCAGCTACTGCGCTGGGACGAAAACGGGAACCAAACTTATGTTACGACCAAAATGTCTGGCTCAGGGACACCAGATAATAGACAAATGAAGTTACACATCCAAAGGGAGATTTGAACACATACAAAGGATATTTAAACAAACTTAGCGAATATCACATGTGTGGACTTGTTATCGATCTTTGCCCAAAAGTGACACATCTTGATCTTGATGGCCCGTTCCTCAGCGTAGATGCGAGTTCCAACTTCGTCTCCATCGAACGCTGTCTTGAGCCATGGAAACCCAGTACGTGATAGGTGCTCCTCTAGGTACCAGACTACTTTCGCTGTGCTCCATCGACCGACGTTTCGTTGCAACATGTGATCTGCCATCTATGTTTTGCCTTGTCTACACGGATTGCTGCATCCTTCACCAATCGTCTTATGTCAGAATTGGGGAGACCTTGCATACGTCGGTTCCGAAGAGTGATTCCGACCAAGCGTCTCTCAAGGGAGGCTTGGGAACTTTCAATTTGTTCTCTGATGATTTTGTTAGTGTCCACATCTCAGCACCGTAGCACATAACAGGGAGTACAATGGAGTTGAAGATGGAGGGTCGTAACTCCTGGTCATGACAACCGTCCAGGACCGTATTAATAGACGAGAAGACTGCCCACCTTCACGGCGACGTCTTGTCAGTTTCTGGTTCCAGGTTATTATCCATATTGAGAAGGCGCCTAAGATAGATGTGCATGTTGACATCCTCTAATCGTACCTCGCCAAGGAAGACTGGATCACGTGGCCAAGCGATTGTGAACACTTTGGTCTTCGAAACATTCATCTCCAGTCCCACCTTCCTGCCTTTTCCATCGAGTAGTTGCATCATTTGATTGGCTTCTGCTGGCGACTTTGTGATGAGCAGTATGTTATCGGCAAATCAAAGGTGATTGAGGCGTCTACCTTCAATAAGGATACCAAAGGTGTCTCAGTTGCATCGGCTGATGAGGGATTCCAAACATGCAGAGAATAGGTTCGATGAGATAGGACCGCCCTGGTGGACCCCGTTCTGAATTGGTACCACAATGGGACACATTCTAGTATAATTGTATATATTTTTAAATATGTTCCTTAATCTTTTTAATGTATTCATCTATCTATCTATCTTAAGTTCACCTGTGTCGTTAGACCTAGTGGGGAGGTAGGACCTCCTTTGTTTCACATTTTTTTGGCAGGCGAAAATCCGCAGGTGACTTGCCAGGTCAATGCCAGCATGTTACAGACCATTCGGTTGGTAGCCCCTGGAATAAAAGATTGCGTTTGTTGGGACTGGGGGTGGTGCAAGCGTCAATTAGAGTAAGGTAGACCCGCAGCCTGTTAGGCGCCATCTATGCCGCTTCGCTAACCACATAACCAAGACCTAGTGTTTTAGCCACACAGTCTCCTTCTTGCGACATATTCTCTGTGGGACTAGAATCCCTAGACATCCCTAACGACTCTTTTGGATTTCAAACTGCCAAGGTATTTTTAACGTTCGTGCCACTGCACAAGAGAAGAAGGTGGGTGGGTCTGATCCCACTACTGAGAGATCAGGAGGCATTTTTCCCGGATGATCCACGTGAAAAAATCCCGGTCTCCACCGTGATCTGAACCCACGACCTGCATCATGCGAGGCGAACACCTTACCTCAAGTCCATGAAAAGGTAAAGTAAAGATCCCGTTTCACGTCATATCTTGCTAATGGAAAATATGGTGTTATAAACATTTTATATTTCGATTATCCGTTGTCCCCGACGAAGATATTTTGGTCGTAACGAAGATTTCGTTCTAGTTTTCTCGTCCCAGCGTCCCTATGCAATCCAGATTATCCAAAACAACCAGAGTAGCATCACCTAAAGTCCAAATTGTCCAATGCAGTCAACCAGAATAGCATCACCTGAAGTCCGAATTATCTGAAACATGCCGCATTTCAACCATATCTTGTTCTTTATATAAATTTGATTTATGAACAAAATCTGTATTTTCAAATCATAAATTTAGTTTTAATGACTGTGTTTTTATTTTTTGTTTAACCATGAAACATTACTGTTCTTGTTTTGAACATTAAGACTGACGTCTTGTAAATTATGTTGGACTGTAAAGCGTTAAATATGTTGTTAATTTTGTTAACACTCGTTGGTTTTTTTTGCGAAACGAACGCAATGACAAGTGTTTTTCTATTCCCTTTATCCCAATCCTAGGGAGATTAAGTACTCTTGTACCCCTGAAAGATATACGGGTTAGTGTTTCTAACGCGTTCCGGTATCCCAGAAAGATATACGGGTTAATGTTTCTAACATTTTCTTGTATCCTTGAAAGATATACGGGTTAGTGTTTCTAACGCGTTCCGGTATCCCAGAAAGATATACGGGTTAATGTTTCTAACATTTTCTTGTATCCCTGAAAGATATACGGGTTAGTGTTTCTAACGCGTTCTTGTATCCCAGAAAGATATACGGGTTAGTGTTTCTAACGCGTTCTTGTATCCCAGAAAGATATACGGGTTAGTTTTTCTAACGCGTTCTTGTATCCCAGAAAGATATACGGGTTAGTGTTTCTAACGCGTTCTAGTATCCCAGAAAGATATACGGGTTAGTGTTTCTAACGCGTTCTTGTGTCCCAGAAAGATATTCGGGTTAGTGTTTTTAACGCGTTCTAGTATCCCAGAAAGATATACGGGTTAGTGTTTCTAACATTTTCTTGTATCCCTGAAAGATATACGGGTTAGTGTTTCTAACGCGTTCTTGTATCCCAGAAAGATATACGGGTTAGTGTTTCTAACGCGTTCTTTTATCCCAGAAAGATATACGGGTTAGTTTTTCTAACGCGTTCTTGTATCCCAGAAAGATATACGGGTTAGTGTTTCTAACGCGTTCTAGTATCCCAGAAAGATATACGGGTTAGTGTTTCTAACACTTTCTTGTACCCCTGAAAGATATACGGGTTAATGTTTCTAACATTTTCCTGTATCCCAGAAAGATATACGGGTTAATGTTTCTAACATTTTCTTGTATCCCTGAAAGATATACGGGTTAGTGTTTCTAACGCGTTCCTGTATCCCAGAAAGATATACGGGTTAATGTTTCTAACGCGTTCCTGTATCCCAGAAAGATATACGGGTTAATGTTTCTAACGCGTTCCTGTATCCCAGAAAGATATACGGGTTAATGTTTCTAACATTTTCTTGTATCCCTGAAAGATATACGGGTTAATGTTTCTAACGCGTTCTTGTATCCCCGAAAGAGATACGGGTTAATGTTTCTAATGCTTTCTTGTATCCCTGAAAGATATGTCGGCTATTGTTTGTAGCACATTATTGTATTCCTGAAAGGTATGTCGGCTATTGTTTGTAGCACATTATTGTATTCCTGAAAGGTATGTCGGCTATTGTTTGTAGCACATTATTGTATTCCTGAAAGGTATGTCGGCTATTGTTTGTAGCACATTATTGTATTCCTGAAAGATATGTCGGCTATTGTTTATAGCACATTATTGTAATCATCAATAATATGCAAGTAATTGTTTCTATATCTTTCTAGTGTTCCTGAATAATATGTGGGTTGTTTTTTTCTAGAACTTTCTGCCCAAGCGGTATGCCGGGTTTTTTGTGTATGACAAAGACAAGAATAGTACCACTGTCCCACAGAGAGCATGTCGTAAGAGGCGACTAACTGTGTAACATGGCATAACATCCGCCATGGTTAGGTGGTTTGTTTAGAGCAGCATAGATGGCGCCTCACAGGCTGCAGGTCTACTTTGCTCTAGTGTTTGAGTCTATTAAGATGCACATCGGTTAACCACCCTTCATAAGCACTTGTCCAAACGCAGCGGAGTATTAAGCTGCAGGAGCCTAGCCCACTAAGCAGGAAACCCTTCATCTTGCTACATCCAGCTCATACCAGAGCTGAAACCTGCACATGGGCATTTGCATCTGTAGAACTACAGGTCTAAGAACAACAACAATAATATGCGAGTTATTGTTTCCAGAGATTTTATGTATTCATGAACAATATGTGAGTTATTGTTTCCAGAGGTTTCATGTATTCATGAATAATATGTGAGTTATTGTTTCCAGAGGATCTGGGGTAGTTGTCTCGCCGCCGCGACTCAATTTCAACCAGTGTTCGTAAAGCGATCTCAGTCCCGCCAGGCGGAGCGATAGCGCGGGCTTGCGGAAAACGCTCGCCTGCCTTTCCCCGTAGAGCTATTGGGGTGCGGTTTGTTGTGGCGTCTCCTCCACCGAGGTGCGCTTGTCTGGTCCGTATCAGGAAACGTGGTCCGTCCGTGGTGATTTATCTAAGGATTATAGCAGAGCTCGACAGTTCGTCTCGCTGGTGGTCAGACTCTCGCAAAGAGCTTGTGACCGGCAAATGGAAAGCAGGAATCGTGCCTCAAGGCCCTGCGTTCTCCTCCGGAGAAGAGCAGGCCGGAAAGCCAAATTGTCTCTAGTCCCAGTGAAATTCATCGCCGAGGTCGTTGGGATCCGTTCTGCACAGAGCGCTGCCATCCCTCCTCGAGCGAGCCCGGTCGGTCGGTCGTCTGGTGCGTGTAGGAAGCCCCTGTCAGGCGGTCCTAGGTCGACGGAGTGAGGGACGGGTGGAACAAGGTCCGTCCGTCCCGTCAGTCGGTCCCTGCGGCAGTCCCAGTGAGTCTTTTTACACACCCTTCCTCCGCCGACCGGTGTGTGCTGTACGTACGTCTCCGACAGATATCTGGTTGATCCTGCCAGTAGTCATATGCTTGTCTCAAAGATTAAGCCATGCATGTCTAAGTTCACACTGTCTCACGGTGAAACCGCGAATGGCTCATTAAATCAGTCGAGGTTCCTTAGATGACACGATCCTACTTGGATAACTGTGGCAATTCTAGAGCTAATACATGCTTACCAAGCTCCGACCCTCGCGGAAAGAGCGCTTTTATTAGTTCAAAACCAATCGTCGTTTCCCCTCGCGGGGTTGCGGCGTTCCCACTGGTGACTCTGGATAACTTTGTGCTGATCGCATGGCCTCATGTGCCGGCGACGCATCTTTCAAATGTCTGCATTATCAAATGTCGATGGTACGTGACATGCCTACCATGTTTGTAACGGGTAACGGGGAATAAGGGTTCGATTCCGGAGAGGGAGCATGAGAAACGGCTACCACATCCAAGGAAGACAGCAGGCGCGCAACTTACCCACTCCCGGCACGGGGAGGTAGTGACGAAAAATAACAATTCGGGACTCTTTCGAGGCCCCGTAATTGGAATGAGTACACTTTAAATCTTTTAACGAAGATCTATTGGAGGGCAAGTCTGGTGCCAGCAGCCGCGGTAATTCCAGCTCCTATAGCGTATATTAAAGTTGTTGCAGTTAAAAAGCTCGTAGTTGGATCTCAGGCGCAGGCGGGTGGTCCGGCTCGCGCCGGTTCACTGCCCGTTGTCTCCTGCCCTACCGTCTGCCGGCTCTCTCCCACGGGTGCTCTTCGCTGAGCGTCCTGGGTGGCCGGCGCGTTTACTTTGAAAAATTATAGTGTTCAAAGCAAGCCTCGGCTGCCTGAATAATGGTGCATGGAATAATGGAATAGGACCTCGGTTCTATTTTGTTGGTTTTCGGAACTGGAGGTAATGATTAACAGGGACAAACGGGGGCATTCGTATTGCGGCGTTAGAGGTGAAATTCTTGGATCGCCGCAAGACGAGCTACTGCGAAAGCATTTGTCAAGAATGTTTTCATTAATCAAGAACGAAAGTCAGAGGCGCGAAGACGATCAGATACCGTCGTAGTTCTGACCATAAATGATGCCGACTAGCGATCCGCAGGAGTTGCTTCGATGACTCTGCGGGCAGCTTCCGGGAAACCAAAGTGTTTGGGTTCCGGGGGAAGTATGGTTGCAAAGCTGAAACTTAAAGGAATTGACGGAAGGGCACCACCAGGAGTGGAGCCTGCGGCTTAATTTGACTCAACACGGCCAAACACTGACATGATTGACATGCCGAGAGCACTTTCGTTGGGTCTAACATGGAACGGGTGCTACAATTAGACCCTCGAAAATCTGGGGCTACCCTCTAAGTAACTTGATTGTCTCGCTAAAGGAATTGACGGAAGGGCACCACCAGGAGTGGAACCTGCGGCTTAATTTGACTGAACACGCCAATACTGTAGAACGACTGACAAATCGAGAGCACTACCGTTGGGTCTAATAATGAACGTACGCTGGTATTAGACTCACGGAAGACAAGTCAGCTCTCTAACACTCTAATGAAAAAACGCTACGGAAATCGTGTTTAACCCCGCAGAAACCGCAGATTTCAAATACCTGGTCATTGACAAACAAAAGCCCTTAATAAATTCGTCTGGCCAAATAGTGAACGGGTGCTGGAAATAGACCATGTGAAGACAGGTCAGTTTTACCCTACTAATGACAGGGCGTTGCTACGGAAACCCAGCTCATATCGAGAGGAGCCGCAGACACTTTGGTTCACGTACCAGGCTGATAAGCCAATGGCGCGAGGCTACCATGTGGGGGATTACGGCCGAACCCTTGTAAGCCGCAATCCCGCCCAAAATCTCAGCACCACTGCAATGGGAGGCTCCTACATGTTCGGGACCTGGGGCTCGCGCCCCAGCCATATCCGGTAGAGCCGCAGAAAGAGGTCTCTGCCGTCCGCCGATCAAAGCGGGCGGACAGCTGATTGATACTCACCTTATACGGCGATGGGGTGCGAAACCACCAACACAAGACTTAGTCCCTGGTCGGGGTGTCGAAAACAGTAGAGCAGCCACCTCACTGTGAACTGTCGAGACTCAACCAATGGCCATGAGATCTGTCCGCACACTAGACGAACCACATCTCTGTGACATTACCAGGCTTGTCCTCTGGTTAAATGCACTTCGGCTTCGATATCTACCTCTGTACGCTATCAGCCATATAGCTATCATGCTGGACGCAGAAGAGATGCAGACCAGCGGACATTGCACACCTGCCCCACTGTGTCAACACCCCAGGTGGCGGGGAATGCTAGGCGTACCATCTCTGCATAGAAGCCAAGAAAATAAAGGGAGAAAGAGATACCCCACTTACATGCAAATGCTACGTTTCTGGCAGGACGTGACGATCCTGGGGTACAGACACACTGGACTGCCTCTCTTCCGGGTAAACCAGTCCATCTCATATATCATCTCACATTTCATCATCGCACCCTATAGACACGAGTAGTGAAGACTCGATAGTCTGGTAAGACAACTTCCATAAGAGAGACAACTCTGATCATAAACAACTGCTGCCTTGCAGATAGGCTGGGGACAGCCAAAGGCTAAGGAGGGCATCCCTACAGAAACGCCTGTTGAAATCGGATTCACGGGGCCGCAAGCCTAACAAAACAGTGCAACGTAAATCGCAGCATGATGACAGTACAACCGATTAGAAAAACGCATGGCGCTCATCCTGCGGAGTCCCACCCATGTGTCGTGGAGTCAAGGCACATGGCTATGGGGCAACTTCTATTGACCAAAACCTCAAGACCCTCAAAATACTACAGTGGAATGCGGAGGGAGTCATTAACAAAAAACTTTCCCTAACACATCACCTGCATGAAGGTAAGATTGACGTGGCATGTATCCAGGAAACGCACCTCAACAATAATCATAAATTCTCAATCAGAGGATACCAGACCTTCCGTCTCGATAGAGAAGGCCACAAAGGAGGGGTCCTGATACTGACCAGAAACTGCAAACCGAGTAGCGCGGTACCTGTCAATCACACCGGACAAGCAGAAATTGTAGGAGTTGAAATAATGGCTCAAGAGACGAAGCTCCGCATTTTCAATTTGTACGGACCACCAAATAAAGACCTATCGCTCTCGAGTATGGAGGTCAGAGACTCCAACTGCATAGTAGTTGGAGATTTCAACAGCTACTCGGAGAGATGGGAATACTCTGACACAGACAGCAGAGGTGACGAAGTGGAAGATTGGGAGATAGATGCAAATCTCTCCCTAATCAATAGGCCGGAGGATAGCCCTAGCTTCTATTCAAGAACATGGCATACCACCTCGACTCCAGATTTGGCCTTTTCCACACAGAACATACACCATAAAATAGACCGCCAGGTGCTAAACCAACTGGCAGGTAGCGACCACAGGCCGATCAGGCTAACCATTGACATGGAAGTAGGCCCACAGGAAACAAAACCGCTCCCACGTTGGAATTACAAACGAGCCGACTGGTACAGATTTGCAATCCTGACAGATGGGCTGTGTGAAACCATGAACACACGAAACAACAAAATGAAGCCCATGGTGGAAAGCCTAAGCAAGGCAATAATGCAAGCCGCCACTGAAACCATCCCAAGAGGAGCTAAGAAAAACTATAAGCCCTACTGGAATGATGAGTTGCAGAAAGTGGAAGATGCAGTAACAAATGCTAGGAACATGGCAGAGCGAGAACAATCCATGGCGGAAAACATCGCCCTCAAAGCCGCCACGGCAAAATACAAACACACTCTCAAGCAAACAGCAAGAGAAAGCTGGAAAAATAAAACGGAAAGCCTAAACCTGGACAAAGACGGGAACAAGCTATGGAAGCTAGTCAGAGCCATGAACGACGAAACCCCGTCAAATAAACAAATTACCATCAAGCAGGGCGAGAACTTGATCACAGGTAAGAAAGCTGCAAACGCTTTTGTCGATCACTATGCCAGAGCAAACCACATCGAGGTCCCTGCAGATAAGCATACAGACATTAGCGAAGAGCTAAAGGGGTACGACAACATGAATACGGCACCTGAAGAGCACATGATGGCCAAATTAACAATGCGCGAAATGGAAGAGGCTATGAGAACATTAAAGAAAAGGAAATATCCCGGAAAAGACGGGATAACAAACGAAATGCTGATGGGGCTGGGCCAAACAGCGAAGAGGAAACTGCTATCGGTCCTGAACCAAAGCTGGAAAGGGGAATTGTACCCCAGGCATGGAAAGACGCAATACTGGTACCAGTACCAAAAACAGGAAAGGACAAAACAGATCCAAATGGATACAGGCCCATCAGCCTACTGAGCTGTGTCGGCAAGCTGATGGAACGTATGATAAACACCAGACTGATGTGGCATCTGGAAGAAAAACGAATACTAATTCCACAGCAAGCCGGCTTTAGACAGCACAGATCTACTGAGGACCAGGTCATCCTCATAGCCCAGGAAATAGAAGATGCCTACCAGGCACAGAAACACACAGTAGCTGTTTGGGTGGATCTGGAAAAGGCATTTGACAAAGTCTGGAAAGACGGACTTAGAGTCAAGCTAAGAAGAAGTGACGTTTGTGGGAAAATGTACAAGTGGATCAACCACTACCTCAAACAAAGAACGGCCAGAGTCCAAGTACAAGGGCAGATGAGCAAAAAGGTGACACTCGAGCAGGGAGTACCCCAAGGGGGAGTACTGTCACCCACACTCTTCCTGGTATATATAAACGATATTACAGAGAATATACCAAGGAGAGTCCATAGCTCAATGTTTGCAGACGATCTGGCTATGTGGACCTCTGAAAAGAATCTCACCATAGCAAGAAATCGGATGCAGACGGCCCTAATATCGCTGGAAGAGTGGGCGAACTCATGGCTGGTCAAAATAAATGAGGAGAAAACCACATGCACAATATTCTCGCTTTCATTAAAACCCCAAAATACCAAATTAAGTCTAAATGGCAAATTCCTGCAGCCAAACGACAACCCAACCTATCTGGGAGTCACATTTGATCGGCGCATGACATGGAAAAGTCAGATTGAGAGAAACCGAATGAGAGCCAGAGAAAGAATGGCAATCATGAGGAAACTTGCTGGCACAAGCTGGGGAGCAGACGAAGGCATACTAAAGAAACTGTACACTGGAAGAGTGAGACCAGTCCTCGAGTTTGGCATTGCGGCATGGACAACAGCAGCAAAGGCGAACTTCGATAAAGTTAGCAAACTTCAAAACCAAGCCATGAGAAATATAACAGGAGGCATGAAGTCAACGCCAATTGTAGAACTTGAAAAGATTACAAAACTGCAGTCCATGACCGATAGAAGAGACTGCAGAGCCCAGCTGCAGGCAGAGAAACTCCGAAAACTGACTGACCATCCAATGCACCAGAGACTAAACAATTTGGGAAATGAGAAACTAAAGCGGAGAAACTTTGCAGAAATAGCCAAAGCAAAGATGCACGAAGATCCCATAAACGCACTAACAACACCAAAACCCATCACTACTGTACGAAAACCTACCTGGAGGCAGGATATATTTCCAGAGGTGGTAGAAAATATACCAGGTATTGGAAACAAAAACTGCCAGACTGAAAAAGAAAGGAGAGATACTACCCTAAGCTTCATATCGAAAAGCTACCCAAGCATGAACTGTACCCATGCATTCACCGACGGTTCTGTAACAAACACTACACAGAACGGAGGGGCAGGAGCATTACTGAACCTACCAAATGGCAGACAAATAACACTGTCATTCGCTACTGGTAAGTACACAAGCAATATCAGAGCGCAGGCAGAGGCACTAAGGGCGGCAGTGGAAGAAATGGTGACACACAATGAAAATGAAAGCCATATAGTCCTGCTTACAGATGCTCTCGCCGTAGTCACAGCGCTAAAAAGCCAGAAAACACTGAGCTTAATGACTTAAGAGCAGCACTCTGCAAACTGTGCCAGCAGTCCGCACCAAAAAGGGTGGTGGTACAGTGGGTCCCATCACACTGCAACATCCAAGGCAACGAGGAAACAGACAGACTGGCAAAAGAAGGTGCAAGACTACCACAAACAGATACTAGTATGACGTACGAAGAGTCAAAACGGCGTATCAAAGCCAGATACATGACCAAATGGGAAACCGAACATACTGGTTACACCAAAAACAATGCCTATTACCAGTTGAACCGAAGAGAGCAAGTCGTTGTCTTTAGACTTCGCACTGGCCACAATAGACTGAGGTACCACCTATTCAACAAATTGAAGATAGGTGGTACCGACGAATGCCCGTGCGGTACTGGCAAAATGACCGCTGAACATCTGCTGCAGAACTGCCCGACATACGAGAATCAGAGAGAGCAGATGTGGCCATCACCAGTGGAAATGCAAGACAAGCTCTATGGCAGTAGCGACAGCCTCAGGATGACCGCCGCTTTTTTCGAAAAAATAATGGTTTCTGTCTGACTGCGTACGAAGAAGAAGAAAGAAGAAGTTTCCAGAGGTTTCATGTATTCATGAATAATATGTGAGTTATTGTTTCTAGAGGTTTCATGTATTCAGGAATAATATGTGAGTTCTTGTTTCCAGAGGTTTCATGTATTCATGAATAATATGAGAGTTATTGTTTCCAGAGGTTTCTTGTATTGCTGAATAATATGTGAGTTTTTTTTTTTTAGAGGTTTCTTGTATTGCGGAATAATATGTGAATTATTGTTTCTAGAGATTTCTTGTATTCCTGCATAATATGTGAGTCCTTGTTTGTAGATCTTTTATGTATTTCTGAATAATATGTGAGTTATTGTTTCTAGAAAGTTCTTGTATTCCTGAAAACCCAGATACAAATCACAAGGGCAGTGAATTCTTTCACATGCGCAGTCAGAGGCGCATTCTTGCGAACAGCTGGTATGACCAGGTCACAAACGACCAAGTCACTCTACAGACAGACCTTGAAAGCACATTCATCATGCTAAACCATCGCCGTTTTGCCATTTTGGATATTGGTCCGTCGCGCCGATGACTCCCTCGCCCATCAGCTCTTCAAGAAAGCCATGTGCGGGAAGGATAGGGCATCACACTCTCCGTCATAGTCATGTCCCGACGGACGTCCATGTAACACCTGGTTAGACCACACTGGAAAGATACCCCCCTCACTGCTTGCAGTCGGAGACTTGGCCACTCATCCTGTTCATGGACAACCACCGTAAACGGACTACCTATCAAGCTACCCAGAGTTGTCTGTAAAATCCAAAAGGATGTTCCCCATTCAACAAGTTGTTTAACTGTCATTGACGAATCCTCAATCTCATGAGTTGAAGAGCATTCTACTCTAATGAGGATAACATTAATTAGCCCTCCCCATCCTGCCGAAGACGGATCTGTCGGACTGAAAGGTGCAAATATCGCAGTCAATCTGTAAACTAGCGACACAACGCATTCCGTTCTCTGGACTACATCCTGCTACATCTAAAGCCCTGTTCAGGGCTTGGTAGTAGGAGATTGAGAACGAACGCAGAAGAAGAGAAGAAGAAGCCCTCCCCATGATAGATGAGTTCGGAAGCAGGAGTGTGTACAGCCAACGAGCTACATGAACTATCAACATGCATACCTTTCACCATCTGCCTATAGAGACTGGGCACAAGTTGGCCTCCAGTGAATGTGCCCGTGCCGATTCTGATCATCATAACTCCAAAACTGAAAACACAGGCATCAAACTGCAGCAATTGAGTTAATAATAGGCGAACTGGAGGTTCGAACCCGGTCCGTCTAGGTCAGTAGTTTCCAAACTGCCCCGGTTTTCTACTCCTTTAGTTTACCAGCATTTTCCTACGGCGCCAAACTTCAGAACAGAAGCCTACCTATCAGTTACAGTTGGAGAGGTTGGCTTGGTTAACTTCAATACAAATTAATGAAACACGTATTTCAAATTCACAAACAATTTGTATAAAATGTAATAAATAACTATGTGTTTTGAACAGTCATATCATTGAATAAATTAATTGTAATTTAAACTGTTGAGTCTGTTGCATAATCATGGTATCAAACCGGAAACAGCAACTTTCGTTTCCTGTTCTCCGTTGATCGTCGCACGATACTATTTGTTTTTAATCACCGCCACCGCCGAAACCCCGATTTGGTACAAATATGACGTCACAAAGGAGACTACGGTTAATTGAAATGAACCACATAGCAGGTGATATTGTACTAATATCCACAAGTAATTAAGTTTCACTCTGCAATATTTCCTCCCTAGTGTATTGTCGCAAGACACCTCAAAAAGATGTTCTTCCTCTACAAAAGTAAATTCAGATGCCGTTTTGACTCTGAATGGGTCCTGAATCCATGCCAACTTGTCGGTATTTTGCTGTAATAGTTCCCGCCGGAGCAGAGAGTTTAGGACAGTGGTGATGTGGTTGCTGATAACAAATGTACCTGAATGCGTGTCAAGGTCACTCACCGTCTCAACAAAGGAGTACATGGTTTTCTATCGGAGCGACCAGGCCTTGCCGGGAAAGTTCAAAAATTTTAATTTAAAAAAATAAATCAAATTCATCTTCTTGTATCTCAGAAACTAACAAACATAATAAGAACAATAACATCAACAACTTCTTTATTCATTTATGTCTCTACACACAAGAAAATCATATTTGTTGACCAACAAACAGAACAGTTACAATTTTTGAAAGTTGCAAAATTGAAAAATGCGAAACATTTTCAAAAAATGATGAAAGCGTGCTAACATATATCGCGGCGTCTCTGTAATCCAAGTGCGGATCGCCAGCGCGTACAGTTTGTGGAGCACCGATCTAGCTGATGAACTTAGATTTGTGTCACACACAAAAATCGGTATTTAAGGAATCGGCCACCCCAAAAATAGTGCTATCATTGATCTGTCTCAATATATTCTTTGCTATTTTTAGTTTTTGTTGCTGAAATACGCATTTCTAAATCGCACTTCCCCTGGCTGTTAATCGCTTGTAAGCTGAAACGTATTCCTATTTTCGTCTCTCTTCTAACAAACATCCCACTTGGCGGTGTGGTACAAAGAAGCTAGCTAGACACAATTATCCTCGCTGTCAAGAAGTGAAAGCCTACAACAGTCAAAAACACTGTGCCTCGTGTTACCACTGATAAAGTTCTTGGAGATAATGAGCTACGCTTGACGTAGGACCGTTTGAATGGAAGTCATAGATTAACCACCGGTTCATAATCGTAGAGGATGGCATCAGTTCTGTTCGGTTTGGGAAAACGATAGTAACTATTTGTGACAACTGTAATATAAATGATGTGATAAAAGCAAATGGTCAGGAACTCGAAGTTGTACACCGGTTCAAGTATCTTAGATCACTGATCAGTGACGAGGGCTCTTAGCCTGAGATGATTACCAGAATAGCACACACAACAGCGGCGCTTATGCGTTTCAAACCCATTTGGCAGGTTAAGCAGCTCGACCTCAGCATAAAAGTTAGACTAACGCGCTCATTGGTGCTCTCAATGTTTGTGTATGCCTGTGAGACTCGGACCATAACTGCGGATATCCAGTGCAGAATACATGCAATGGAAATGAGGTGCTTTAGAAGACTCTTAAATATTACATATTTGACAGGTCCTAACGTTATATCTATCCTAGGTCACGCTACTATTTAAACGTATATAGAACAAGTCCTAACATTATTGTATCACTTTATTTACTATCTTTCTTCCTTACCACTATCACTCCTTAACTCATACTTTAATTAAACCACTAACAATTCTTTTAACAGAGCAAAACAAAGAATGTTTATTTCACAAACACCATACACATCATGCCAAAAAACTAGGCTCGTAAATCGTTTTATATTGTTCATCAATTATTAACTAATGTTAATGTCTCTCAAGAATGTTGTTATCACACGTCTGTAACTAACTATAACGTCTTTCAAGAATTGTGTGCAATTAGCACAGTTATTTCTGCAACACTAAACTTTACCCAGGATTCTAATCACGTGGTTGGAGTCTAGCAATTGTTCTATCCACCGTCTATATTTCTGTGCGTTGATATAATGCTGTATAGCTACTTGTTCTCAGTCCTAATAACTCTGTCCTCGCTCGTCTGATGGCGTTATGTTCCACCTCTTAGCTTACACAACCTGAATGTCTTCCGAGCAACGTAAGGCTGATGTCTACTGTGCCTCTTGTCTCGTCTCAACGTAAGGCAGATGTCTACTGAGCCTCTGGTCTCGCCTCAACGTCAGGAAGTTGGTGACTGCAGCTATGCTCCAACTGCAGCTGTGCTCGTGTCTGTGACAGACGACAGTGGTTCTGTTACTGTGGTTGTCAGGCCGAGGAAACACACGAGTCACGACGTATTGTCCAGGACGACAGCTTGGTGTTGAAGCAACACGTCTCCCTCTGACGAGAATGAAGTTGAGTCACGAGCGACAGGTGTTAGCGACGAATCTAACAGAACATCACAAACACGTGCGTGGGCTGTCGTTGCCTTTCAGTGTTGGTCTGCTACGGTGGCTTCTAATTATATCTCTCTATTCTTGTCACTCACTGGCTAAGATCTGTTGTTTATCTAGCTACTTGTTCTCGGTCTATCTGCTACCTACTAAACTGCACGGTAGAATTACATTCTCTGCTCCTTTTGATCTGTCCCCCTGATCTGTCTCCCCCAGCTTATATGCTAAGCTTCCCGCTTTGGTCAATGACTTCTACTCTCGTGAGTTCATTTCCCTCAAACTATTTGAACTGGCGTGTCCCAGAGAAAGGCTACATTGGTTTTCCCCGACCTACTAGGTGACCTAGAGGTCGTGGTCATGCCCAATAGAAATCGTGGGAAGGTAACCATTTTGGCTGGACAGTTGTAAACTGCATTGTTTGAGAATTAAGGAACTGAACCTCTCGGGTAGAGTTCTAAAGTTATGTGTTGGTACCACGAATGGTATTGTCAGGGCTTCCCTTGTGTTAGCTCATTGGCCCCTTGTAAATCTGTTACACATATAAGAATCGCGTCACGCGCGTAGAAATCCGACGAAGAGTGGAAAATGCAATTGGGCCTTTTGATGATCTGTTCACAGCTATCCATATGTGAAAGATGGCTAGATATGGGCAAGTCACGAGATCCAACGGAATTACAAACTCGATACTGCATGGTTCCGCGCCAGGAAAGAGAGGGCAGGGACGTCTAAGGAAAAGATGAGCAGACATCACTGAGTGGTAAAACCTTGGTAACTGTGAGGCACGACTGGCGGCAGCGGACAGAAAGAGATGGCGTGGGATTGTAGGAGTGCCTTCAAGAGTTTCCACAGATATTCAATTGTTGATCGTATTTTCGACTACATATTTGTGTTAGAAGATTCGTTCTATTTTCACCAGTTAGCGGAAAGTGTTTCTTATTTTCAATAGTCCTCGGAAACTAGTCTCTATTTTCACTAGTTCACAAAAACGTGTTCCTATTTTCACTATTCCACGAAAACTAGTCCCTGTTTTCACTATTCTACGAAAACTTGTTAATATTATCCCTAATCCGCGGAAACTAGTCCCTATTTTCACTAGTCCCGAAAAATGTGTTCCTATTTTCACGTCCACGAAAACTTGTTCCTATTTTCACCGGTCCGCAAAGGTTGGGAAACGCTGACCTTATGCATGCGCTCCTTGTCTGATATGTCCAGATTTGTATAATATTCGGGTATTGTTACAAAAAGTTGTAACCCGACTACATCTCCAACACGTCAGAGCTGACACATGTCGCCAACTCGATAGCAATTAAGGAAACGTACTAGAAAAAGAGAGAGAGCGCCACAAGGAAAGAATTTCGGAGACGAAATCACTAATGCACTAAAAAGAAAATGTGGATTTAAAAACACATTTTGTGCGCACAAAAAACCAACCTTGTGGAATGACTGGGAAAATGACAGTAGAAAGCCCGTGGAATCTTGCTGAAAATATTAACTGTAATCAAAGACAAATGAAGAAGTTGTGATATGTTGAATAGCAAGAAGAGCTATCAGGAGCTGGTTGAAAAGACAAAGGAAAAACCTTGGATGCTTAGGGTAAGACATAATACATCTTTAAGGGTCTGGATAGGACACTCATTATTGTTTCTATGGTCCTGCCAATGAATATACAGTATGTGTCTCATATAAGACATGTGGAGATGACGTGGGATAGTGGTTAAGGGACATGGCTCACAACCCGAAGGTGCTGGGTTCGCTCCCCAATCACATCATCGGCCGTTACCCTCTGGAAGCAAACCATTAGAAAATGCAGGAGAAAGCAGACACTTGGATAAAATGCTTGACAGAGTCAAATGCACTGGGTCGACAGGCGCAAAATAAAACCATAGTGCAACGCACACCGTCAAATACTTGAAATTGTGGTATTCAAACGGACATGTTAATTTTATGTTGCCAGGTAGGCGAAGGCTTCCGGCTATCCCTAGTAGGTATTTTCTGGAGAAAGTGTAAATAATTTGGATAGATTTTTAACTTGAAATCTGTGAGGACAGCAGTCCTGCTCTTCTCCATTTCTGACAAATGAGTTTTATCGTGCTCGACACTGAACACGGGAGACCGATATAGCCAGAGATTAGTATAATTTTTACCAAGAAGATCCAAGTGAGAAAATCTCGGTCTCTACCGTGATTCGAACCCACGACCTCTGACACTCGAGACGGACACCTTACCTCAAGACCACTTAGCTCCCTTGCTATTAATTGCAGGTAATTTATTGTAATATTATTGAGCTACTAAGTAAAAAGTGGTATCATTTATGCAATACAAAACATTGTTCTCTGAATTACACTTACCTCGTAATTACTTTGTTTTTTTCCCTATGATATTTGAAAATTGTCTTACAGCTGTACAATGACTTTCTTAATCTAATGATGTCAACAAAATGTTATATTGTGTAACTGGTGAGCTAAGTCAAAAATATGAATATTTGGTGTGCTTTAATGAGAGTGTTGCGTTACAGAGAATGAAACGGCACGAATACCTCACTTAAAACAAGCAATAACTGGTTGACGGCTGTCCCACATGTATTTCCTCTACTTTGACACTAAACTTGTGGAGACAATAATAAGCAAGTTCCATTTGCGAAAATCAGTGGGCTGAGGCAATGGAAATTGAGTTAGATTACATCAGTAAGCTTAGAATGTGTATCCTGGAAAACAATACTTGTTTCAGATGTATTTTTATATGTTGAATCCGATACATTTTACAAATGTCTGTCATCCATGGTTTTTTTGGTACAAAACACGTGTCTAGCAATAATAATTGGAAAAAAACACAAGAATGATCGATTATCAAAAGCGATTAATCCGCCGAAATGTCGAATTGTGCAACAACTAAGTATAGAAGAACATTGGTTTATAAAACAAAAACATCACAAAGAAGAAGTTAGGAAATGTCGGTCAGTTTAGTTCAAGTGCCATCTCCGCATCGAAGGTCGGCTGTAATGGATCTTCAGTGTACTTGATCTCTTACCGTAATGGTGCAATCTGACGGACTTTTTCCAGTCCATCTTCTGATGTTATCCACCCACTTAAAACGTTTTCTGCCTCTGGAACGACTGTCTTCCACCCTACCCTCTAGTATGTTCTTCTTGTAACTTAATTGTCTAACCCACATTTGGATCATTAATTCCCTTTTCACCCCCAACTTTTTCAAAACCTCCACATTTGTGTTCTGCTCTTTCCAAAAAATGCGACCCAATCTTCTATATACCCACATTTCAAAGTCTTCAATACGCTTTTCCAACTTGTTATTCAGTGTCCATGTTTCTGCGCCATATAGTTGTTGCGAATATACATAACACCTGACAATTCTCATTTTCAATGTTTATCTGTTTAGATGTCAGAATAGCATTTTGGCCATACCTATTCTCTGTCTGATTTTGGTCAAATGAGAAAACAAAACACACTGGTTTAAAAGGAAGACAGTGGAAGACGCGGTGCCCGGAAGAAGGGAATAAAGTCGTCCCAGAAGATAATGGTATCCGGATATTTCGGACAGTTTGAAAAGGTCCGTGTGTGAGCGCGTCGTCGTAATGTAAATTCAGATGTGGTCAGAGCTGATGTGGTGGAGATTACGTTCTGGAAAACATGTCACATGAAATGGTGCGAAATGATTGGACATCAACAGTCCTTGTGTTTATGGGTCTTCTTCTTCTTCGCCTTTTTCTTCTTCTATCTCCCTTTTCTTTTTCTTCTTCTTCTTTTTCTTCTTCTTCTTCTTCTTTTTCTTCTTCTTCTTCTACCTCCCTTTTCTTTTTCTTCTTCTTCTTCTTCGTCTTCTTCTTCTTTTTCTTCTTCATCTTCGTCTTCTTCCTCTTCTTCTTCGTCTTCTTCTTCTTCGTCTTCTTCTTCGTTCGTTCTCAATCTCCCGTTACCAACCCATATAAAGAGCTTTGCAAGTAGCAGGATGTTGTCCAGAGACCATAATGCGTTGTGTTGTAGTTTACAGTTTGACTGCGGTATTTGCACCTTTCGGTCCGACACATCCGACTTTAGCAAGTATTTTTGAGTACCTTGTTAGCCTTCCCACTTCGATCCCTTCTCCTTCGCGGGCCTGCTGTGTTACAGCCTGTTATCCAGGATCACCGCGTGGAGGGGAGGAAGGGTCTTGGCAGCTCTGGTTCGCTGGCCCTGACGCTAACAGTCAGCTCTGGTTCGCTGGCCCTGACGCTAACAGTCAGCTATGTTTCGCTGGCCCTGACGCTAACAGTCAGCTCTGGTTCGCTGGTCCTGACGCTAAGAGTCAGCTATGGTTCGCTGGCCCTGACGCTAACAGTCAGCTCTGGTTCGCTGACCCTGACGCTAACAGTCAGCTCTGGTTCGCTGGCCCTGACGCTAACAGTCAGCTCTGGTTCGCTGGCCCTGACGCTAACAGTCAGCTATGTTTCGCTGGCCCTGACGCTAACAGTCAGCTCTGGTTCGCTGGCCCTGACGCTAACAGTCAGATCTGGTTTGCTGGCCCTGACGCTAACAGTCAGCTCTGGTTCGCTGGCCCTGACGCTAACAGTCAGCTCTGGTTCGCTGGCCCTGACGCTAACAGTCAGCTCTGGCTCGCTGGCCCTGACGCTAGCAATCAGCTATGGTTCCCTGGCCCTGACGCTAGCAATCAGCTCTGGTTCGCCGGCCCTAACGCTAGCAGTCAGCTCTGGTTCACGGGACCTGACGCTAGCAGTCAGCTCTTGTTCACTGGCCTTGACGCTAGCAGTCAGCACTTTTTCGCAGGACCTGACGCTAGCAGTCAGCTATGGTTCGCTGGCCCTGACGCTAACAGTCAGCTCTGGTTCGCTGACCGTGACGCTAACAGTCAGCTCTGGTTCGCTGGCCCTGACACTAATAGTCAACTATGGTTCGCTGGCCCTGACGCTAATAGTCAGCTCTGGTTCGCTGGCCCTGACGCTAGCAGTCAGCTATGGTTCGGTGGCCCTGACGCTAACAGTCAGCTCTGGTTTGCTGGCCCTGACGCTAACAGTCAGCTCTGGTTCGCTGGCCCTGACGCTTACAGTCAGCTCTGGTTCGCTGGCCCTGACGCTAACAGTCAGCTCTGGTTCGCTGGCCCTGACGCTAGCAATCAGCTATGGTTCCCTGGCCCTGACGCTTACAGTCAGCTATGATTCGCTGGCCCTGACGCTAGCAGTCAGCTATGGTTCCCTGACCCTGACGCTAGAAGTCAGCTCTGGTTCGCCGGCCCTGACGCTAGCAGTCAGCTCTTGTTTGCGGGACCTGACACTAGCAGTCAGCTCTGGTTCACTGGCCCTGACGCTAGCAGTCAGCACTGGTTCGCAGGACCTGACGCTAGCAGTCAGCTCTGGTTCACTGGCCTTGACGCTAGCAGTCAGCACTTTTTCACAGGACCCGGCGCTAGCAGTCAGCTCTTGTTTGCGGGACCTGACACTAGCAGTCAGCTCTGGTTCACTAGCCCTAACGCTAGCAATCAGCTATGGTTCGCTGGCCCTGACGCTAGCAGTCAGCTCTTGTTTGCGGGACCTGACACTAGCAGTCAGCTCTGGTTCACTGGCCCTAACGCTAGCAATCAGCTATGGTTCGCTGGCCCTGACGCTAGCAGTCAGCTCTGGTTCTCCAACCGTGACGCTAGCAGTCATATATGGTTCGCATGACCTGACGCTAGCAGTCAGCTCTGGCTCACTGGCCCTGACGCTAACAGTCAGCTATGGTTCGCTGACCCTGACGCTAACAGTCAGCTATGGTTCCCTGACCCTGACGCTAGCAATCAGCTCTGGTTCGCCGGCCCTGACGCTAGCAGTCAGCTCTGGTTCACGGGACCTGACGCTAGCAGTCAGCTCTTGTTCACTGGCCTTGACGCTAGCAGTCAGCACTTTTTCGCAGGACCTGACGCTAGCAGTCAGCTATGGTTCGCTGGCCCTGACGCTAACAGTCAGCTCTTGTTCACTGGCCTTGACGCTAGCAGTCAGCACTTTTTCGCAGGACCTGACGCTAGCAGTCAGCTATGGTTCGCTGGCCCTGACGCTAACAGTCAGCTCTGGTTCGCTGACCCTGACGCTAACAGTCAGCTCTGGTTCGCTGGCCCTGACGCTAATAGTCAACTATGGTTCGCTGGCCCTGACGCTAATAGTCAGCTCTGGTTCGCTGGCCCTGACGCTAATAGTCAACTATGGTTCGCTGGCCCTGACGCTAATAGTCAGCTCTGGTTCGCTGGCCCTGACGCTAGCAGTCAGCTATGGTTCGGTGGCCCTGACGCTAACAGTCAGCTCTGGTTTGCTGGCCCTGACGCTAACAGTCAGCTCTGGTTCGCTGGCCCTGACGCTTACAGTCAGCTCTGGTTCGCTTGCCCTGACGCTAGCAATCAGCTATGGTTCTCTGGCCCTGACGCTTACAGTCAGCTATGATTCGCTGGCCCTGACGCTAGCAGTCAGCTATGGTTCCCTGACCCTGACGCTAGAAGTCAGCTCTGGTTCGCCGGCCCTGACGCTAGCAGTCAGCACTTTTTCACAGGACCTGGCGCTAGCAGTCAGCTCTTGTTTGCGGGACCTGACACTAGCAGTCAGCTCTGGTTCACTGGCCCTAACGCTAGCAATCAGCTCTGGTTCGCCGGCCCTGACGCTAGCAGTCAGCTCTGGTTCACGGGACCTGACGCTAGCAGTCAGCTCTTGTTCACTGGCCTTGACGCTAGCAGTCAGCACTTTTTCGCAGGACCTGACGCTAGCAGTCAGCTATGGTTCGCTGGCCCTGACGCTAACAGTCAGCTCTGGTTCGCTGACCCTGACGCTAACAGTCAGCTCTGGTTCGCTAGCCCTGACGCTAATAGTCAACTATGGTTCGCTGGCCCTGACGCTAATAGTCAGCTCTGGTTCGCTGGCCCTGACGCTAGCAGTCAGCTATGGTTCGGTGGCCCTGACGCTAACAGTCAGCTCTGGTTTGCTGGCCCTGACGCTAACAGTCAGCTCTGGTTTGCTGGCCCTGACGCTTACAGTCAGCTCTGGTTCGCTGGCCCTGACGCTAACAGTCAGCTCTGGTTCGTTGGCCCTGACGCTAGCAATCAGCTATGGTTCCCTGGCCCTGACGCTTACAGTCAGCTATGATTCGCTGGCCCTGACGCTAGCAGTCAGCTATGGTTCCCTGACCCTGACGCTAGAAGTCAGCTCTGGTTCGCCGGCCCTGACGCTAGCAGTCAGCTCTTGTTTGCGGGACCTGACACTAGCAGTCAGCTCTTGTTTGCGGGACCTGACACTAGCAGTCAGCTCTGGTTCACTGGCCCTAACGCTAGCAATCAGCTATGGTTCGCTGGCCCTGACGCTAGCAGTCAGCTCTTGTTTGCGGGACCTGACACTAGCAGTCAGCTCTGGTTCACTGGCCCTAACGCTAGCAATCAGCTATGGCTCGCTGGCCCTGACGCTAGCAGTCAGCTCTGGTTCTCCAACCGTGACGCTAGCAGTCATATATGGTTCGCATGACCTGACGCTAGCAGTCAGCTCTGGCTCACTGGCCCTGACGCTAGCAGTCAGCTCTGGTTCGCAGGACCTGTCGCTAACAGTCAGCTAACCGCTGCAGCTCATGCGCTACTCAGCATCTTTGTTTTGGTTTTGTAATAGTTCGCCTTATTGCTCTATTCCCCAAGGCGATGCGCGTTGCACTATATTTTATTGTGCGCCTGTCGGCCCAGTGCATCCGACTATGACATGCATTTTATGTAAGGGTCTGCTTCCTCGTACATTATCAAAGGGTTTGCTTCTCCGAGATAACGGCTGGTGCTGTGATGGGGAGCGAACCCAGCACCTTCGGACTGTAAGCCGTGCCTCTTAACCACTAGCCCAAGCCGTTCTCACTCAGCATCTTGATCCCCGTTTACAGCACTTGACTAAAAAGCAAATAATATTTACCCCGTATCCTGTCACGAGAGCCATAATATGCAACACTGGATGGTTCAACATACCGAAGGCTATTTCATCATTTAAAAACGGTACATCCCTAAAAAGTAAACAAATATAAACAAGTCAAATACAAATGTAAGAAAAAGATTATCTCAACAATCCGAGATAGAAATACCCCCGCCAAAAGTCACCCAGAGCAGAGAAGGCGAATAAAATCTACATTGCTGACTCGCCATTTTTCGTTTGTGAAAATCCCCAGATTTTCTACCTGGAATGTTCAAACAAAAAAAGTAGAGGAAAATATGACGTCAATAGACCTGAAACAAATAGTTCAACACAGGACGACTTGACGTGCAATACAGGACGAATTGAAGTGTGTTTATTGAAGATCTGTATTCCACGGGGAGCCGATTGGTTTTTAACTGATAAGTAATATCAATTTAACCGTCTGCAGTCACAGAAGTAGACGATTTGTTGTTGGCCTTGCGTTAGTGTAGTTTGTTGTTTATTTATATATTGGTGTGGTTAAAATGTCCCGAGCAGTCTGCCGGGGAACTTTGTATATCACAAGAACAAGAATAGCACCACTGCCCTGCGGAGAGCATGTCGTAAGAGGCGACTAACTGTGTGACATGCCGTAACACCGGCCATGGCTAGCTGGTTTGTTAAGAGCAGTATGGATAGCGCCTAAGAAGGTGCTGGTCTACTTTGCTCTAATGTTTGAGTCTATTAAGATGAACTCGCACTTGTCCCAATGCAGCGGAGTAATAAGCTGATCGAGGCTAGTCAGCTGGGACTTGCCCAGAGACATCCGTCTCTGTATAAGTACCGGTCGACAAAGAGTTAGACATGTCATATTGCTGTCACTTGCTAGACTCGATCCATTGGATTCAACTTAGAACAGGACTGCAACGTTGCATCCCATATTTATTCTTTCTTGATCGTTTTTCGTGGGTTCCGACCATGCAAGTCGTATTGGCCTTGGCCTCCTCTCCTATCTTTTTTCGCCAGGTGTTCTTCGTTATGCCTACTTGTTTTTCTCAATGTGAGTTCCAATCCATCGCTTGTCTGGTTATGTTGCCATGCATATTTTTAAAGAATGTAACCCCTATTTAAATGCTCCAATCTTCAGCCATAATTGGTTGTAACGGCTCTGCATCATGTTCACCTTCCTGTTTCACTTTCCTGTATCCGGAATCCGGGCGTGAGTACACATCTGCATTCGTGTTTTATGTTGTTTATAAAATGTCTGTTGGAGTTTGATGTGCAGAGATTCGACACGCTCAGCGGTAGTTCTAACTAATCTCAGTTCTAGGTCAGCCGAGAGCAACATCACTGGACATTATGTTGGGATGGTATTCATATGTTGTTGTTGTGTTGATGTTGTTTATATGTTGTGGCTTGTGTGATGTTGTTTATATGTTGTGGCTTGTGTGATGTTGTTTATATGTTGTGGTTGTGTTGATGTTGTTTATATGTTGTGGCTTGTGTGATGTTGTTTATATGTTGTGGTTGTGTTGATGTTGTTTATATGTTGTGGCTTGTGTGATGTTGTTTATATGTTGTGGTTTGTGTGATGTTGTTTATATGTTGTGGTTTGTGTGGTGTTGTTTATATGTTGTGGCTTGTGTGATGTTGTTTATATGTTGTGGTTGTGTTGATGTTGTTTATATGTTGTGGTTTGTGTGATGTTGTTTATATGTTGTGGTTTGTGTGGTGTTGTTTATATGTTGTGGTTTGTGTGGTATTGTTTATATGTTGTGGTTTGTGTGATGTTGTTTATATGTTGTGGTTTGTGTGGTATGGTTTATATGTTGTGGTTTGTGTGATGTTGTTTATATGTTGTGGTTTGTGTGGTATGGTTTATATGTTGTGGTTTGTGTGATGTTGTTTATATGTTGTGGTTTGTGTGGTATTGTTTATATGTTGTGGTTTGTGTGATGTTGTTTATATGTTGTGGTTTGTGTGGTATTGTTTATATGTTGTGGTTTGTGTGATGTTGTTTATATGTTGTGGTTTGTGTGATGTTGTTTATATGTTGTGGTTTGTGTGGTATTGTTTATATGTTGTGGTTTGTGTGATGTTGTTTATATGTTGTGGTTTGTGTGGTATGGTTTATATGTTGTGGTTTGTGTGATGTTGTTTATATGTTGTGGTTTGTGTGGTATTGTTTATATGTTGTGGTTTGTGTGATGTTGTTTATATGTTGTGGTTTGTGTGGTATTGTTTATATGTTGTGGTTTGTGTGATGTTGTTTATATGTTGTGGTTTGTGTGATGTTGTTTATATGTTGTGGTTTGTGTGGTATTGTTTATATGTTGTGGTTTGTGTGATGTTGTTTATATGTTGTGGTTTGTGTGGTATTGTTTATATGTTGTGGTTTGTGTGATGTTGTTTATATGTTGTGGTTTGTGTGATGTTGTTTATATGTTGTGGTTTGTGTGGTATTGTTTATATGTTGTGGTTTGTGTGATGTTGTTTATATGTTGTGGTTTGTGTGGTATTGTTTATATGTTGTGGTTTGTGTGATGTTGTTTATATGTTGTGGTTTGTGTGGTATTGTTTATATGTTGTGGCTTGTGTGATGTTGTTTATATGTTGTGGTTTGTGTGGTATTGTTTATATGTTGTGGTTTGTGTGATGTTGTTTATATGTTGTGGCTTGTGTGATGTTGTTTATATGTTGTGGTTTGTGTGGTATTGTTTATATGTTGTGGCTTGTGTGATGTTGTTTATATGTTGTGGTTTGTGTGATGTTGTTTATATGTTGTGGTTTGTGTGATGTTGTTTATATGTTGTGGCTTGTGTGGTATTGTTTATATGTTGTGGCTTGTGTGATGTTGTTTATATGTTGTGGTTTGTGTGATGTTGTTTATATGTTGTGGTTTGTGTGATGTTGTTTATATGTTGTGGTTTGTGTGATGTTGTTTATATGTTGTGGTTTGTGTGATGTTGTTTATATGTTGTGGCTTGTGTGATGTTGTTTATATGTTGTGGCTTGTGTGATGTTGTTTATATGTTGTGGCTTGTGTGATGTTGTTTATATGTTGTGGTTTGTGTGGTATTGTTTATATGTTGTGGTTTGTGTGATGTTGTTTATATGTTGTGGTTTGTGTGGTGTTGTTTATATGTTGTGGTTTGTGTGATGTTGTTTATATGTTGTGGCTTGTGTGATGTTGTTTATATGTTGTGGCTTGTGTGATGTTGTTTATATGTTGTGGTTTGTGTGATGTTGTTTATATGTTGTGGTTTGTGTGGTATTGTTTATATGTTGTGGCTTGTGTGATGTTGTTTATATGTTGTGGTTTGTGTGGTATGGTTTATATGTTGTGGTTTGTGTGATGTTGTTTATATGTTGTGGTTTGTGTGATGTTGTTTATATGTTGTGGTTTGTGTGATGTTGTTTATATGTTGTGGTTTGTGTGGTATTGTTTATATGTTGTGGCTTGTGTGATGTTGTTTATATGTTGTGGTTTGGATGTTTTGGTTTGTAATTGTTTTGTTTTTTTTGCGTTCACAATATTTCCCTATTCCCCAATGATGTGTGACTTCCACCATGATTTTACTTTCCGCGTGTTGGCCCAGTGCATCCGACTTCGTCATGTATTTAATGCAATGGTTTGCTTCCTCCTGCATTTTTTAAGGGTTTGCTTCCCCGTGGTAACGGTCGGTGTTGTGATTGAGCTTTGATGTGAATATTATGTGAGATGTAATATTTTATATATTTTGTGAATATATTCACATTTACATAAAAACATTTTAGTTTGTTATTTTGTGGATTTTCCAATGTATGCTGTTGCTTTATCAGTTTTATATTTATTGTTCCACTACTGATTTCACATTTCCCTGACCCGAACTTTCCCCTTTGACCGTCTCCCCTATAGCACCCTGTCAATATGTCGAGGTATGAGATGTTAGAGGTGTGAGATGTTAGATGTTTGTATATTGTAATCTTGTACTATAGTGTTATGGGACTATTTGTTGTGGTTTGGGGAGATACTTGTATTTGGGTTCACGAGTTGTTGTTTTATGTTGTGATCGTTCATAGTATTTGTATGTTTGGATCGTCCTTTGTTAAATGTTTTTATATGTTGGGATAGTACGACGTTAAATGTGTTTACATGTTGTGATTTTTAACTTAACCTAACGTCTTTATACTGGTTTAGAAGAATCTACAGAGTCTGTATACTTCTTCTTCTTCTTCTTCTGCGTACACAGTCAGACAGTAACCATTATTTTCTCGAAAAAAGCGGCGGTCATCCTGAGACTCTCGCCACTACCATAGAGCTTGTCTTGCAGTTCCACTGGCAATGGCCACATCTGCTCTCTCTGATCCTCGTATGTCGGGCAGTTCTGCAGCAGATGTTCAGTGGTCATTTTACCAGTACCGCACGGGCATTCGTCGGTACACCCTATCTTCAATTTGTTGAAGAGGTGGTACCTCAGTCTGTTGTGGCCAGTGCGAAGTCTGAAGACAACGACCTGCTCTCTTCGGTTCAACTGGTAATAGGCATCGTTTTTGGTGTAACCAGTATGTTCGGTTTCCCATTTGGACATGTACCTGGCTTTGATAAGCCGTTTTGACTCTTCGTACGTCATTCTGGTATCTATTTGTGGTAGCCTTGCACCTTCTTTTGCCAGTCTGTCTGCTTCCTCGTTGCCTTGGATGTTGCAGTGTGACGGAACCCACTGTACCACTACCCTTTTTGGTGCGGACTGTTGGCACAGTTTGCAGAGTGCTGCTCTTAAGTCATTAAGCTCAGTGTTTTTCTGGCTTTTTAGCGCTGTGACTACTTCGAGAGCATCTGTCAGCAGGACTATATGGCTCTCATTTTCACTGTGTGTTACCATTTCTTCCACTGCCGCCCTCAGTGCCTCTGCCTCTGCTCTGAAATTGCTCGTGTACTTACCAGTAGCGAATGACAGTGTTATTTTTCTGCCATTTGGTAGGTTCAGGAATGCTCCTGCCCCTCCGTTCTGTGTAGTGTTTGTTACAGAACCGTCGGTGTATGCATGGGTCCAGTCCATGCTTGGGTAGCTTTTCGTTATGAAGCTTAAGGTAGTGTCTCTCCTTTCTTTTTCGGTCTGGCAGTTTTTGTTTGCAATACCTGGTATATTTTCTACCACCTCTGGAAATATATCCTGCCTCCAAGTAGGTTTTCGTACAGTAGTGATGGGTTTTGGTGTTGTTAGTGCGTTTATGGGATCTTCGTGCATCTTTGCTTTGGCTATTTCTGCAAAGTTTCTCCGCTTTAGTTTCCCAGTTCCCAAATTGTTTAGCCTCTGGTACATTGGATGGTCCGTCAGTCTTCGGAGTTTCTCTGACTGCAGCTGGGCTCTGCAGTCTCTTCTGTCGGTCATGGATTGCAGTTTTGTAATCTTTTCAAGTTCTACAATTGGCGTTGACTTCATTCCACCAGTTATGATTCTCATAGCTTGGTTTTGAAGTTTGTTAACTTTATCGAAGTTCGCCTTCGCTGCTGTTGTCCATGCCGCGATGCCATACTCGAGAACTGGTCTCACTCTTCCAGTGTACAGTTTCTTTAGTATGCCTTCGTCTGCTCCCCAGCTTGTGCCAGCAAGTTTCCTCATGATCGCCATTCTTTCTCTGGCTTTCATTCGGTTTCTCTCAATCTGACTTTTCCATGTCATGCGCCGATCAAATGTGACTCCCAGATAGGTTGGGTTGTCGTTTGGCTGCAGGATTTTGCCATTTAGGCTTAATTTGGTACTTTGGGGTTTTAATGAGAGCGAGAATATTGTGCACGTGGTTTTCTCCTCGTTTATTTTGACCAGCCATGAGTTCGCCCACTCTTCCAGCGATGTTAGGGCCGTTTGCATCCGATTTCTTGCTATGGTGAGATTCTTTTCAGAGGTCCACATAGCCAGATCGTCTGCAAACATTGAGCTATGGACTCTTCTTGGTATATTCTCTGTAATATCGTTTATATATACCAGGAAGAGTGTGGGTGACAGTACTCCCCCTTGGGGTACTCCCTGCTCGAGTGTCACCTTTTTGCTCATCTGCCCTTGTACTTGGACTCTGGCCGTTCTTTGTTTGAGGTAGTGGTTGATCCACTTGTACATCTTCCCACAAACATCACTTCTTCTTAGCTTGACTCTAAGTCCATCCTTCCAGACTTTGTCAAATGCCTTTTCCAGATCCACCCAAACAGCTACTGTGTGTTTCTGTGCCTGGTAGGCATCTTCTATCTCCTGGGCTATGAGGATGACCTGGTCCTCAGTGGATCTGTGCTGTCTAAAGCCGGCTTGCTGTGGAATTAGTATTCGTTTTTCTTCCAGATGCCACATCAGTCTGGTGTTTATCATCCGTTCCATCAGCTTGCCGACACAGCTCAGTAGGCTTATGGGCCTGTATCCATTCGGATCTGTTTTGTCCTTTCCTGTTTTTGGTACTGGTACCAGTATTGCATCTTTCCATGCCTGGGGTACAATACCCCTTTTCCAGCTTTGGTTCAGGACTGATAGTAGTTTTTCCTTCGCTGTTTGGCCCAGCCCCATCAGCATTTCGTTTGTTATCCCGTCTTTTCCGGGAGATTTCCTTCTCTTTAGTGTTCTCATAGCCTCTTCCATTTCGCGCATTGTTAGTTTGGCCATCATGTGCTCTTCAGGAGCCGTATTTATGTTTTCGTGCCCCTTTAGCTCTTCGCTAATGTCTGTATGCTTATCTGCAGGGACCTCGATGTGGTTTGCTCTGGCATAGTGATCGACAAAGGCGTTTGCGGCTTTCTTACCTGTGATCAAGTTCTCGCCTTGCTTGATAGTAATTTGTTTATTTGACGGGGTTTCGTCGTTCATGGCTCTGACTAGCTTCCATAGCTTGTTCCCTTCTTTGTCCAGGTTTAAACTTTCCGTTTTATTTTTCCAACTTTCTCTTGCTGTTTGCTTGAGAGTGTGTTTGTACTTCGCCGCGGCGGCTTTGAGGGCGATGTTTGCCTCCACGGATTTTTCTCGTTCTGCCATGTTCCTCGCATTAGTTACTGCATCTTCCACTTTCTGTAACTCATCATTCCAGTAGGGCTTATAGTTTTTCCTAGCTCCTCTTGGGATGGTTTCAGTGGCGGCTTGCATTATTGCCTTGCTTAGGCTCTCTACCATGGGCTTCATTTTGGTGTTTCGTGTGTTGATGGTTTCACACAGCCCATCTGTCAGGATTGCAAATCTGTCCCAGTCGGCTCGTTTGTAATTCCAACGTGGGAGCGGTTTTGTTTCCTGTGGGCCTACTTCCATGTCAATGGTTAGCCTGATCGGCCTGTGGTCGCTACCTGCCAGTTGGTTTAGCACCTGGCGGTCTATTTTATAGTGTATGTCCTGTGTGGAGAAGGCCAAATCTGGAGTCGAGGTGGTATGCCATGTTCTTGAATAGAAGCTAGGGCTATCCTCCGGCCTATTGATTAGGGAGAGATTTGCATCTATCTCCCAATCTTCCACTTCGTCACCTCTACTGTCTGTGTCAGAGTATCCCCATCTCTCCGAGTGGCTGTTGAAATCTCCAACTACTATGCAGTTGGAGTCTCTGACCTCCATACTCGAGAGCGATAGGTCTCTGTTTGGTGGTCCGTACAGATTGAAAATGCGGAGTTTCGTCTCTAGAGCCATTATGTCAACTCCTACAATTTCTGCTTGTCCGGTGTGATTGACAGGTACCGCGCTACTCGGTATGCTGTTTCTGGTCAGTATCAGGACCCCTCCTTTGTGACCTTCTCTATCTAGACGGAAGGTCTGGTATCCTCTGATTGAGAATTTATGGTTATTGTTGAGGTGCGTTTCCTGGATACATGCCACGTCAATCTTACCTTCATGCAGGTGGTGTGTTAGGGAAAGTTTTTTGTTAATGACTCCCTCCGCATTCCACTGTAGTATTCTGAGGGTCTTGAAGTTTTGGCCAATAGACGTTACCCTATAGCCATGTGCCTTGACTCCACGACACATGGGTGGGTGACCACCAGTAGTCAAGGGTGGGCCCCTTCGAGGCGTGAGGCCCGGCGCTATCGCTGCCTGGCGGGTCTCCTCAGGATGAGCGCCATACGTTTTTCGAATAGGTTGTGCTGCCATCATACTGTGATTTACGTTGCACTGTTTTGTTAGGCTTGCGGCCCCGTGCATCCGATTTCAACAGGCGTTTCTGTAGGGATGCCCTCCTTAGCCTTTGGCTGTCCCCAGCCTATCTGCAAGGCAGCAGTTGTTTACGATCAGAGTTTTCTCTCCTATGGAAGTTGTCTTTCCAGACTATCGAGTCTTCACTACTCGTGTCTATAGGGTGCAATGATGGTATGTGATATATGAGATGGACTGGTTTACCCGGAAGAGAGGCAGTCCAGTGTGTCTGTATCCCAGGATCGTCACGTCCTGCCAGAAACGTAGCATTTGCATGTGAGTGGGGTATCTCTTTTTCCCTTTATTTTCTTGGCTTCTATGCAGGGATGGTACGCCTAGCATTCCCCGCCACCTGGGGTGTTGACACAGTGGGGCAGGTGTGCAATGTCCGCTGGTCTGCATCTCTTCTGCGTCCAGCATGAATGATAGTTATGGCTGATAACGTACAGAGGTAGATATCGTAACCGGAGTGCATTTAGCCAGAGGACAAGCCTGGTAATGTCACAGAGATGTTGATCGCCTGGTGTGCGGACAACTCTCATGGTCAGTGGTTGAGTCTTGACAGTTCACAGTGTGGTGGCTGCTCTACTGTTTTCGACACCCCGACCAGGTTCTAAGTCTTTGGTTGGTGTTTTTCGCACCCCATCGCCGTATAGGGTGAGTATCAAGCAGTTTGTCCGCCCGCTTTGATTTGCGGGCGGCAAGGACCTCTTACTGTGGCTCTACCTGATAGGGCTGGGGCGCAAGCCCCAGGTCCCGAGCATGTAGGAGCCTCCCATTGCAGTGGTGCTGAGATTTTGGGCGGGATTGCGGCTTACAAGGGTTCGGCCGTAATCCCCCACATGGTAGCCTCGCGCCCTTGGCTTATCAGCCTGGTACGTGAACCAAATTGTCTGCGGCTCCTCTCGATTTGAGCTGGTTTTCCGTAGCAACGCCCTGTCATTTGTAGGGTAAAACTGACCTGTCTTCAGATGATCTATTTCCAGCACCCGTTCACTATTTGGTCAGACGAATTTATTGAGGGCTTTTGTTTGTCAATGACCAGGTATTTGAAATCTGCGGTTTCTGCAGAGTTAAGACACGATTTCCGTAGCGTTCTTTCATTTGAGTGTTTGGGAGCTGACTTGTCATCCGTGAGTCTAATACCAGCGTACGTTCATTATTAGACCCAAACGGCAGTGCTCTCGATTTGTCAGTTGTTCTACAGTGTTGGCGTGTTCAGTCAAATTAAGCCGCAGATTCCACACCTGGTGGTGCCCTTCCGTCAAATCCCTTAGCGAGACAATCAAGTTTCTTAGAGGGTAGCCCCAAAATTTTCGAGGGTCTAATTCCAGCACATGTTCTCTATTAGACCCCGCGAAGGTGTACTTTTTGATAGTCATTCTGCAGTATTGGCGTGGTAAGTTAACTTAGGTCTCAGGCTCCACTCCTGATAGTGCTCTTCCGTCAATTCCTTTATCACACACTGGATGCAGACAGAACCGAGCCACAGGGACATAACCCCAGATTTCTGGGGGTCTAAGTCCAGCACCAGTTCCATATTAGACCCCAGAAGAATGGTCTCGGCATGTCAATCATTTCAGTGTTGGCCGTGTTGAGTCAAATTAAGCCGCAGGCTCCACTCCTGGTGGTGCCCTTCCGTCAATTCCTTTAAGTTTCAGCTTTGCAACCATACTTCCCCCGGAACCCAAACACTTTGGTTTCCCGGAAGCTGCCCGCAGAGTCATCGAAGCAACTCCTGCGGATCGCTAGTCGGCATCGTTTATGGTCAGAACTACGACGGTATCTGATCGTCTTCGCGCCTCTGACTTTCGTTCTTGATTAATGAAAACATTCTTGACAAATGCTTTCGCAGTAGCTCGTCTTGCGGCGATCCAAGAATTTCACCTCTAACGCCGCAATACGAATGCCCCCGTTTGTCCCTGTTAATCATTACCTCCAGTTCCGAAAACCAACAAAATAGAACCGAGGTCCTATTCCATTATTCCATGCACCATTATTCAGGCAGCCGAGGCCTGCTTTGAACACTCTAATTTTTCAAAGTAAACGCGCCGGCCACCCAGGACGCTCAGCGAAGAGCACCCGTGGGAGAGAGCCGGCAGACGGTAGGGCAGGAGACAACGGGCAGTGAACCGGCGCGAGCCGGACCGCCCGCCTGCGCCTGAGATCCAACTACGAGCTTTTTAACTGCAACAACTTTAATATACGCTATTGGAGCTGGAATTACCGCGGCTGCTGGCACCAGACTTGCCCTCCAATAGATCCTCGTTAAAGGGTTTAAAGTGTACTCATTCCAATTACGGGGCCTCGAAAGAGTCCCGTATTGTTATTTTTCGTCACTACCTCCCCGTGCCGGGAGTGGGTAAGTTGCGCGCCTGCTGCCTTCCTTGGATGTGGTAGCCGTTTCTCATGCTCCCTCTCCGGAATCGAACCCTGATTCCCCGTTACCCGTTACAAACATGGTAGGCATGTCACGTACCATCGACATTTGATAGGGCAGACATTTGAAAGATGCGTCGCCGGCACATGAGGCCATGCGATCAGCACAAAGTTATCCAGAGTCACCAGTGGGGACGCCGCAACCCCGCGAGGGGAAACGACGATTGGTTTTGAACTAATAAAAGCGCTCTTTCCGCGAGGGTCGGAGCTTGGTAAGCATGTATTAGCTCTAGAATTGCCACAGTTATCCAAGTAGGATCGTGTCATCTAAGGAACCTCGACTGATTTAATGAGCCATTCGCGGTTTCACCGTGAGACAGTGTGAACTTAGACATGCATGGCTTAATCTTTGAGACAAGCATATGACTACTGGCAGGATCAACCAGATATCTGTCGGAGACGTACGTACTGCGCACACCGGTCGGCGGAGGAAGGGTGTGTAAAAAGCCTCACTGGGACGGCCGCAGGGACCGACTGACGGGACGGACGGACGGTTGTTCCACCCGTCCCTCACTCCGTCGACCTAGGACCGCCTGACAGGGGCCTCCCACACGCACCAGACGACCGACCGACCGGGCTCGCTCGAGGAGGGATGGCAGCGCTCTGTGCAGAACGGATCCCAACGACCTCGGCGACGAATTTCACTGGGACTAGAGACACAATTTGGCCTGCCGGCCCTTCTTCTCCGTAGGGAGAACGCAGGGCCTCGAGGCAACGATTCCTGCTTTCCATTTGCCGGTCACAAGCTCTTTGCGAGAGTCGGACCACCAGCGAGACGTACTGTCGAGCTCTGCTATAAGTCTTAGATAAATCACCACGGACGGACCACGTTTCCTGATACGGACCAGACTAGCGCACCTCGGTGGAGGAGCCACTACCACAAACCGCACCCAATTCGCACTACGGGGAAAGGCAGGCGAGCGTTTTCCGCAAGCCCGCGCTATCGCTCCGCCTGGCGGGACTGAGATCGCTTTACGAACACTGGTTGAAATTGAGTCGCCGCAGCGAGACAACTACCCCAGATGAGTCTGTATACAACCAGTTTCTTGGAGTGTGTTTTAATAAACCCAACATTAGAGCAAAGTAGACCTGCAGCCAGTTAATCGCCATCTATTTCTGCTCTTAACAAATCACTTAGGGGAAGGTACAAATAACTTTGGGTAGATTTTTAGCTAGAACTTTTGAATTTTGTCCGGGCAATGGGCGTTAAGTTAAGCCTTCTCTTTTCTCACTACCCAGAGATCAGGGGAAGTTTTACCAGGAGATACACGTGAATAAAATCCCGGCCTCCAGCGACACCTTACTTCAAGACCAATGAGTCCCCTTTGATGATAGTGCGATGTTAAATGTGTTTACATGTTATAAGGCGATGTTAAATGTGTTTACATGTTGTGATAGGGCGATGTTAAATGTGTTTACATGTTGTGATAGGGCGATGTTAAATGTGTTTACATGTTGGGATAGGGCGATGTTAAATGTGTTTACATGTTGTTATAAGGCGATGTTAAATGTGTTTACATATTGGGATCATGATATATGTAATATGTGTACATGTTGGAATCATACTATGTGGTCTGTATTTTATAGTTGAATAATATTGTTTGCATGTTGTAGTCCGTCAACTTAGTTGTTTTAGATTATATTCTTATGTTATGGTGATTGTTTGTGTACTATGGTCGTGTAGTGTATGTTTATTTGTATATTTATGTGTGCATATATATATATACACGATTTGTGTTACCCTGTAACTTGCCATGCGCGCCATAAGATGCAACACTGGATGGTTTAACATACGGCAGTCTATTTCATCTTTTAGAAACCGTATATCCCTACAAAGTAAACAAATATAAACAAGTCAAATACAAATGTAAGAAAAAGATTATCTCAACAATCTGAGATAGAAATACCCCCACCAAAAGACAAAGTCACCCAGAGAAGGTTTGCTAGTATGATATTATTCCGTCTCACTATACCGAGTATTAGTGCAGCCATTCCTGCTCTAAAAGTGAGTGAACTCCACAACTCTCCCCATATTGCCAGCAGCTACGAAAGTTGTGTAATTCCTGGCTTTGAACCAACCTTCAAGTAATAGGTTTCTTACGACCGTCTGTTGTCTGCTCATTTTTTACAAACTTTTAAAAAGATTTTCTTTAATTTGACACGACCGCTCTAAGCATGGTTTTCTATTTCTCATATATTAACCAACTTTCTACATAACCTCATAACCTAGAGAGCTGACGTTGAGTATATAGTCTTTACTAGTGTCACGTGGTAATGTATACAATTTTTATTCCTGTAGTGAGCCCCCCACCCACCCACCTCCCACCCCACCCCCCCCCCCACCCCCAAATGAGGACCGTTCGCACCTAGAAAAAAGTATCATGTCTGTCAAAGACAAATGGGGGGATTTAAATATATATAAAGTATATCATCATCAGAACGTCGCTCTCATTACAGTCTGTCTGTAGGAAACTCTATCTTTCGTCAGTCTTCCGGCCTGCTCCAAGGTCAGTCCAGCGTCTCATTGATGTTCTGGGTCCATCGTCTTTTCGGTCGGCCCCTGCCTCTCTTCCCAGTGACCATACCCTCCATAACCACTCTCACGAGTACGTTGTGTCGTTTAGCGTGTTCAAAAAACCTGTTTTCTGGTCCTTACATCATTTATAAGCCAATTCTCCTCTACATTCAGGTCTTGCCGGATGTATTTGTTTGTTTCTTTTTTTGTCCACGGGATTTTTCAGGACTCTTCTGAAGCACTGTGTCTCACAAGCACCGATCTCCGCTCTTAGTGTTTTTGTAATCGTCCATGTTTCACATCCATAGGTTGCCACAGGAAAATGCATGTTCTTAGGATCTTTAGTTTTAGTTCGTTGTTTGTAGTATGACATAGGTACTGCATACTCCTTATCTTCTGCATTGCCATAGTCAGTCGTCTTCTTACTTCTTTTGTACAGTCTCCATTATTGTTCAGTATTGATCCCAGATATTCAAAATGTGCAACATGTTCAGTCCTCACCAGCGATCTCGATTTTAGGTTGTAGTTTTGTCTTATCATTTGTCTTATCATTTGTCTTATCATTTGTCTTATCATTTGTCATTATCTTTTGTTTTCTTTGTATTCAGGTAGAGATTCTGGGCTTCACTATGTTTCTGGACTGATGTAATTATTTGTTCTAGGCACTTGACGCTGTTCGAGAGCAAACCCGTCCAATCGTGGTACCAGTTCAGAAGGGGGATCCTATCTCACCGAACCACTTCTCCCCATGTTTGGAATCAGTGAACTGCCTATGCAAGTGGAATACTTTTAGCATCCATGTTGACGGCAGACCTCTCAATCACTTTCGATATGCCGACGACTGAATTAACAAATCAACATATAAGAAAAAATGGTCAACTCATCTGTTTCTGGTAGTAGATGCTTCCTGTCATAGCGACCGGCTGTGTCAAGCGCTCGAAGCTCTCGACCACAGCGACCTCTTATAGACCTGTATTAAATCACCTAGCATACTTCTCTTTTCTAGACACCCTAGGCCAATTTCTCTGAGTCTCTCCTCATAACTGCAATTCGGAATCTCACTATCAGTTTTATTTCTCTTCTTTGTATCATGTCCAGCATGTTTATATCCAATCTACGATAAGGACCACATATGAACACAGTACTCAAATCTAAGTCTAACTAATGCTTGATACAGTTTGACTATCACTTCCATGCTCAGATGTATAATACAATCTCTGACATCTTCTCCCATCTCTGACGTGATTCTATTTTCTCTCAGATTTCAGACTCAATTACTCTTTCACTGCGTTTCTATCTTGTTCTGCTCTTTCTTCTCAAAATATAATTTTGAAGATTAATTTACACTGACAGCCCTTTACCTTCATTGCCAATGGCGCTGATGCAGCATGCACCGGGCTCTCTACCGGGGGTGAGGGGGGGGGGGGCAAATACAGTTGGATTTCTTTTCAACTGTTCTTTAGTGCTAGCAGCAGAATATGGGGCATTGTTTGAACCAAAAACTACGTTCCAAAATGGCAGCCTGCTTGGTTTTGAAAGAAGAATCCATCTTTTACACCTCTATGCGTCCATAGTATCCACTTCCATGCTCTAAATCCACCACCACCCCACCCCGTTATACATCTATATTTCCACAGTAACCAATTTTCTCTCCCCTACTTGTGTCCATAGTAACCATCGAGTTGGGGAGAGAACATTGGTTACTATGGAGACATGGGTGAGGGGGACAGAAAATTGGTTACTATGTCTCCATGTCAGGTATAGAGAAAATCTTGTGGTTTTAATGAACGACCAGTATACGATTGTTTTGTGTTCTACATAATTGACATCTCTGTACTACAGGTGGACTCATAGGTACTTATTCTTTTTTCAGGAAATGGTGAAGGGTATGAATACCCGCGGTAGCTCGCTGGTTGCACACAAGTGCCCGGCTACTGATTTCTAGGGCTGTTGTTTTCCCAGCGCTTTCTATTTCAGGAATCAATGTACCATGTTCCAGAAGATTCCAGTCCTTTAGTATAAATACTGTTTGTTGTCAAGTGCTTGATGGATTGAAAAACTATTGGAAGTGGTGCATCCATCGAGTAGCAAAGCGTTATAATAGACATGATAAGTTGAGATATCCCAAATGTTTTGTGAGGAATTAGAGAAAATATCGCTTTCCATAAAACAGATGAGAAGTAAATTCGAATTGTAATGGCCCTTTTTGTTTATGCGTATTGACATGTTATCAAACGCGCGAAGCGGCAAAGCTGATTGGGTTCAGCTTAACACAGCGTAGTAAATAAGTCAATTGGTAGCTAGGGGACGGTCACTATCGCACTCTTTTTTTTCACAACCCAATAGTCACAAATTAGGACGGCATTCTACTGGATTTCTTTTTTTAGAACAGGCGAACGATTATGTCCCTTTATGTTCATGGCTCATCTTACCCTAAAATGATCATCATGCTAACTCTCTAACGGTTTTCAGACAAGCTGATGAATTATCGAAGATCCAATTTGTCATTAATGATTAACACAGGATGGTTGCTCTCATCTGTTTATCTCACGGCGTTGGAACGTTCATTAAAATCTCTCCTACGATTTTAGCAATTGAGTGTTAGTAGTTCCATATATTTTACCGTGATTCTGGTTTTGCGAATTTTGATATTTGTTTGGTGCTTCGACTTGCTGTTTGGTAAGATATATAATCTTCTTGTCCTTTAAACTTCATCCACGTCTTGTTGAGTTTCTTTATAGTCTGAATTGTTTCTTAAACTTCCGAATTCCACCATTCTGTTTATTTGCTATCTCTGCCACGCTATCCGATTATTGTTCCCTATTTCACATTGAATGTAGCCGTCAAGAATGTTTTAGCTAAGTCAGTCTCGCTGTTCATGACTTTCTCTTTCACTGTCTCAAAATCCCTGGTCATTTCATTACAAACTTATTTCTAATAGATCCGTCCCGTAAAGGATTTCTGGCAAATATTGTTTTTTATCAGGTTTTACTTGATTGAACGAGATCACCACTGGCCTACGATTAGTATCGAGTATCAATCAATCAATCAATCAATCAATTAAAACTATTCAACTCTTTGTGCAGCATCGGTCTTTAACGAATACTCTCTAAGTCTACCCGTCATGCACCATCATTTACAGATCTGCCACATCCCCCCCCCCCCCTCCCCCTCCAGGTCATTCCGGTCGTTGTTAAGTTTATCTTGGCTCCCCGACTTCACTTCCCCGTGGGAGTTTATACCTGCCCTTACTTTTCTTGCCGTGATTATTCCAGAGCAGTGACTGCCTTGTAATGTTATCAGCAGGTTTTCGTAATGTGTGTCCAGTCAATCGTCATCGCCTTCTCATGACGTCAAGTTCGACTTTTACTCTATGCTGTATTTAACGAGCTCACTGCTGACCTATGATCAGTATTTAGTATATATCAATCAATCAATCAATCAATCTATCAATACCCTTCAACTCTCTGCGTGGCATAGGTCCTCAACAAGTACTCGCCAAGTCTTCCCGTCATTTCCAACCCACCACTTCCTCTAAAAAAAAAACCACCATTAACCCACCCCCGGCTTTCCTGCCATTTGTAGGTTTGTCCGAACTCCTCTTCTCCATTAGCGTTCAAATTTGCCCCTGTTTCTCTTGCCATGGGGATTCAATAACAGTGACTGTCTTGTAATGCCATCACCTGGTGTCCGTAATGTGTATCGTTCCTGAATGTGTCAGAGACACCCTCGACCCACCGACGCCGATGCCAGCTTCTTGCACGTGGACCAGAGACCTGCATATGATATGCTCTCGCTGCAGGCTGATCATGATGCATTCTGACTAAATGACCAAACCACTTGAGTTTGTGGGCGTCAATGTAGGCCCTAACTGGGCGTTTCCCAACTATCTGCCTCCGTGTGGAGATGCGAAAGCGGTCATGGATTGTCTTTCCGGTTGCACTTCTCACATAGCGCATCTCACAGCTCTGGATCTTACTCTTATGTGTTTCTAGTAAGGACCAAGATTGACATTGGTAACACAATGTAGGAATAAACACTGCATTTATCAGCCTCCTCTTACTCGAAAGAAGCACTCTAGGGTGTTAAAAATTTGAAGTGGACACTGTTCGCCTTCTGAATTCTATGTGCGATCTATCAGTGCACTCTACCGTCAGCAGAGAATATACTTCTGAGGTATTTGAACTTACTTGATACTTTTGTCACTGCTGTTGAAACGTGCAAGCACTTTGGTCCCACCTCCCGTGAGACCAGGGATCACTTTAAAACTTGTGGTGTTCGATAGTCGACCGTTTCTGTTCATCGCTTTGGGGGCTAGTGCCTGACCTCTCGACCACAGGATTTGATCCTCCTAGTCGGCAGGCAGGCATCGTAGCCATTCGGCCACACTTAGGTTGGGAAGAACAGGACCCACTTTCAGGTTGGGCCCTTAGGATTGTTGACCACAGGCAACATCATGGTGCTGTGGAAGTCAGTAGTGATCAATTAATACAGCGCTTGATGATATTTAGTTGGTGCTGGGTTACGGCTGCTCTTCTTACACCCCGATGAATACTTCAGAAAGTTGACCGACATAATCCTGGCTGTAGTGCAATTCAAGGTTCCCCAGAAAGCTTAACAGTAACGGGCTAAAACCTCGTGATGATGTTGTAGAAGTATGTAGTAATGTGTTAATTTAACTCATCAAGACGTTTCTTTGATGGTAGGTTTCGGTTGCTCTTCTAACACCGCGAGACGTACTTCAGAAGAGTATAGCTCCATTTCAGTCATGTCTGAATATAGGCTGATGCGACTTTGGAGTAGCAACTCTCTGCAAGTTTTTGGTTTTCCTTTGCCTTTCGGCGTTGTCTCTTTACTTCCCTGTGTTCCATGGCCTGTTCTTTTACCACCACACGTCAGCTGTCCATAGAGAATAACTTTGGGGATGCGATTCGTCTTCCATGCGACGAACATGACAAAGCCATCGCACCTCCGCATTTGTCACCTTGTCTCTCCATGAGACCACAAGGATGGATCTCATGAGCCGTTAATGAAAGGTGTTGTGCCTACGCTCTTGCTTGGCATATGTTGTCCATGTTTCGCTGCCATATAGAAGCGTACTGACGACACACGCATTGTAGACCATGACCTTGGTCTTGGCTGAAAGTTTGGAGTTTTCCCAGATACGTGTTGTGAGACGAGAAAATATGGTAGCAGCTCTGCCAATGTGATTGCCCAATTCGGAGTCAAGGGACAGCTTATCATTGATTTAGAGAGCCCAGGTAAGTGAACTGGTCCACAGTTGCCAGTTTATAGTTATCAACAGTGGTGGTTGGGGTGGTATCTACATCTTGTCACATCACTTTTGTTTTATGCAGGCTTATTGTGAGTTCGAAATCTATGCACGCCTGGGAGACGTGATCTATCAATCTCATGCAGACAGTGAGTGACAATTGCAGCGTCTTCAGCAAATAAGTCCCTGACACCAACTTCTCTGATCTTAGTTGTAGCTTCGAGTCTTGTAAGATTAAATAGAAGTTAGACTGGGATAATCCTGGCTGTAGTGTAATGCGAGGCTCCATAGCTAACCACTTTCGGGTCTAATGTGAAACAATATGTTACATAACCCAGCCTTGCCTAAGGATCGTCTGCTCCACGATCACAAAGCCCTGAGTACGAATCCCACCGTGTCCAGTTTGGCAGATACAGGTTTTTTTCTTGGTACGATCGCTTCTCCACATAGGTAAAGTAATGACAACATACTGTACTGCACACCTGCCAAGAAACTTATAACAGCCAAATATGTTGGCGGTTCTAGCAACGTTCTACGTCAGTTCAGTTCATGTGTTATCTCTGCATCAAAAGTCGGCTTCAATGGATCTCTAATGGTATTCTATTTCTTGCCGTAATGGTCCAATTTGATAAACTTTTTCCAGTCCATCTTCTGATGTTATCCTACCACTTAAAACGTTGTCTTCCTCTTGAACGTCTGCCTTCCACCCTACCCTCCAGTATGGTCTTCAACAAGGAGGTATGTCTTGTTATATGACCAAAATAGAGTAACTGTCTAACCCTGATTTCGGTCAACAATTTTTTTGTTCAACCCACCTCTTTCAATTGTTTTCTTCTCTTTCAAGAAATAGAACCCAATCTTCTATATACCCACATTTCGAAGGCTTCAATACTCTTTTCCAACTTGTTATTCAGTGTCCATGTTACTTACTTATTATACAACGAATCCACCAATGCAGACGCACACGAATACTTTGGCGCAATCTACCTGCACGGAGACCAATTTGACTAGCGCCCCCTCCCCCCCCCCCCCCCCATGCTGATATTAGACAAAAAAATCAAGGAAATATCAATTTACAAATGCTTCTTTTTGTGTGTGCTTCTTTGTGTCATTTTATTTTGTTGTAACATTTGATTGTTTTGCATATTTGATTCATCGCTACATCTTTAAAACAAATAGCACGTCCTTTGCGTGAAGTTGGTCGGAATGACGGCACCGTCAGATATGTTTTGTATTGGTGGCTTTCTAGGCCCGCGCTCCTCTCTTGTCTGCATCGCTGAATACCAGAAATAATGTGTTAGCCGGCCCAATGTTACGGAAAAAGACGATAACTGGAGATTTTCAACGTGGATTTGCTTAGAGAGAAAATCTCAGACTGTCTAGTTGAAGCTTACAGTAGATAAGGAATAGAAGAAGGGCGTGGGCTCTGCTGACGTAGAGGAACATGTGATATGTTTATGTCAGGACGGACATGCTCAAGTTCTGATAACACAAAGGTAGGTGGATCACCCTATTGATGGGTTTTATTTTTCTTTGGACGTTTCCTTTTTTTGAGTTAAACATTGATGTTGTTTTTCTTCTGTCGTCTCACTTTCTACCGCGTTGTATCCGGGTGTCGTCTCACTTTCTACCGCGTTGTATCCGGGTGTCGTCTCACTTTCTACCGCGTTGTATCCGGGTGTCGTCTCACTTTCTACCGCGTTGTATCCGGGTGTCGTCTCACTTTCTACCGCGTTGTATCCGGTTGTCGTCTCACTTTCTACCGCGTTGTATCCGGGTGTCGTCTTTCTACCGCGTTGTATCCGGGTGTCGTCTCACTTTCTACCGCGTTGTATCCGGGTGTCGTCTCACTTTCTACCGCGTTGTATCCGGGTGTCGTCTCACTTTCTACCGCGTTGTATCCGGGTGTCGTCTCACTTTCTACCGCGTTGTATCCGGGTGTCGTCTCACTTTCTACCGCGTTGTATCCGGGTGTCGTCTCACTTTCTACCGCGTTGTATCCGGTTGTCGTCTCACTTTCTACCGCGTTGTATCCGGGTGTCGTCTCACTTTCTACCGCGTTGTATCCGGGTGTCGTCTCACTTTCTACCGCGTTGTATCCGGGTGTCGTCTCACTTTCTACCGCGTTGTATCCGGGTGTCGTGGAATGTATTTGTCTTTCGCCTCTCATGTGACCCGAGAGACATGTTCGCCCAGTTTACGACAGGTTTTGTTTACGCTGTCTATCCATTTTTCTCTCGGTCTTACTCTAGCCCTTCTTCATGATGTTCTCATGTAGAAGGTTGCACGAACAATGTGGTCTGGTTGCATTCTCACAATGTGGCTAAACCAAATCATTATCTGTTGCTCGATGAACTATAGGCAGGGAATTGTTCCAACTTTCTCCTGAATTCTCATATTTGTGATTCTCTCTTCTGGGGATGTTAGTGACCTTTCGTAGGCACCGCGTTTCGCAGGTGGCAATCAATCGTTCCTGAGCCCTATTCGATGTCCATGTCTGGCACTGGTAGCACAAGGTTGGGATGAAGATATTATTTATAATTTGTTTTTATACTTGGAGTTAAATCTTGGGGTGTCTTAGTAGTGGAGACAGCTGGTAGGTGACAACAGTTTCCCTCTGCACTCTCGTCTCTATCTCTCTATCGAGTCTGTCATCACCATTAAAAACAGTTCCTAAGTCCCTCAATGCTTGCACCTGCTCTATTTGTTCCGTCATTCACATGAATATCAAACGCGGTGGGCTTCCTGTCTATATTCACCGTCTCTGTTTTTGATGTGTTGATATATTGTTTGTGAGAACAAAAAAGCAGATGTACATTTTTTGGCTGCGCAAACGGCAAAATCCAGTCTAGATAAAGGACACGGTTGACATAAAAACCATCTTTCTACGTTATGCAACAACTCAACAGATCTTAGCCTTGCTTATCGTCGTGCTGTTATATATGTTAGGTGTATCATTAGTTTATGAAAGGAAGAGAGAGAGAGAGAGAGAGAGAGTGAGACAGAAAGAGAAAGTGTGTATATGTGCGCGGGTGCGTGCGTGCGCGCGTGCGTGTGTGTGTATGTGTGTGTATTTGCCTGGTTTGTATCAATGCTCGTTGCTGTAACTCTTTATTTCAGCAGTGGGCGTTTCTACATTTCAGAAAAAAAAAGTTGTGCCGATGTAACAAGACACTAATTCATTATACGTTCGTTGTTTACAGGAAACTGTCACACAATGGACTGAAAAACAATGTCCTTATAAAGTATTGATTTCAATTTTTTCCCTTGATATTGTGATCTTTGGTAATTGGTCCTTGAAATGTGTGTATATAAATATATATATATAAGTGGTTCTAGACCGTACTGCATACCTGCCCAAGAAACTCATAACATCTAAATAGATTGGCGGTTGTTGGAAGCGACGTTCTGTAAAGAATGTGCTACTTACATTATATAGAAAGATAGACAGACAGACGGATGGATTGATAGATAGGTGGATGCATGCATAGATAGATAGATAGATAGATAGATAGATAGATAGATAGATAGATAGATAGATAGATAGATAGATAGATAGATAGATAGATAAATAGATAGATAAAGATAGATAGATAGACAGACAGACAGGCAGGCAGGCAGGCAGGCAGGCAGGCAGGCAGGCAGGCAGGCAGGCAGGCAGGCAGGCAGACAGACAGACAGACAGACAGACAGACAGACAGACAGACAGACAGATAGATAGATAGATAGATAGATAGATATAAGGTCTTTATCATGGAGAAATGAGTTAGACAATTCGGGATAGTAGGACACCTACACAAAAAAAAAAAAGTTTCCAAAGTGGTCAAGTCTATCGTCATTTCTCATTTACGGCTGTGGAATTCAATATAGGCCGAGTTCGATTTCAAATATGTTCGTCGCCTTAATGTCCGTGGTTTGAATCCAGGTCGCCGACTAATTGATTACACTTTGTTGTTGTTCGTTATATATATTTTCTAGTGCTAAAAAATACGTGCCTTTGTGATTGCTGTCACTCTGATTACATCTCACTGTAGAAGAGCTTCCACGATGGCACCTTACAGGCCGCGGTCTCGTGTTATTTTCGTGTTTTAATCCATAATGGATGCGGTCAGGCCACGAATTTGACTAGAATCCACGTTAGTTGACGACTGACACTTGTGTCCATGTAGACGTGTTAAGGTTTTCCATTTGGATTAGTTAGTTCGTTCATTTTGTTGTGTTTTTTCCCTTCGATAATCCTGGCATGGCTATCTGCTATTTGTATTTAGATTAACCTGTGTTGTATTTCCGCTGTCCAGTGCACACGGTTGAACGTCACGAGATTGGTGCCCTTCGTCCTCTTTGCTGACAGTGCCAATGTTGGTATGGCTGGAAAATGTTCACACGGGCCAATAATAGACTAACATCGCCTTGGAGAGATTGGGCCCTAGCCGGATAGCAACATCTCCATGGCACATCGCTTACTCGGTCAGTGATGTGGCCAAGAGGTCAGACACTCGCCTCTCAACGCGACGAACGGAAACGGTTGACGATCGAATCCCGCATGTTTTCAAGCGACCGCTGGTCTCAAGGGAAGTGGGACCAGAATACCGGCATCCTGAGTTATATCCAGTCGTCTTGACTTATGTCTTGCCACTGGTCCATGGTAGATTGGGACCAGAGAGTGATGTTGATGACCAGCTCAGCCATTTCCTCACTATAATCCAAATACCGCGCGAGTTACATCATCAAGACAGAACCGGCTTATGGTGCCGCTATCATCGCTTGTAATAGACAACTAACTAACTAACTAACTAACTAACTAATTAATTAGCTAAAAGTTTCCTTACCAACCACGATTGTTAGATTAGAAACTCCCACTGCTCACTGTTTGACCATCTCTGACACAAGGCACGAGAATGGGTCTGTGCTTGATGGTAGACAAGCTGGGAAGTATCCTTCTTCCTCTGTGTCTGTTGTGCTAGTGCCCTTGTCATACGGCGTCGCAGAGAGGCGGGGTGCGTAGATTTCTTGTTATTGCCGAGTGAGAGGCTTGTACTGGCGTTAGGTGAAACTTCATGAGAGTGTTAGAGACATCCTCGACCCATCGACGTCTTGGTCTGCCTCTTGATCGTGGACCGGAAACCTGCATGTGATATGCTTGTCATTGAAGTAATGAAGTCTGTAATAATGTCTGGATCGGCTTCGGCCTATATTCCATATCCGCAAGTGAAGAATAACGACAGGATTAGCCAGTTTTTGCACTCTTCCTGGGGTGTCCGGCTGGTTGAATTCCTCATCTCGCTCTTGGGGCTATCAGCTTTGTTCGCGTAAAGCAGCAGTTCTCAACTCAGGACCATATGGCCCTTTGTGGACCCCATGATATTCTAACGGGCCACTTTTGAAAATCACGTAAAAGAGGGTGCCATGCCACGAGACTAAGGGGGCCACAGAGGGAAGCTAGAATGATAACCCTCTCCAGATGGTACACCTGGTGCTGTTTCTACGACAGGTAGATATAGAGGTTTTATTGCACATTCGGAAGGTGTGTCACAAATGTTGTGTATTCACTGCGTCGTTCACAAACATCATCTGATTTTAAAAACACTAACATGACTCTTCGCATGAATCTCTACAGAATGTAATAAAAGCTGTTAATTACATTCAATCAAAAGCACTTCAAGACCCGCCTTTATCGACGTTTTTGCAAAGACAAAAAACGCGCTTATTATTGCATGCAGAAATCCGTTGGCTAAAGGTAACTTCCTATGTCGTTTTGTTGCTTTGTGGGACTAAAGTGACGTTTTTCTGAGGCAAGGAAATGGAAGAAAAAACTATCTCCGCTAAATGTGATATACAGGGCCTCCAACTCGTATGTGTTTGTGTGTGTGTGTGTCTCCCACCCGTTGTCGGACCCTGGTCTTCCTTTGCAACTTTTAAACCAATGAACGTAATTCTAAATAATTTGACATGAACATACCGTGAACCAGTTGAACGACAAAAAACTACGTACTGGCTATTTTCACCACATGTCCCACCTAAAATGTCACTGAGGCTGAATTTGCTTCCTTCTTTGAAGATCGTGTCATTATTAAGTGACTTTGGCCGTGATGTTCGCTGATTTATCCATGTGAGACATGCTGAAAGAGAAAGTGTTTCGCAACAAGCCAAGGAATCTCATGAAAGGACAAGAAGACATTCGGAGGGAAACTGAGTTTCTAAATCCGGGGGTGTTGGTGAATACATTCCGTAACAGAGACGTGTGCAGACAAGCCGTGATGCTAATGGTGACCACTTCAACATTCAATATAAGCTCATTATGTTTCTGACACACCAAAGAATGTCCATGCTAAGCTGTATTGAATGACGTTTATTGGTTTAAAAGTTATAAGAACAAAAACAGGGTCTGGTAGCGAGTGAGACACCCTGTTTGTTTTATTCCGTGTGATGTTTTCGAAAAGCTCAATTTGTTAAACAAACAACTGTAGGCCTAGATGTGTGACTCTGTTTGAAAAAATGAGATTATTACAAATGTTGTTGTTGTTGAAAGGTCAAGATATATGCCACCAATATTGAACGTCGGGAATTCCAGCTTTTCTCTTTGTCATCATTTACGGATGAATTGAAAATGTAATGAAATAACGATGTATGTTTACCAGTTGAAGCAGTTTTATAATGATATGGAAGTTCGTTTCTGTGATCTGCTGGACATTTATATTCCGGCCTGGGATAGTTCATCTATTTGCTGTGAGTGCTGCTGACCTTGATGTTGGGTTGCAAGGTCATAGAGCTGCAGACGGACCGAGCAAGGAAACGAAACTTTCAGTCAAGAAAAACATAATTAAAAAGAAGATCAAGATTAGAATGTCTAAAAAGTTTCCATATCTTTGAGAAAGGCAGACATGTTTTTCGTGGCATTTCTCAGTTCAATTTTTTTGTTTGTTGTAGAATAGAGTTTGAGTTGTTGATGTTGTTATTGTTGTTATTGTTGTTATTGTTGTTACTGTTGTTATTGTTGTTACTGTTGTTATTGTTGTTACTGTTGTTACTGTTGTTATTGTTGTTACTGTTGTTATTGTTGTTATTGTTGTTACTGTTGTTATTGTTGTTATTGTTGTTACTGTTGTTATTGTTGTTACTGTTGTTATTGTTGTAATTGTTGTTATTGTTGAATGCCCACAATGAGTACGTTTACCCTTTTGTGCGCCCTGAGAAAAACGTTTAATTACTTGTTGTCGTAGTTTTCCTCACATCCCGAGCTCGTTGATGAAGGTGTATCGCAGTCGTCCAGGCGATTGTGCAATGTGTGGCTTCATCTGCGTGGCGCTCACTACTACGGGGATCACATCGATCCACATCTCGTCAGCCAGGCTGCCTTGAAACAGCCTGTTTCCAGGAAACGCTACATGGAAGAAAGCTAGTGGGCTTGGTCAGTGTGCTGTGCGTGATCCTGAGATGACCGTCCTGGTCAGTAGCGTCTCAGTTCCCCAATAGAGGTTCAGTCACGTGATGTATTTGCTCAGCCAAACGGGGAATCCTCTTAACATAATGCACAAGAAGTAAACAAGGTCGGAAGAGGGTCACGTTTGGAAAAGAAAATTGAGAAACTCTAACCTAGAGGTCTCTTGGTTCGAATCCATGCTGCTTATTATTTACCTTTCTTTTCTGTTTTTCGTTGTACATGTTTTCCGCTTGCTGCTGCTACATTTGTACATGTTTGCTGCTTGCTGCTGCTACATTTGTACATGTTTGCCGCTTGCTGCTGCTACATTTGTACATGTTTGCTGCTTGCTGCTGCTACATTTGTACATGTTTGCCGCTTGCTGCTGCTACATTTGTACATGTTTGCCGCTTGCTACTGCTAGATTTGTACATGTTTGTCGCTTGCTGCTGCTACATTTGTACATGTTTGCCGCTTGCTGCTGCTACATTTGTACGCATGGCAACGTATGTGAAGGAAAACCAGAAACTTACAATTAAAACAAAGTTCAAGGTGTACAATGCATGATTCCTCAGCACGCTCCTAAATAGTAACGAAACATAGACAACCTATGATAAACTAGAGCACAGGCGTAAACCACCTTCCATTAACGGTGCCTGCGATCCATACTTGGAATTACATGGAGGTACAGAGTGACACTGCAGACGTGCATTCTTACACCTGTCTCCCTAGCATGTACATTCTCCTTAGGCAGCGGAAATGGCGATGGATTGTGGTCATGTTCGCCGCATGGAAGATAGTCGCATTCCCAAATATACCGTCTTTGGACAGTTGGCGGATGGGAAGAGTAGACCGGGATTCAAAGAAGTGTGTGGGCGTGATATGAAGTCACTGGACATGAGAGGGACATCATGGAAAGACGAAGCTGCAGACAGATCTAAGTCTAAATGTACCGTATGGGGCCACATCACGCTTTGTGAAAAGTAGCACTTGCAACACGGAAAAGTGAAACGACAACGTCGCAAGGAAAAAGAAAACAAAAAAAGCTAAGTAGAGATTTTTGTTTACCACTCCAAGCTCTTAACATTCAAAGCCTATAGTCAGTCATGACTGAAAGATGCTTCTAACTGACTTACAATGTGTCCCACTTGTAGAAGAATACTTATTTCTTATCGATATCATTAATAAACATACTTTTATACACATAAGTAGAATGTCTGTTGACTTTCAAATTATTATAATACAAATCATATTGTTGTTTCTGCTTTGACTGCTTTGTGTTATCGCTATTAACGACAAGAGTTCTTGTGCTTTATAATAACATTTCTTTGGATTGATACAGCCATTGGCGCACAGAGGGCACAATCGGCTCCGCTTGACAGTTCGGCGGAGGGTTCAATCCGAACCTGTCCCTCGGGATAGTTTATTTTGTAATTTGTAGCTTGTATAATTTCTTCTTCTTCTTCTTCCTCTTCTTCTTCGTCTTCTTTTTCTTCTTAGTCTTCTTCTTTTATTCGTCTTCTTCCTCTTCTGAATTCATCCTAAAAATAACTTTGAAGTTGATAGCGAGGCTGCGATATCTGCGTCTTTCAGCGCGACACTGCAATCCTTATTCTCTTGTTTCTAGGACCGCCCACTTGGAGACAGAATAGAATCCTGTTCATATTTGATTCTCTGACACTGTTGCAAGCAGTCTGAGATGAGCTGCTAGCTGCTGTCAGCTCATTCACTATGTCTTACCCCCTTCCCCCCCCCCCCCCCCCGAATATATAATGTGAATTTTAAAATTATTTCTGAACGTGTATTTCTGTGCATGCGTGCGTGCGTGTGTGTGTGTGTGTGCGTACATGCGTGTGTGTGTGCGTACGTGCGTGTGTGTGTGTGTGTGTGTGTGTGCGTACGTGTTTGTGTGTGCGTGCGTGTGTGTGTGTATGTGCGTGTGTGCGTGCGTGTGTGTGTGCGTGCGTGCGTGTGTGTGTGTGCGTGCATGCGGACGTGCGTGTGTGTGGGCGCATGTGTGCGCGCGTACGTGTGTGTGTGCCGGAATGCGTGCGTGTGTGTGTGTGTGCGGGCGTGCGTGTGGGTGTGTATCGCGTGCGTGTGTGTGTGTTTGCGTACGTGCGTCGTGCGTGCGTGTGTGTGTGTGTGTGTAGATTGTGGGTGTGTGTTTGTGTCTGTGTGTGTGTGTGTGTATTATTCTTCTTCTGCGTTTGTCCTGAAAGGAACGCGACGGTGTGTGATACTTTACAACTTGGCGGCGATATATGCCCATTTCGGCCCAACACATCGGGCTTCAACTGGCTTTTCGAGCATTAGGTTTGACTTCCCACTGCCATCCCTGTTCTCATAGCCCGACTACACTAGTGCAGCTTGTTTACAGGGTCCCCCCTTGAATGTGGAATAGAGTCTTGGTCATGTGTGTGTGTGTGTGTGTGTGCGTGCGTGCGTGCGTGCGTGCGTGCGTGCGGGCGGGCGGGCGTGCGTGGGTGGGTGGGTGGGGGGGGGTTGGGTGTGTGTGTGTGTTTTTTTTTATCATTCAGCTATCGCTGTTTTGCAGTTGAGAGATTGTGGTCTTGGTCAGTATATTGTGGCTTACCCTGACTCGACTTACTGGTCAGTATATTGTGGCTTACCCTGACTCGACTTACTGGTCAGTATATTGTGGCTTACCCTGACTCGACTTACTGGTCAGTATATTGTGGCTTACCCTGACTCGACTTACTGGTCAGTATGTTGTGGCTTACCCTGACTCGACTTACTGGTCAGTATATTGTGGCTTACCCTGACTCGCCTTACTGGTCAGTATATTGTGGCTTACCCTGACTCGACTTACTGGTCAGTATATTGTGGCTTACCCTGACTCGACTTACTGGTCAGTATGTTGTGGCTTACCCTGACTCGACTTACTGGTCAGTATATTGTGGCTTACCCTGACTCGACTTACTGGTCAGTATATTGTGGCTTACCCTGACTCGACTTACTGGTCAGTATATGGTGGCTTACCCTGACTCGACTTACTGGTCAGTATATTGTGGCTTACCCTGACTCGGCTTACTGGTCAGTATGTTGTGGCTTACCCTGACTCGACTTACTGGTCAGTATATTGTGTTTGACTAGACTAGTGTCCCAATTCCCCATTGAGTAGGTAAACAAAGCTGGGTGCAGCGAGGTAAGGAACTGGCCACCGATATTTTCTGCTAACAAGGAAAACAATATAATTATGAAGGTGCTCCATAAACAAAATGACATTTTGTGTGTCTGTTTGACTCTTCACATATAGACTTGAAAAAAGATGGCGCCGTGTCGGCTGCGGATCTACATTGCTCAGTGTTTTAGTTCATTATGGATGCATTCAGACCACGGATTTGTCTGGAATTTACACTAGTCGACGACTTATACTTGTGGTTATGGAAACGGGGTGTTGTTTTCCATTTTGACTAGTTCATTCGTTCGTTTGTTTGTATTTTCTTCCCTCCGATTATCTTCGGCTATATGAATTAGCACTACGCTTAAACCTGTGTCGTATTTTCATAGTCTAGTTCACACGGCCCTTCGCCCTAGCTGCAGACAGCGTTGATTTGGGTGTGACTGTGCAATTTAGACACGACTATAAAGGACTAAAACACGGCCCGGAAGAGTTGCCAAAGTCCCTACATCCTCTTGCGGTTATGGGAAAGGCACGACACACAACGATGGACGTCATCCCCCTCCGCTGCCTTGTGGGATACATGGTTACTGGTAAAGCTTCGGAAGTAAATTCCGAAGAAACAATCTGCATCGTGTGCTATAGATCTATAGCACACATCTATATTTATCTATAGTCGCATAGATAAAATCTTGCCACTGGCTAAAGGTAGCTCAGGACGAGAGATGAGGTTGACAAAATGCGCAGTTACTTAATCACTTTAACCTAAATCGCCGCGCAAGTTATTTCAGAGGACACAGCAAGAGAAAAGACTTTCCACGTGGCTAAACAAAGAGAGTGGTCTTAATCACATGTGAAGGACGAACATAATCATCACATACACGGTCCCGACTGTGTGCGATACGAAAAGATATCATGACATACGTGGAGTTGGTGACGTCCCTGATTCGACTGATCGAATCGTTGTGCGTATAGGGCACAGTAAGTAACTGTCTGAATAGCTGGAGAGACATCGGACAGTTCGAGGTGCACAAGGGAGACATCGGACAGTTCGAGGTACACAAGGGAGACATCGGACAGTTCGAGGTGCACAAGAGAGACATCGCACAGTTCGAGGTGCACAAGGGAGACATCGGACAGTTTGAGGTGCACAAGGGAGACATCAGACATTTCGAGGTGCACAAGTGAGACATCGGACAGTTCGAGGAGCACAAGGGAGACATCGGACAGTTCGAGGTGCACAAGGGAGACATCGGACAGTTCGAGGTGCACAAGGGCGTACGACAATACAATGGACAGTTCGAGGTGCACAAGGAAGTCTACGGACAGTTCGAGGTGCACAAGGGAGTCTTCAGACAGTTTGAGGTGCACAAGTGAGACATCGGACAGTTCGAGGAGCTCAAGGGAGACATCGGACAGTTCTAGGTGCACAAGGGAGATATCGGACAGTTCGACGTGCACAAGGGAGACATCGGACAGTTCGACGTGCACAAGGGAGACATCGGACAGATCGAGGTGCACAAGGGAGACATCAGACAGTTCAAGGTGCACAAGGGAGTACGACAATACATTGGACAGTTCGAGGTGCACAGGGAAGTCTTCGGACAGTTCGAGGTGCACAAGGGAGTCTTCGGACAGTTTGAGGTGCACAAGTTAGTCTTCGGAGAGTTCGAGGGGCACAAGGGAGACATCGGACAGTTCAAGGTGCACAAGGGAGTACGACAATACATTGGGCAGTTCGAGGTGCACAAGGGAGTCTTCGGGCAGTTCGATGGGCACAAGGGAGTCTTCGGACAGTTCGAGGTGCACAAGGGAGTCTTCGGACAGTTCGAGGTGCACAGGGAGTCTTCGGACAGTTCGAGGTGCACAAGGGAGTACGACAATACATCGGATAGTTCGATGGGCACAAGAGAGTACGACAATGATGCGTGCCTTCCCCCCCCCCCCCCCTCCTAATCTGTTACAAATATATATAGAGAAAACATGAGATATGTCAAGAATGACAAAGAATTTGAAAAGTTCAACCCTTTCACAATCGGCGGGAAAATGAAATACCAGAACAAAGATTTGCAGATGACACAGTCGTCCTCTAGCAGAGCTCTGCTGGTAAAGAACAGATTATTCTATCGGTTATACGACACAGGCAGGATGAACATCTATTCATAAACACTGGCATGACTAGGGCAATGAGTGAAAGACAAGGCGAAAACTAGACCTAATGTTATTCTAGAGAAGGCGAAAACTAGACCTAATGTTATTCTAGAGAAGGCAAAAGTTCAGAACGTCAATAAATATCTCGACTCGACTATAGAGATTGTCAAAACTAAATAAGGAAACAAAAACCGTGGCAACACAGAGGTTAACTAATAGGAATAATTTATGACAAAACACTAACAAAGTGACTACCAGAAAAACAAGATCTTTAGGACTCGCATCTTCCCGGGTTGTTGCAACATTCAGATGCAAGACATGGTCAACCACTCAAATCCCATCGACGAAGATTGAATTCCTCCAGCTAAAAGCTACAGAAGAGTGAACGAAGATTGAATCCCTCCAGCTAAGAGCTACAGAAGAGTGAACTAAGATTGAATCCCTCCAGCTAAAAACTACAGAAGAGTGCTGAAGATTGAATCCCTCCAGCTAAAAGCTACAGAAAGGTGGACGAAGATTGAATCCCTCCAGCTAGAAGCTACAGAATTGTGGACGAAGATTGAATCCCTCCAGCTAGAAGCTACAGAAGAGTGCTGAAGATTGAATCCCTCCAGCTAAAAGCTACAGAAGGGTGGACCAAGATTGAATCTCTCCAGCTAAACGCTACATAAGAGTGCTGAAGATTGAATCCCTCCAGCTAAAAGCTACAGAAGGGTAGACGAAGATTGACTCCCTCCAGCTAAAAGCTACAGAAGGGTGGACGAAGATTGAATCCCTCCAGTTAAAATTACAGAAGGGTGGACGAAAATTGAATCCCTCCAGCTAAAACCTACAGAAGGGTGGACAAAGATTGAATCCCTCCAGCTAAAGTCTACAGAAGGGTGGACAAAGATGGAATACCTCCAGCTAAAAGCTACAGAAGGGTGGATGAAGATTGAATCCCTCCAGCTAAAAGCTACAGAAAGGTGCTTGAAGATTGAATCCCTCCAGCTAAAAGCTACAGAAGGGTGGACGAAGATTGAATCCCTCCAGCTAAAAGCTACAGAAGGGTGGACGAAGATTGAATTCCTCCAGCTAAAAGCTACAGAATGGTGGACGAAGATTGAACCCCTCCAGCTAAACGCTACAGAAGGGTGCTTGAAGATTGAATCCCTCCAGCTAAAAGCTACAGAAGGGTGGACGAAGATTGAATCCCTCCAGCTAAAAGCTACAGAAGGGTGGACGAAGATTGAATCCCTCCAGCTAAAAGCTACAGAAGGGTGAACGAAGATTGAATCCCTCCAGCTAGAAGCAACAGAAGGGTGGACGAAGATTGAATTCCTCCAGCTAGAAGCTACAGAAGAGTGCTGAAGATTGAATCCCTCCAACTAAAAGTTACAGAAAGGTGGACGAAGATTGAGTACCTCCAGCTAAAAGCTACAGAAGGGTGGACAAAGATTGAATCCCTCCAGCTAAAAGCTACAGAAGGGTGCTTGACAATTGAATCCCTCCAGCTAAAAGCTACACAAGGGTGCTTGAAGATTGAATCCCTCCAGCTAAAAGCTACAGAATGGTGGACGAATATTGAATCACTCCAGCTAAACGCTACAGAAGGGTGCTTGAAGATTGAATCCCTCCAGCTAAAAGCTACAGAAGGGTGGACGAAGATTGAATCCCTCCAGCTAAAAGCTACAGAAGGGTGGTCGAAGATTGAATCACTCCAGCTAAAAGCTACAGAAGGGTGGACGAAGATTGAATTCCTCCAGCTAAAAGCTACAGAAGGGTGGACGAAGATTGAATCCCCCGAGCTAAAAGCTACAGAACCGTGGACGTAGATTGAATCCCTCAAGCTAAAAGCTACAGAAGGGTGAACGAAGATTGAATCCCTCTAGCTAAAAGCTACAGAAGGGTGCTGAAGATTGAATCCCTCCAGCTAAAAGCTACAGAAGGGTGGACGAAGATTGAATCCCTCCAGCTAAAAGCTACAGAAGGGTGGACGAAGATTGAATTCCTCCAGCTAAAAGCTACAGAATGGTGGACGAAGATTGAACCCCTCCAGCTAAACGCTACAGAAGGGTGCTTGAAGATTGAATCCCTCCAGCTAAAAGCTACAGAAGGGTGGACGAAGATTGAATCCCTCCAGCTAAAAGCTACAGAAGGGTGGACGAAGATTGAATCCCTCCAGCTAAAAGCTACAGAAGGGTGAACGAAGATTGAATCCCTCCAGCTAGAAGCAACAGAAGGGTGGACGAAGATTGAATTCCTCCAGCTAGAAGCTACAGAAGAGTGCTGAAGATTGAATCCCTCCAACTAAAAGTTACAGAAAGGTGGACGAAGATTGAGTACCTCCAGCTAAAAGCTACAGAAGGGTGGACAAAGATTGAATCCCTCCAGCTAAAAGCTACAGAAGGGTGCTTGACAATTGAATCCCTCCAGCTAAAAGCTACACAAGGGTGCTTTAAGATTGAATCCCTCCAGCTAAAAGCTACAGAATGGTGGACGAAGATTGAATCACTCCAGCTAAACGCTACAGAAGGGTGCTTGAAGATTGAATCCCTCCAGCTAAAAGCTACAGAAGGGTGGACGAAGATTGAATCCCTCCAGCTAAAAGCTACAGAAGGGTGGTCGAAGATTGAATCACTCCAGCTAAAAGCTACAGAAGGGTGGACGAAGATTGAATTCCTCCAGCTAAAAGCTACAGAAGGGTGGACGAAGATTGAATCCCCCGAGCTAAAAGCTACAGAACCGTGGACGTAGATTGAATCCCTCAAGGTAAAAGCTACAGAAGGGTGAACGAAGATTGAATCCCTCTAGCTAAAAGCTACAGAAGGGTGCTGAAGATTGAATCCCTCCAGCTAAAAGCTATAGAAGGGTGGACGAAGATTGAATCCCTCCAGCTAAAAGCTACAGAAGGGTGGTCGAAGATTGAATCCCTCCAGCTAAACGCTACAGAAGGGTGCTTGAAGATTGAATCCCTCCAGCTAAAAGCTACAGAAGGGTGGACGAAGATTGAATCCCTCCAGCTAAACGCTACAGACGGGTGCTTGAAGATTGAATCCCTCCAGCTAAAAGCTACAGAAGGGTGGACGAAGATTGAATTCCTCCAGCTAAAAGCTACAGAAGGGTGGACGAAGATTGAATCCCTCCAGCTAAAAGCTACAGAACGGTGGACCTAGATTGAATCCCTCTAGCTAAAACCTACAGAAAAGTGCTGAAGATTGAATCCCTCCAGCTAAAAGCTACAGAAGTGTGGACGAAGATTGAATCCCTCCAGCTAAAAGCTACAGAAGAGTGCTGAAGATTGAATCCCTCCAGCTAAACGCTACAGAAGGGTGCTTGAAGATTGAATCCCTCCAGCTAAAAGTTACAGAAGGGTGCTTGAAGATTGAATCCCTCCAGCTAAAAGCTACAGAAGGGTGGACGAAAATTGAATCCCTCCAGCTAAACGCTACAGAAGGGTGCTTGAAGATTGAATCCCTCCAGCTAAAAGCTACAGAAGGGTGGACGAAGATTGAATCCCTCCAGCTAAACGCTACAGAAGGGTGCTTGAAGATTGAATCCCTCCAGCTAAACGCTACAGAAGGGTGGACGAAGATTGAATCCCTCCAGCTATAAGCTACAGAAGAGTGCTGAAGATACCGTGCAATGAGTAAGTTTACTATCTTGCGCGCCCTGAAAAGGACGTTTAGTGACTTTTTGCATTAGCTTCTCTCACATTCTGAGCGTGCTGATGAAGGTGGACCTGGATCCTCCAGGTGGTTTTACTATGCTTAGCCTCATCTGCGTGTCGCTTACTACTACGGAGATCACGTCAATCCCACACTTCAATAGGCAGACTGCCAAGAAAAACAGTCCGTTTCCAGAGAGGACTGTGAGAACGTCGAGGTAAGTGTTTTGGCCAGTAAATTTTGCCTGAACCCGACTATCATGTCTGATCAGTGTGTTTTGCGTGACCAGACGTTAGTCTTCCTCGCCAAATGCGTGGATAGCGACAAATAAAAAGGCAGAAATCCCACAGGAGCTCCACGTAGAACACACTAGGCTAGTATACAACTTTAAACTAAGAAATGAACATATGTCGGTCTCATCAAACGTCACAACGGCCTAGAAAGAACGATACTGGAGGGTGTAGTACCTGGTGAAAGAGTCAGAGGCAGACCGAGGAGAAAATAGACAAATAACATTACAGTGGCTCTGGGATTGACGGTGCAGAAGCGGGAGACCTGGCCAGGGATCTATTGTCTTACAGATCAGCTGTCATGAGAGCGACGTTCGCAAAGGACATGCAATATAATGATGATAATTCTATGTACATGTGATAAATGACCACGCAATGAGTATACAATCTTCTCAGGACCCATAGCTAATGATTTCACCCGAACTGTTCTCGGGTGTTTGGTGGTATGTTGTTGCCTTGGGATGTGTTGTCGTGGAATGTGTGGCCGTGGGATGTGTGGCCGTGAGATGTGTGGCTGTGGGATGTGTGGCTGAGGGATGTGTGGCCGTGGGATGTGTGGCCGTTGGATGTGTGGCCCTGAAATGATTGACATGCCGAGAGCACTTTCGTTGGGTCTAATATGGAACGGGTGCTGGAATTAGACCCTCGAAAATTTGGGGCTATCCTCTCGGTTGCTTTACTGTCCCGCATCCAGTGTTCGTTAAAGGAATTGACGGAAGGGCACCACCAGGAGTGGAGCCTGCGGCTTAATTTGACTCAACACGCAAATACTGTAGAACGACTGACAAATCGAGAGCACTTTCGTCGGGTCTAATAGTGAACGTGTGCTGGTATTAGACCCACGGAAGACAGGTCAGCTCTTTAATCTTCTAATGAAGGAACGCTACGGAAATCGTGTCTTAACCCCGCAGAAACCGCAGGTTCCAGATACCTGGTCACTGACAAACAAAAGCCCTCGATTAATTCGTCCTGGCCAAATAGTGAACGGGTGCTGGAAATAGATCATCGGATGACAGGTCAGTTTTACCCTACAAATGACAGGGCGTTGCTACGGAAATCCTGCTCAACTCGAGAGGAGCCGCGGACATTTGGTTCACGTATCAGGCTGATAAGCCAATGGCGCGAGGCTACCATGTGAGGGATTACGGCCGAACGTCTGTAAGCCGGAATCCCGCCCAAAATCTCAGCACCACTGCAATGGAAGGCTTCGATATGGTCGGGACCTGGGGATCGCGCCTCAACCGTACCAGGTCGAGCCACAGAAAGAGGTCTCTTCCATCCGCCAATCAAAGCTGGCGGATAGCTGCTCGATATTCACCCCATACGGCGATGGGGTGCGAAACCACCAACATAAGACTTAGTTCTTGGTCGGGGTGTCGAAAACAGTAGAGTAGCCACCTCATTGTGAACTGTCGAGACTCATCCCTTGACCACGAGATATGTATGCAAACCAGGAGAACAACATCTCCGTGACATTACCAGGCTTGTCTCCTGGTTAAATGCACTTCTGCTTCGATCTCTACCTCTGTACGCTATCAGCCATACCAATGGGCGCAGAAGAGATGCAGACTAATGGACATTGCACACCTGCCCCACTGTGTCAACATTCCAGGTGGCGGGGAATGCTAGGCGTACCATCCCTGCATAGAAGCCAAGAAAATAAAGGGAGCAAAGAGATACCCCACTCACATGCAAATGCTACGTTTCTGGCAGGACGTGACGATCCTGTGATACAGACACACTGGACTGTCTCTCTTCCGGGTAAACCAGTCCATATCGTATATCATCTCATATATCATCACCGCACCCTATAGACACGAGTAGTGAAGACTCGTTAGTCGGGTAAGACAACTTCCATAAGAGAGACAACTCTGATCACAAACAACTGCTGCCTTGCAGATAGGCTGGGGACAGCCAAAGGCTAAGGAGGGTATCCCTACAGAAACGCCTGTTGAAATCGGATGCACGGGACCACATGCCTAACGAAACAGCGCAACGTAAATCGCAGTATGATGACAGTACAACCGATCAGAAAAACGTATGGCGTTCATCCTGCGGAGTCCCGCCAGGCAGCGAGAGTGCCGGGCCTCACGCCTCGAAGGGGCCCACCCTTGACTACTGGTGGTCACCCACCCATGTGTCGTGGAGTCAAGGCACATGGCTATGGGGCAATTCCTATTGACCAAAAACTCAAGACCCTCAAAATACTACAGTGGAATGCGGAGGGTGTCGTTAACAAAAAGCTTTCCCTAACACATCACCTGCATGAAGGTAAGATTGACGTGGCATGTATCCAGGAAACGCACCTCAACAATAACCATAAATTCTCAATCAGAGAATACCAGACCTTCCGTCTCGATAGAGAAGGTCACAAAGGAGGGGTCCTGATACTGACCCGAAACTGCATTCCGAGTAACGCGGTATCTGTCAATCACACCGGACAAGTAGAAATTGTAGGAGTTGACATAATGGCTCAAGAGACGAAGTTACGCATTTTCAATCTGTACGGACCACCAAATAAAGACCTATCGCTCTCGAGTATGGAAGTCAAAGACTCCAACTGCATAGTAGTTGGAGACTTCAACAGCCACTCGGAGAGATGGGGATACTCGGACACAGACAGCAGAGGTGACGAAGTAGAAGATTTGGGAGATAGACACAAATCTCTCCCTAATCAATAGGCCGGAGGATAGCCCTAGTTTCTATTCTAGAACATGGCATACCACCTCGACTCCAGATTTGGCTTTCTCCACACAGGACATACACCATAAAATAGACCGCCAGGTGCTAAACCAATTGGCAGGTAGCGACCACAGGCCGATCAGGCTAGACATTGATATGGAAGTAGGCCCACAGGAAACAAAACCGCTCCCACATTGGAATTACAAACGAGCCGACTGGGACAGATTTGCAATCCTGACAGATGGGCTGTGTGAAACCATCAACACACGAAACAACAAAATGAAGCCCATGGTGGAAAGCCTAAGCAAGGCAATAATGCAAGCCGCCACTGAAACCATCCCAAGAGGGGCTAGGAAAAACTATAAGCCCTATTGGAATGATGAGTTGCAGAAAGCGGAAGATGCTAGGAACATGGCAGAGCGAGAACAATCTATGGAGGCAAATATCACCCTCAAAGCCGCCACGGCGAAATACAAATACACTCTAAACCAAACATCAAGAGAGAGCTGGAAAAACAACAGAGTGTCAGAGGGTGAAGAGAGAGACAGAGGAAGGGGGTAGGGCAAAAGGAGAGAGAAAAGGGGAGAAAGAGTGGGACAGAAGGCGAAGAAAGGGAGTGGCAGAGGACGGTGGCAGGGAGAGTAGGAGAGAGACAGAAGAGATATACAGATGGAGTGCGAGTAGACAGACCGAGGGAGGGAGACGGGGAAGCGGATGAGAGAGACAGGGAGAGGAAAAATTAAGATAGAGAGGGAGGGAGAAACACTGGGAGAGAGTGACATAAACATGTGAGATAGAGGCAGAGAGGGAGAGTGTATAAGGAGACACGGGGAGGAAGAGTAACATCGGAAAGCAGAGACAGAGAAAGAGAGACATAGGGAGAAAGATATAGAGATAGGTAGAGAAAAAAGTAAAAGAGAGAAATACAAAGAGAGATAGAGAAAGAGGGATAGAGAAAGAGGGAGAGGCATGTAGTGACAGGGAGAGAGCCAAAGGGAGAGGACGAGAGTGAGTAGGATATCGAAATATAGGGACAAAATAAAAGAGGAAGAGAAACAGAGAGACAGAGGGAGAAATAGATAGAGAGGGATAGAGACAGATATAAATGGAGAGAGACAGGGAGAGGAGAGAGGCAAAGAATAGAGACAGATGGAGAGCGCCAGTGAGAGAGAGGGAGAAAGAGAGAAAGAGGGATAGAGGCAGATATAAATGGAGAGAGACAGAGCGAGAGAGAGAAAAAGAGAGAGAGAGGGATAGAGACAGATATAAATGGAGAGAGAAAGAGAGACAGGGGGAGAAAAAGAAAGCGAGAGAAAGAGAGAAAGAGAGAGGGATAGAGACAGATATAAATGGAGAGAGACAGAGATAGAAAGAGAGAAAGAGAGAGAGAGAGGGATAGAGACAGATATAAATGGAGAGAGACAGAGAGGCAGGGGGAGAAAGAGAGAGAGGGAGAAAGGAGAGAGAGCAAGAGAGAGATATAGAGACATATATAAATGGAGAGAGACAGAGAGAGAGAAGAGAGGCAAAGAGTAGAGACAGATGGAGAGCGCCAGGGAGAGAGAGGGACAGAAATAGGGGATCAGAGAGAGAAAGAGAAAAAAATGTATATCGGGAGAGAAGAAGAGAGATACAGAGATAGGTAAAAGAGGGTGACAGAGGGAGCCTGATGAAGAGAAAAACAAATGGAGACAAAGAGCGATACAGAGAAAGAGAATGAGAGATCGACATAGGGAAAGAGATAGGCAGTTGGGGACAGCGAGGAAGAAAAGGATGGAGAACTGAACGAAAAGAGAAACGGATAGAGAGAGAGATGGAAAGAGAGACAGGGGCAGAGAAAGGGAGAGGAGTGAGAAGAAGAAGAAGAAGAAGAAGAGGAAGAAGAAGAAATGAAATAAAGGGAGTTACACACAAGGAGATAGTAGAAGATTCCCGCAGGTAGATACACATTCAGCACATATAGATAAAGGCGAGAGCAGATACGCGCCCGTGCCCACACCTGGTTTACAGGTATGTGGACACAGGTACGTGTTTAATCTACCTGGATCGTATCTCATGGTGGCAATCTCCGTCTGGCATCGGAAACCGTTTAGTAGGTTACGGTTGTTCTTGCCTGATCGTTACGACCTCGTGGCTTACCAGAACACCAGTTATTTATCTAGCTTTTCATTTCTATCGACTGCTCTCTGTTCAGTATCCATTACTTGCCCGGATGTCTAGCCTGCAGATCAGCTGCCATCTGTTTAACGAAAGCTCTGAGGCATTCTTGTCTTGAACGAGTTCGCTTCATATAATCTTAGACAAGCACATTACGTGTAGTTTTGGAGGAGTGCATTACGTACAATCTTGGAAAAGCAGATTACGTATAGTTTTGATGTAGTACATTGCGGATAATCTTGGAGAGTACATTTCGTTTAATAATAGAAGGGCACATTGCATATAGTTTTAATAGAGTACATTACTTACATTACTTTGTGTGTGAAAAAGACAAGAATAGCACCACTGCTCCACGGAGAGCATGTCGTGACGGGAACTAACTGTGTTACATGGCATAACACTATTCATGTATAGGTGGCTTGTTTAGAGCAGCATAGATGGTGCCTAACAGACTGCGGGTTTACTTTGCTCTAGTGTTTGAGTCTATTAAGATGGACTCATACATCGGTTACCCACCCTCTGTGTCACTTGTCCCAACGCAGCCGAGTAATAAGCTGCTCGAACCTAGCCCGCTAAACAGGAAACCCTTCTTCCGGCTACATCCAGCTCACGCCAGAGCTGGCACCTGCACATGGGCATCCGCCTCTGTAAAAGTACAGGTCGACTAAGGCTAAGACATTACGTATAATCTTGGATAGTTCATTTCGTTTAATCTTGAAACAACACATTACGTATAGTTTTGATAATGTACATTACGTATCTATGGATAGTATAGTACATATAATCTTGTAAGTGTACATTATGTAAATCTTCGAAGGAATTACGTACGTATACATGTATATATATAATATATATACAGAGATAGTTAGGTAGACATAGAGAATGACAGCCAGACAAACAGACAGACAGACAGACAGATAGATAGATAGATTGATAGATAAACAGACAGACAGACAGACAGACAAACAGACAGACATACAGACAGACAGATAGATAGATAGACAGACAGACAGACAGACAGACAGACAGACAGACAGACAGACAGATAGATAGATAGATAGATAGATAGATAGACAGACAGACAGACAGACAGACAGACAGACAGACAGACAGACAGACAGATGTATAGAATCATAAAGAAGAACAAACGACAATACTGTTACTTCATTTTATAGATTCAATGCCGACGGGTTAAATCGATACTATAAATTATACTTCACGTGCACAAATGCTCTTTATTGTATGTATTATAGCTACCACGATTACATACTGCTGGATATTTATTTTATGGGCGATTCCAGAGTTTTCAGGTATATTATTATGATATTACGCGATTTGTTTTATAAGCGATTTTGTTAGAAAATAACTTCTGCGTGCTATTCCCCACTGTACATACTGGGGAATAGCGAATGGGGGTTACTTCAATCTTCCAAGTATGTCCTGAAAGGTGAGTCAAGACGGTTGTGCTTGGGATTAGCAACGTCATCGTGTAAAATAAATTCTACAGCAGCTGTCACTTGGGAAAGGGGTTGAGGGGGTGCGGGGGGAGGGTGGAGGTATTGTTGTCAGGAGCGAAGTGAAGACAATAGGAAAATAGACTAGTGCAGTGTATCTCAACATCCAGTTGCGGTTTCAAAAGACAGATCTAGTCCTAGCATGATTCCGGTCTACTGTTGGATCCTTCAAGGCAAGAATGCAGATGAGCTCGCTGAACAGATGAGCTCGCCGAAAGTTGCGGAACGCAGACTCGCCTCCCACAGAGGAATATAGAAGCAAAGACACTCATCAAACGATCCATGAGGAGGGAATAGAGTGACCCCGACAACGAATACAAGCCAGAAAATGACAGCATGTATCAACTTTGTAGAGAGGGGCAGACTCAGAACGGGACATTGCAGACTCAAACTTCACAGAACAGATCTCAGAGACAACGCCACGTGCGATTATGAAGCACCCAAGTAAATACCGGAACATATCCTACAAGCCTGCCCTCTTATACAGACCGAAGCATGGCCCGGGGGACCGGCTATGCTCGAAAAGCTGTGATTTGAGGGCTTGCGAAGACCTGAAACGCAGTTTCCTTCGTGAACATCACCAGGCTTGAAGCACAATAGCAGTAGATCAAAGAAGAAGAACTGTAGTGTATCTTCTACTCTTTCTTCGTTCGTTCTCAATCTCCCCCGACCAAGCCCTGAACGTTTTCAATCTCCGGCTACCAAGCCCTGAACGTTCTCAATCTCCCCCTACCAAGCCCTGAAAGTTTTCAATCTCCCGCTACCAAGCCCTGAACGTTCTCAATCTCCCCCTACCAAGCCCTGAAAGTTTTCAATCTCCGGCTACCAAGCCCTGAACGTTCTCAATCTCCCCCTACCAAGCCCTGAAAGTTTTCAATCTCCCGCTACCAAGCCCTGAACGTTCTCAATCTCCCTCTACCAAGCTATGAAAAGGGCTTTGCAAGTAGCAGAACGAAATGCGCGGTGTCGTATTTTACAGCATGACTGCGATATTTGTACCTTTGGGTCCGACACATCCGACTTCAGCAGACATTTTTGAGTACCGAGTTAGCCTTCCCGCTTCGATCCCTCCTCCTTAGCCAATCTGCTTTGTTGCAGCCTGTTATCCAGGATCACCGCGTGGCGGTGTAGAAGGGTCTTGACAGCTTTGGTTCGCTGACCCTGACGCTAGCAGTCAGCTATGGGTCGCTGACTACTGCAGCTCATTCAGTGTATCTAAGATAATAATGTGATGTAATGTATCAAAGATGCTACTTTATTGTAGCGTATCTGCAATGCTACTTTACTGAAGTGTATCTGAAATGCTACTTTACTGTAGTGCTGCTAGTTATCTGATCCCTTAAATTGTTCATGACATCTTTTAACTCGGGATTCTTCTTCTTCGTACGCAGTCAGACAGTAACCATTATTTTTTCGAAATAAGCGGCGGTCATCCTGAGGCTGTCGCCACTGCCATAGAGCTTGTCTTGCAGTTCCACTGGTGATGGCCACATCTGCTCTCTCTGATCCTCGTATGTCGGGCAGTTCTGCAGCAGATGTTCAGCGGTCATTTTCCCAGTACCGCACGGGCATTCGTCGGTACACCCTATCTTCAATTTGTTGAATAGGTGGTACCTCAGTCTATTGTGGCCAGTGCGAAGTCTGAAGACAACGACCTGCTCTCTTCGGTTCAGCTGGTAATAGGCATCGTTTTTGGTGTAACCAGTATGTTCGGTTTCCCATTTGGTCATGTATCTGGCTTTGATAAGCCGTTTTGACTCTTCGTACGTCATACTAGTATCTGTTTGTGGTAGTTTTGCACCTTCTTTTGCCAGTCTGTCTGCCTCCTCGTTGCCTTGGATGTTGCAGTGTGATGGGACCCACTGTACCACTACCCTTTTTGGTGCGGACTGCTGGCACAGTTTGCAGAGTGCTGCTCTTAAGTCATTAAGCTCAGTATTTTTCTGGCTTTTTAGCGCTGTGACTACGGCGAGAGCATCTGTAAGCAGGACTATATGGCTTTCATTTTCACTGTGTGTCACCATTTCTTCCACTGCCGCCCTCAGTGCCTCTGCCTCCGCTCTGAAATTGCTTGTGTACTTACCAGTAGCGAATGACAGTGTTATTTGTCTGCCATTTGGTAGGTTCAGGAATGCTCCTGCCCCTCCGTTCTGTGTTGTGTTTGTTACAGAACCGTCGGTGTATGCATGGGTCCAGTCCATGCTTGTAACTCGGGATTCATTTTATGTGATTTCTCTTAAAGGAATAAGCCGTCAGCTACATAGCACCCACGTCTCCATGCGACTTCTGACTATTTCCTGCTAGCATCAAGGTGAGGCTAGAACTTCATACTTATCTATCCTGGTAACATCAAGGTGAGGCTAGAACGGCATACTTTTCTTTCCTGGTAGCGTGAAGGTGAGACTAGAACTTCATACTTATCTATCCTGGTAGCATGAAGGTGAGGCTAGAACGGCATACTTTTCTTTCCTGGTAACATCAAGGTGAGACTAGAACTTCATACTTATCTATCCTGGTAGCGTGAAGGTGAGGCTAGAACGGCATACTTTTCTTTCCTGGTAGCATCAAGGTGAGGCTAGAACGGCATACTTTTCTTTCCTGTTAGCATCAAGGCATACTTTTCTCCATTCTCTGGCCATTGTCGATTAGCATAGCGACTCTAACATAGCCAATTTCTGCAATGGGACATTGAAGATTAATGAACCTACTGCAAGACTGAAGTTGATACTTGATGTACACATGCCCGTTCGCTGTCAAACAACTACACATATTACTTTTATAAACTTGGCAGTCTGACTCGTGTTTTGTTTAGTTTAGTTCAGTCGAGGAATCAGCGTCTCACGGTTTAACCCATAAGTGCTCTGTTCTTCATAATTTTGGAGAATCTCATCACAATGCACGAACTCAGTAGCACAGACGAGAATCCCGTTATAGATTGGATAGATTTTTAACATAATTTTGAATATTAACGGCGGTTAAGTCTACGTTTTTCGATTTCCCACTACCGGGGGATTTTTAACGTGCGCGACACTGAAACGGGTGTCTGTGTAAGATGTGTTCGCATAGAAAGAATGTCTATGTAAGATGTGTTCGCATTGAAAGAATGTCTATGTAAGATGTGTTCGCATAGAAAGAATGTCTATGTAAGATGTGTTCGCATAGAAAGAATGTCTATGTAAGATGTGTTCGCATTGAAAGAATGTCTATGTAAGATGTGTTCGCATAGAAAGAATGTCTATTTGCGATGTGTTCCATAGAAAGCACCCACATGGGGGGTTTATTTGCATCACAAGAATTTCTTCTTCTTTTTTTTCTTTTTCTTCTTCTTCTTCTTCTTCTTCTTCTTCTTCCTCATCCTCATCCACCTTTCCTTCTTCATTCTCCACCTCTTGTATCCTCCTCCTTCTACTCCTTCCTCCCTCCTTCTTCTCCTCATCCTACTTCATCAGCGTTCGTCAATTAGAGGTCGCATGTGTATGTTTATCTAGAGATCAACAGCAAACATAAATTAACTTATTGTGTTTTCAGCTCTGGGCAGAATCTGACAATCTCTTCCACCTACGCGATGAAGCTGTCCACTCACTTATACCGGTAGCCGACCCTGACGCTTAAGTAGTTCCCTCACTTATACCGATAAGCGCCCACCTTCGTACTGCTGTAGTCCACTCACTTATACCGGTAAGCGCCCACTTTCACGCGAAGTAGTCCACTCACTTACACCGGTAAGCGCCCACCTTCACGCTGAAGTAGTCCACTCACTTATACCGGTAAGCGCCCATCTTCACGCTGAAGTAATCCAGTCACTTATACCGGTAAGCGCCCACTTTCTCGCTGAAGTAGTCCACTCACTTATACCGGTAAACGCCCACCTTCACGCTGAAGTAGTCCACTCACTTATACCGGTAAGCGCCCACCTTCACGATGAAATAGTCCACTCACTTATACCGGTAAGCGCTCACCTTCACGCTGAAGTAGTCCACTCACTTATACCGGTAAGCCCCCACCTTCACGCTGAAGTAGTCCACTCACTTATACCGGTAAGCGCCCACCTTCGTACTGCTGTAGTCCACTCACTTATACCGGTAAGCGCCCACCTTCGTCCTGCTGTAGTCAACTCACTTATACCGGTAAGCACCCACTTTCGTACTGCTGTAGTCCACTCACCTCACTTATACCGGTAAGCGCCCACCTTCGTATTGCTGTAGTCCACTCACTTATACCGGTAAGCGCCCACCTTCGTACTGCTGTAGTCCATTCACTTATACCGGTAAGCGCCCACCTTCGTAGTGGTCTAGTCCACTCACTTATACCGGTAAGCGCCCACCTTCGTACTGCTGTAGTCAACTCACTTATACCGGTAATCCCCCTCCTTCGTACTGCTGTAGTCCACTCACTTATACCGGTAAGCGCACACCTTCACGCTGAAGTAGTCTACTCACTTATACCAGTAAACTCCTCACCTTCGTACTGCTGTAGTCAACTCACTTATACCGGTAAGCGCCAACCTTCACTCTGAAGTAGACCACTCACTTATACTGGTAAGCGACCACCTTCACGCTGAAGTAGTCCACTCACTTGTACCGGTAAGCGCCCACTTTCACGCGAAGTAGTCCACTCACTTATACCGGTAAGCGCCCACCTTCACGCTGAAGTAATCCACTCACTTATACCGGTAAGCGCCCACTTTCTCGCTGAAGTAGTCCACTCACTTATACCGGTAAACGCCCACCTTCACGCTGAAGTAGTCCACTCACTTATACCGGTAAGCGCCCACCTTCACGAGGAAATAGTCCACTCACTTATACCGGTAAGCGCCCACCTTCACGCTGAAGTAGTCCACTCACTTATACCGGTAAGCGCCCACCTTCACGCTGAAGTAGTCCACTCACTTATACCGGTAAGCGCCCACCTTCACGCTGAAGTAGTCCACTCACTTATACCGGTAAGCGCCCACCTTCGTACTGCTGTAGTCCACTCACTTATACCAGTAAACTCCTCACCTTCGTACTGCTGTAGTCAACTCACTTATACCGGTAAGCGCCAACCTTCACTCTGAAGTAGACCACTCACTTATACTGGTAAGCGCCCACCTTCACGCTGAAGTAGTCCACTCACTTATACCGGTAAGCGCCCACCTTCACGCTGAAATAGTCCACTCACTTATACCGGTAAGCGCCCACCTTCACGCTGAAGTAGTCCACTCACTTATACCGGTAAGCGCCCACCTTCGTACTGCTGTAGTCCACTCACTTATACCGGTAAGCGCCCACCTTCGAACTGCTGTAGTTCCACTCACTTATACTGGTAATCCCCCACCTTCGTACTGCTGTAGTCCACTCACTTATACCGGTAAGCGCCCTCCTTTGAACTGCTGTAGTTCCACTCACTTATACTGGTAATCCCCCACCTTCGTACTGCTGTAGTCCACTCACTTATACCGGTAAGCGCCCTCTTTCGAACTGCTGTAGTTCCACTCACTTATACTGGTAATCCCCCACCTTCGTACTGCTGTAGTCCACTCACTTATACCGGTAAGCGCCCACCTTCGAACTGCTGTAATCCACTCACTTATACCGGTAAGCGCCAACCTTCACTCTGAAGTAGACCACTCACTTATACCGGTAAGCGCCCACCTTCATACTGCTGTAGTCCACTCACTTATACCGGTAATCCCCCACCTTCGTACTGCTGTAGTCAACTCACTTATACCGGTAAGCGCCAACCTTTACTCTGAAGTAGACCACTCACTTATACCGGTAAGCGCCCACCTTCACGCTGAAGTAGTCCACTCCCTTAAACCGGTAAGCGCCCACCTTCGTACTGCTGTAGTCCACTCCCTTATACCGGTAAGCGCCCACCTTCGTACTGCTGTAGTCCACTCACTTATACCGGTAATCCCCCACCTTCGTACTGCTGTAGTCCACTCACTTATACCGGTAAGCGCCAACCTTCACTCTGAAGTAGACCACTCACTTATACCGGTAAGCGCCCACCTTCACGCTGAAGTAGTCCACTCCCTTAAACCGGTAAGCGCCCACCTTCGTACTGCTGTAGTCCACTCCCTTATACTGGTAAGCCCCCACCTTCGTACTGCTGTAGTCCACTCCCTTATACCGGTAAGTGCCCACCTTCGTACTGCTGTAGTCCACTCACTTATACCGGTAATCCCCCACCTTCGTACTGCTGTAGTCCACTCACTTATACCGGTAAGCGCACACCTTCACGCTGAAGTAGTCTACTCACTTATACCAGTAAACCCCCCACATTCGTACTGCTGTAGTCAACTCACTTATACCGGTAAGCGCCAACCTTCACTCTGAAGTAGACCACTCACTTATACCGGTAAGCGCCCACCTTCGTACTGCTGTAGTCCACTCACTTATACTGGTAAGCCCCCACCTTCGTACTGCTGTAGTCCACTCCCTTATACCGGTAAGCGCCCACCTTCGCGCTGAAGTAGTCCACTCACTTCCGGTAAGCACCGGTGTGAGCTTCAGTTGTTGTTCTTCGGTCAAGTGTGTTTCGTAGGTCGTTGTAAGCCCGTGCCATTGAAGTGTTGCTCTTATGTCATCTATCCATCTACCGCCAGGTTTTCTTCGTGCCGTGTAACCTGAACCTCTTATAAGTGTTAACTGGAAGTGGACCAGCCCTCATTCTCATGAGATGGCCCATGACCATAGCCCGTCTGACTCACCGGGTAAGCTCATTGAAACGTCACATGTCACCGCCTACTAAAGAACGGAACTTATATTGTCCCATGTTTTATAATCAATCCATGCTCCCCACAGACAAATCAAACAAATCCACGACACAAAATACAACCAATCACTGTTGAGAATGAACCTTTCACAGAATCCTGCCCTGAAACCAACTGCATATCCATTTTTGTTTCCCGGACACGCTATTATAGTTGCACCGATAGTTGACACATGCAAGTTCCGTCATTTAGTCAGCCGTGGAATGTGACATTTCAAAAGTATTTCTCCATGAGTCAGAAAACTTGTATCAACAGTAGGTTGTGAATGGCCTAAGTAAAGTATTGTAGGTTTTAAAATGCTAAAACTGACTTCATTGAACATCGGCGTTTCCATGTGATTCTGTCCCTATCATTGCCAAAAGTTGGGACAACAGAGGACCGAATCCGTAACTCCCACAGAGACTGCAAAAATATTGTCCTAATATCACCAGGTACCAATTTTCAGCTCGGTCGACAGGAAGATGCTGTCATACCCTGAAAAGACAGCCGCCATGCCTAGTTTGCCAAATTGAGCATGACAGAATTCGAACTTGGTGCATTGGGATTGTAAACCAAACTCACATCTCCTTGGCTACCGAATCTCAAAATGTATTCAGCACAAGAAGTAATATCTATGTCTTCATATCTCATTAACTCTCATATGTCAGATGATATCAGAGTGGGGCGAGATGATGGGGCTGAGGACAGCGTCAGATGACATCAAAGTGGGACGAGGGGGCTTAGGACAGCGTCAGATGACATCAAAGTGGGACGAGGGGGCTGAGGACAGCGTCAGATGACATCAAAGGGGGACGACGTGACTGTGGAGAGCGTTTTATTCTATCTCATAGCTCCAACTATGTCTCCAATACCTTCATTTCTTATTCTATCTCATAGTTCCAATCTTCTTTCTCTTCTTCTTTGTCTTGTTCTTCTTCTTAAAACCAAACTGAACGTCTCTACACTGGTTTAGGAGACTTTGCAGAGTCTGCATTAAGCTATTATTTAAAAAATGTCTTTGATCTAATAACTATGCGCATCTAATCTATTCTTAAATGCATTAATTGACCCTGCTTCCACTATTTCCCGTGGCAACGTATTCCATGCATTCACCAATCTCTGACTAAAAGATTTCCTTTTATCTAATCTGGACCTTTCTTTAATTAATTTGTAGATGTGCCCTTTTGTTCTTGTGGGTGCTTGTATTTTGTAAAATAATAATATAATTTATTCTTTCCGTTGATTATCTTACAAACCTGTATTATCTCACCTCAAATTCGTATATTTTCTATAAATTGTAGGCTGGTTTTTCTGAGTCTTTCCTCATAACTATAATTCCGGAATCCAACTGTCCGTTTTGTCGCTCTTCTTTGTATCCGTTCAAGTTTGTTGATATCCCCTCTTCGATAAGGACTCCACACTTGCACACAGTGCTCCAGTCTAGGTCTAACTAATGTTATAAACAGTTTGACACTCACTTCCTTGGCTCCTATGTTTCATGTTTCTTTGTAATATACTTGACATTGCATTTGCCTTTTTCACTGCTACCAGTACTTGCTCATTCATTTTACCTGTATTGTCTATTATAACCACTAGGTCCCTTTCCGTTTTTTATCATTCTAATATTATTGTGTAATTATGTTCAATATTGGATATACCCAAGTGAATGACTGTATATTTAACTACATTCAACTCCATTTTCCAGCTCTCAATTCCCGTAATTTACCTAAATATTCATCTTCCTCTTTTTCTTCTTCTTCTTCTTATTATTATTATTCTTCCTCAGAGTTCGTCCTGAAAAGGATGTTGTGACGATGTGTCATAGTTTACAGCCAGGCTGCGACATATACGTCTTTTTGGGGCAACACATCCGATTTCAGCTACCCTTTTTTTTTTTTTTTTTGCTTTTGTTTTGCAGTCCCACTTCAACTCCCATTCTATTAGGCAGACTAAAGTAGTGCAGTATATTTCCAGGGAGGATGGATCTTGTTCATCTGTGGTTCGTTGACCCGTGCGGTTGGTGATAGCTATGATTCTCTAGGATAAATGCCAAGTCTCACACTGGTAGCACACAATTGGTATAAACACGCTATTTGTCAGTTGCTATTCAGTTGTCAAGCTGATAGTTGTGTGTTGACTCCGCAGAACCCATATATCGGCTTGTAAATTATCTTACAATACTTCAGAGCTGATTTATAAACTTGTAAATTATTTTACAATAATTCAGAGCGGATTTATAGGCTTGTAAATTATCTTACAATATTTTAGATGCCATATATTGAGTAGAACAATGACAAACTTTATATTCAAACGTTTCTCACAAACAATTTGTTCTGCGTTTGTAAATGTATCTATATGTATTTTGCGTTTAAAAATAAATGTGTCCTGAAGTCTTACATATTTTGCAGGGAAGTAGTTGAACAATGGCCGCTCTGTATAAGTCGCAAATGGGGCTTCCTGACATTAGGCTTCTATTTATCAGTCAAATCTTCCATCGTCTGACAAAATAATCTAACTTGTGAAAGTGTTAAACAGTGCATGGACTGTCAGTGGAACATTGTAGTCTGTACCATTCGCCTCTACGTACTCTCAATAATCCGATGATGTAACTGGACCATTTAAAAAAGTTTGATCTGTAGCGCCATAACTTTGACAACAGTGTTCAAAGCCACGTGACACCTATGAGGAAGAAATCTCTTATGAAATGACTTCAGAGGCATTTACCTGGAAAGGGACGCATGCGCACAGCAGGCAGTAAAATGGCGGCCAGCATAGAAACACTGTTAAAGTAACGTACTGAGATTGAATTCCTGACGGTGATATGTTGTATGCCCATAGACATACACTTGAGAAGGACTGCAGTATATAATGACGCCTGTATGGATGTTAGTACTGTCAGTAGGGTGACACGTACTGCAAAAGCCGACGATAAGGCCAGGATGAGCCTGCATGTCAAGGCTAGCAGCGAACGACCGATCACAGGTCGTCGCCTCGCCAGGAAAAGTGATGACGACGACTAACTTCTGGGACTGCCAGGGCGTAGTCCACACTGATAAAATTATCTCCTCAAAGGCAAAACTTGTCAAATCGCGCTCGTGTTTTCCCCATACAACTGAGCACTAACGGGGGAGAGCCGGACAGATAAATCTGCTGAACTGGCGTGCATTGTCTCACCGGCTGTAGCACGTTTTGGTCGAATCGATGTAACTCTGTGTTGTCTGATTCTATACCACTGCCTGAATATATAACTAAGCTCAGATATCTGTGTGCCAAACCTAGGACAATCGAGGACAAGATTGCTTCTTATGAAGGAGAATATTATTCTGCCTCCTTGTCGACATCTTTACGCGATTTGTGTCAGGGATAGGAGAAGTCAAGGGACACAGTGACCTACACGAAAAGGTTGGTTGATAATAGTCATTTTTATTTCTTGTCTCTTATTAATTCCAATCATTTTTTGCTCCTTTGTATGCACAGTAGATTAAAATAATGTGAATGTCGCTTTGTACAATCATTACAATAATTATAAGTTGTTTTTGTTGTGGGAATGATTACAATCATTATATGTTGTTTTTGTTGTGGGATTGATTACAATCATTATATGTTGTTTTTGTTGTGGGATTGATTACAATCATTATATGTTGTTTTTGTTGTGGGATTGATTACAATCATTATATGTTGTTTTTGTTGTGGGATTGATTACAATCATTATATGTTTTTGTTGCGGGGATGATTACAATCATTATATGTTGTTTTTGTTGTGGGATTGATTACAATCATTATATGTTGTTTTTGTTGTGGGATTGATTACAATCATTATATGTTTTTGTTGCGGGGATGATTACAATCATTTTTTGTTGTTTTTTGTTGTGGGGTTGATTACAATCATTATATGTTTTGGTTGTGGGATTGATTACAATCATTATTTGTTGTTTTTGTTGTGGGATTGATTACAATCATTATATGTTTTTGTTGCGGGGATGATTACAATCATTATATGTTGTTTTTTTTGCGGGGATGATTACAATCATTATATGTTGTTTTTGTTGTGGGATTGATTACAATCATTATATGTTGTTTTTGTTGTGGGATTGATTACAATCATTATATGTTGTTTTTGTTGTGGGATTGATTACAATCATTATATGTTTTTGTTGCGGGGATGATTACAATCATTATATGTTGTTTTTGTTGTGGGATTGATTACAATCATTATATGTTGTTTTTGTTGTGGGATTGATTACAATCATTATATGTTTTTGTTGCGGGGATGATTACAATCATTATATGTTGTTTTTGTTGTGGGATTGATTACAATCATTATATGTTTTTGTTGCGGGGATGATTACAATCATTATATGTTTTTGTTGTGGGATTGATTACAATCATTATAAGTTTTTGTTGTGGGATTGATTACAATCATTATATGTTTTTGTTGCGGGGATGATTACAATCATTATATGTTTTTGTTGCGGGAATGATTACAATCATTATATGTTTTTGTTGTGGGGATGATTACAATAATTATATGTTTTTGTTGCGGGGATGATTACAATCATTATATGTTTTTGTTGCGGGGATGATTACAATCATTATATGTTGTTTTTGTTGTGGGATTGATTACAATCATTATATGTTGTTTTTGTTGTGGGATTGATTACAATCATTATATGTTTTTTGTTTCGGGGATGATTACAATCATTATATGTTGTTTTTGTTGTGGGATTGATTACAATCATTATATGTTTTTGTTGCGGGGATGATTACAATCATTATTTGTTGTTTTTGTTGTGGGATTGATTACAATCATTATATGTTTTTGTTGCGGGGATGATTACAATCATTGTATGTATTTTTTGTTGCGGGGTTGATTACAATCATTATATGTTTTTGTTCTGGGATTGATTACAATCATTATATGTTGTTTTTGTTGTGGGATTGATTACAATCATTATATGTTTTTGTTGCGGGGATGATTACAATCATTATATGTTGTTTTTGTTTTGTGGATGATTACAATCATTATATGTTGTTTTTGTTGCAGGGATGATTACAATCATTATATGTTTTTGTTGCGGGGATGATTACAATCATATGTTTTTGTTGTTGGGATGATTACAATCATTATATGTTTTTGTTGTTGGGATGATAACAATCATTATTTGTATTTGGTGCGGGGATGATTACAATCATTATATGTTTTTGTTGTGGGATTAATTACAATCATTATAAGTTTTTGTTGTGGGATTGATTACAATCATTATATGTTTTTGTTGCGGGGATGATTACAATCATTATATGTTGTTTTTGTTGCGGGGATGATTACAATCATTATATGTTGTTTTTGTTGCGGGGATGATTACAATCATATGTTTTTGTTGTGGGGATGATTACAATCATTATATGATTTTGTTGCGGGGATGATTACAATCATTATATGTTTTTGTTGCGGGAATGATTACAATCATTATATGTTTTTGTTGTGGGGATGATTACAATAATTATATGTTTTTGTTGCGGGGATGATTACAATCATTATATGTTTTTGTTGCGGGGATGATTACAATCATTTTATGTATTTTTTGTTGCGGGGTTGATTACAATCATTATATGTTTTTGTTGTGGGATTGATTACAATCATTATATGTTGTTTTTGTTGTGGGATTGATTACAATCATTATATGTTTTTGTTTCGGGGATGATTACAATCATTATATGTTGTTTTTGTTGTGGGATTGATTACAATCATTATATGTTTTTGTTGCGGGGATGATTACAATCATTATTTGTTGTTTTTGTTGTGGGATTGATTACAATCATTATATGTTTTTGTTGCGGGGATGATTACAATCATTTTATGTATTTTTTGTTGCGGGGTTGATTACAATCATTATATGTTTTTGTTGTGGGATTGATTACAATCATTATATGTTGTTTTTTGTTGTGGGATTGATTACAATCATTATATGTTTTTGTTGCGGGGATGATTACAATCATTATATGTTGTTTTTGTTTTGTGGATGATTACAATCATTATATGTTGTTTTTGTTGCGGGGATGATTACAATCATTATATGTTTTTGTTGCGGGGATGATTACAATCATATGTTTTTGTTGTTGGGATGATTACAATCATTATTTGTTTTTGTTGCGGGGATGATTACAATCATTTTATGTATTTTTTGTTGCGGGGTTGATTACAATCATTATATGTTTTTGTTGTGGGATTGATTACAATCATTATATGTTGTTTTTGTTTTGTGGATGATTACAATCATTATATGTTGTTTTTGTTGGGGGGATGATTACAATCATTATATGTTTTTGTTGCGGGGATGATTACAATCATATGTTTTTGTTGTTGGGATGATTACAATCATTATTTGTTTTTGGTGCGGGGATGATTACAATCATTATATGTTTTTGTTGCGGGGATGATTACAATAATTATATGTTTTTGTTGCGGGGATGATTACAATCATTATATGTTTTTGTTGTGGGGATGATTACAATCATTATATGTTTTTGTTGCAGGGATGATAACAATCATTATGTGCTGTTTTTGTTGTGGGATTGATAACAATCATAACTTTGTATTTTTATTGCTTAGTTGACTACTGGGATTATTAAGTCCTGTGTTTTGTCTGTTAATACCCTCTATTAAAGGCAAGTTTTGATTTAACGTTGTTATATTCTTAGTTCGATCCGTTCTTCGCCAAGGGGTGATCTCCCTTTAGAGGTTTAAGTCGTTTGTCGTACAGTGGAAAAGTAGTCTGTTTGTTGTGGCATCGTGTGTGTCGTGCTTGTTTAGTAAATCTCGCCAGCGAGTTGGGGGCCGTCCTCGTGGTCTATTTTTGTTGCGATATTACCACATAGTGGTTATGGTACTGCATATTTCAACTTGTCTTCTAGCTATATGGCCTGCCCAGCGGTGTTTTGAATGGTTGACGTACTGTAGGACATTTTTGATTTGAGACATTCTCCGTATTTTGCTACTGTGTAGTTCGTATTGCGGCTGTTGTCTGAGAGTTATGCCTACCAGATGTCTTTCAAGAGATGCGTGTGTTGTTCTCATTTGGTTCTCTGCTACTTCTCCTATTTTTATGTTCAACCACATATTCTGGAAAGTCTGTGAGGGAGACATGTATTTATCAGTCACATAATCTGGAATGTCTATGAGGGAGACATTCTATTTATCAGTCACATATTCTGGGAAGTCTGTGAAGGACTTCCACCAATGGTTTTCACGTTAGGACTTACCTGACTACGTTTGACAGAGATATCCGTAACGTGTGTCATAACAAACTCCATTTTCTACGTTTGATTTGTTGCTCCACATGTTGTTGTTGGCTACTTTCCCCATAGGCCTTCATCCCTCACCAGGTCCTGACAACTTACACCCACTATCCTACCTAGACATTCACTGTCATTTTCTTATCTGAACTTAACGTCTTTATATTGCTTTAGGAGACTATGCAGAGTCTGTATACAACCAGTTTCATTTACATTTCCTTGCCCTAAAAGCTATGCGCATCCAATCTATTCTTAATTGCATTAATTGTCCTTGCCTACACTACTTCCTGTGGCAATGCATTCCAAATATTCACCACTCTCTGACTACAAAAATATTTTCTAATATCTAATCTGGACCTTTCTTTAGTCAATTAGTAGCTAAGGGTCTTGTTCTTGTAAGTGGTACTATTTTGATAAACTTTTCATAATCTAATTCCTTCTTACCTTTGATTATCTTATAAACCTGTATTAAGTCTCCTCAAATTCTTCTTTTTTCTAGACACTGTAGGCCGGTTTTTCTGAGTCTTTCCTCGTAACTGTAATTCTGGAATCCTACTATCAGCTTTGTCGCTCTTCTCTGTATCCTTTCCAGCATGTTTATATCTCCTCTGTGATAAGGACTCCACACCTGAACACAGTACTCCAATCTAGGTTAAACTAATGCTTTATACAATTTGACAATCACTTCCTTGCTCCTATATTTAATATTTCTTTTTATCATACCTAACATTACATTTGCCTTTTTTTCACAGCTACCTGGACTTGCTCACTCACTTAACATGTATGCTCTATTACTACCCCTAGGTCTCTTTCCTTTTCTGTCTTTCTATTATTGTTCTCGCCCATTCTGTAATTACAGTTTCATATGGATGACTGTACATTTATCTACATTAAACTCCATTTGCCAGCTCACAGACGATTCTCGAATTTTATCTTTGATCTTTATTCACTGTATTGGCCATTTCGTTGTCTAAGATTTTGCTCCGTACACGTGAACTGACTTGACCTTGGAATTCAACATGGTATTAGTCTCTATTTTCCTCGATTTCCATATATTATTTAGTAACAGGAATTCTGTGTTAATGCCTTTCCAATTCTAGCGCTTACATCTGCCTTTGTACTGTGCTGCCTAAACATGTGAGGGTGCCCATCTCTTCCAATGCCCCACCTACAAATATGTCTAGCTCTTTGCTTAAGGTTTTGATTTAAACAGCTTGGCTTTCTTCATTTTAACAATCAGTGCCAGTTCGGCTGAGTGCTCCCTCACTTTATACAACTTTTCTATGACTGTGTGACAGCAGTACCAAGTCGTCTACACAATCCATATCCTCTAACTGTGACCACTTCAACCATCGAATAGCAATTCTTTTCCCTGATGTTGACATCCTCATAATGTATCGTTTTTGTGCTCGACTTGATCGTCCCCTGCGTGATGTTTCTCCTTTCTATCTCGAACTTTAATTCTCTCGTTTACCTTCTCTATTTTTGCTCCATAATCGTTTCGCTTAGTTTCTCTACTCTACACTTACCATGTCGGAGTAATGTGAATTTGTGTTCATGCACATAGTTAAGCTGCTCTCCGCGCATCAATATTTGTCATTTGTTTTCTCTCTCTCTCTCTCACTCTCTCTCTCTCCCACACACACACACACACACACACACACACATACAGTCTTTCTCTTTCTTTCTCTCACATACTCTTTATCTCTCTCTTTCTCCCTCTTTCTCTTTCTCTCTTTTTCTTTTTCTCAATCTTTCACTTGCTCTCTCTCTCCTCTGTCACTCTCTCTTTCTTTTTCTCTCTTCTCTCTCTCTCTCTCTTTCCCACCCTTTCTCCTTTTCTCTCTCTCGCTCTTTCTCTCTCTCTCACTCTCTCACTCTCTCTTTCTCTCTCTCTCTCTTTCTTTCTCTCCCACACTCTTTCTCTTTCTCTCTTTCTCACTCTTTTCTCTCTCTCACTCTTTCTCTTTCTCTCTCTCACTTTGTGTCTCCCCTCGCTCTCTCTCTCTCTCTATATATATATATATATATATATATATATATATATACACACACACAAACATACACTTACACGCCTGCACAACACAGGAGTGGGATTCAAATTAAAACACTAAAATTACTATAGCAGTTCGAAACACCGTGTCTTTGTCATATATTCAGGTTCAGTGAATCAGACCTGACCTAGACCTTATTCCAACTTCAAGCGCCGGCCCTGGAAACAGGCTGTACAAGCGTTGTCTGGCTAAGAGAGTAGGAAACGCAATGGGAAGGCAAACACAGTCCTCAAAAAAGCCAACTGGAATCGGCTGTGTCTGGTCGAGAGGGCTAACATCGCAGCACCGCTTTAAACTACAACGCAACATCGTTTTCAGAGAAAAAGATGATGACGATGCTTAAGAAGAAGAAGAAGACGAATAATAATAATAATTGTAATTAGAAGAAGAAGAAGAAGAAGAAGAAGAAGAAGAAGAAGAAGAAGAAAGAAGAAGAGGAAGAAGAAGTTATATTACTTGAGATTACGACCAAGGCCAGATCACTCAAATTAACTTGCCAGATTCTCTCAAGGGAAGTAATAGAGAATGCCAGAACTGTTAAACCGATCTCGGGACTCATACAAGAGTTATCTGTTTTGCCTTCTCCTCCAAACTGTATTTCAGATTATGAAATGCCATTCTGTCTGTCTAGAAATATTATAACTTATTTGCACCCTGCAATGACAGTATATTAACTGCCACTATATGTTATGATTTCACCAAAATCCGTTGTTTATTAAAAAAAATAATAATTTTGAAATCTTGTTTTTCCCCGTTACTTTCCACAAACGTAATTTAGTGCTCCGTTCTGTCCCATGCCACTGGCATGACATTTTTGGCTCCAGGTAATTACCTTCGTCTGTGTGATTCACAGATAGGCCAAAGGTTTGAAAGCTTAACATCTTGAAAATGTAACATCATTATAGAAATTATGCATCAATAATTATATTCGTTATATATATACTGAGTGTTTTTTTGTTTGTTTTTTTTAAATTTGCGTTCGCCTTATTTCTCTATTCCCCAAGGCGGTGTGCGTTGCACTGTGGTTTTTATTTTGCGCCTGTCGGCCCAGTGCATCCGACTTCAGCATGTATTTTATGTAAGGGTCTGCCTTCTCCTGCATTTTCTAAGGGTTTGCTACCCCGGGAAACGGCCGATGCTGTGATTGGGATCGAACCCAGCACCTTCGGTTTGTGAGCCGTGTCACTTAACCACTAGCCCACGCCGTCCGCCCTAATTGGTTTGAAGAATGTTGTTCCCTAAAATGTCGTTTCCATTACCTTCCACACTTACATATAATTTGGTTAGATAATGTATTGCATAACTTATTGTCAGGGTGGTCTCGAGGTACGCTGTCCAACTCAGAAGCCGGAGTTTTGCGGGCTCGAATCACGGTGGAGACCGGATGTTTTTTCCCGTGGATCTTCTGGTAAAAATCCCCATGATCTCTGAGTAGTGAGATCGGACTTCCGTGTACATTGTCGAGCAAATTATAAATCCCTTGGCAGTTAGAAATAGAAAGGAGTATGCTTAACGGCCGCTGCCGGGGCAAAATTCTAGTTAAACGATGCTTAGAATTCTAGTTAAACGATACTTATAATTCTAGTTAAACGATGCTTATAATTCTAGTTAAACGATGCTTAGAATTCTAGTTAAACGATGCTTAGAATTCTAGTTGAACGATGCTTAGAATTCTAGTTAAACGATGCTTAGAATTCTAGTTAAACGATACTTATAATTCTAGTTAAACGATGCTTATAATTCTAGTTAAACGATGCTTAGAATTCTAGTTAAACGATGCTTAGAATTATAGTTAAACGATGCTTAGAATTCTAATTAAACGATGCTTAGAATTCTAGTTAAACGATGATTAGAATTCTAGTTAAACGATGATTATAATTCTAGTTAAACGATGCTTAGAATTCTAGTTAAACGATGATTAGAATTCTAGTTAAACGATGATTGGAATTCTAGTTAAACGATGCTTATAATTCTAGTTAAACGATGCTTAGAATTCTAGTTAAACGATGCTTAGAATTCTAGTTAAACGATGATTAGAATTCTAGTTAAACGATGATTAGAATTCTAGTTAAACTATGCTTAGAATTCTAGTTAAATGATGCTTAGAATTCTAGTTAAACGATGCTTAGAATTCTAGTTAAACATTTACCCAAATTATGTGTACTTCATATCCCATCCCCCAGGCCTAGTAAGACCCAGGGAGTTTTTAAACACCCACATGTTTAGCCTAGTAAGACCCAGGGAGTTTTTAAACACCCACATGTTTAGCCGAAGCTTTCGGATACCTGGGAAAAGACATTAACATGCCTGTTAGAATACGAGGATTCCTAGTATTCCAAGGATTCCAAGTATAACTTATTCCAACATTTACAAAATAATTTGTCGAGGTCACCGAGTCTGGAAAACACACCATTATTTCATTTGACTGTTTAAGTTTATCAACGCGAATTTTATGGACGCAATCTTTCTGGAAGTGTTGACACTCACACTCATCGAAGTTTGAGTTTATATGCTGATCACGTGACAGCCTCTTGTGATAGTGGGGTGGAGGATGGGGAGTTGTGCTTACGTAATTATTGCGTATTTAACAACGAACCTACGCAGACATTTCATCAGGCAGTTTGGCGCTTCACTAACGCTACATTTGTCTTTCCTAATGTGTTTATGTTGTATTACTCATTCATACCCCCCCCCCCCCTCAAACACCCATACACACCTACAAATCTTAGATAAGGTACATAACAAACTACTCAAACACCCCTACACATCTACAAATCTTACATAAGGTACATAACAAACTACTCAAACACCCCTGCACACCTACAAATCTTAGATAAGATACACAAAAAACAGCTCAAGATGCTGAGCAGCGAATGAGCTGCAGAGGTCAGCGACCCATAGCTGACTGCTAGCGTCAGGGCCAGCGAACCAGAGCTGCCGAGACCCTTCTACACCTCCACGCGGTGATCCTGGATAACAGGCTGCAGCAGTGCACACTGACTAAGGAGAAGGGATCGAAGAGGGAATGCTAACCCGGTACTCAAAAAATGCTTGCTGAAGTCGGTTGTGTTGGACCGAAAGGTGCAAATATCGCAGTCAACTGTAAACTACGTCACAACGTATTCCGTTCTCTGGACTACATTCTTCTACTTAAGCCCTTTCAGGGTTTGGTAGCGGGAGATTGAGAACAAACGAAGAAGAAGAAGAAAAAAAATACCCCTACACATCTACAAATCTTAGATAAGGTACATAACAAACTACTCAAACACCCCTAGACACCTACAAATCTTACATAAGGTACATAATAAAGCGCTTCAGGTGATCTCGGGTGCCATGAAGACAACTCCAATGAAATGGACAAAAAATCATAAGCATTACATCTCTATCCTATAGACGATGATGGCAAGCAGATCAATACAAAAACATATCAGCACACCCAATGAAGACCAAATTCGAAGATATTGAGAAGCAGCTTTGTACAGTGGTCCAAACAAATTAATGAGAACAAATAGGGGTGAATTTTTAGACACTACTAAGGAGGTAAATCCAATGCCTCTTCCAACCCCATGGGAACAACACTAACACTTCAGCATTAAAACATTCACAACCGCCGCATAGAAGATCACAATTCTCTCCAAAAGTAAACAGCAGCATGAGACATGATCGGTGAACTGTACTCCAGAGAAGCATGGATCCGGGTACATACTGATGGATCAGCAACAAGAGCAGCGAAAGATGGAGGCGCAGGAATCTACCTTGTCTACCCAAATAAAGAAAATGAAACAAATAGTTCATCCTGTGGAAAATGGTGTTGATACTATTAGGATGAAGTTCAGGCACTAATTAATTGCTACAGAAAGTATTAGCAGCACAAGTCAATGCCAGCAGCTTGTATTCCTTACAGATGCAATGTCAGTTCTGGAAGCCCTCATGAATGATAAAATGCCAGAATATAGCTTAAGATTGCCTTGGATGAACTAAAAGCCAGTAGAAGAATAGTGCTACTGTGGATACCATCATACTGTGGCATACCATAAAATGAGACAGCAGACATGTTAGCAAAGAAGGGAGCAACATAAGAACAAAACGAACAAACAATCACATTCTAAGAAAAGAAAATCGTTATTGAAGCGATTGGGAAAGTTTACCAAACGAAAGACAACTATCACTGCCTTGATCGAACGGAACAAGTGAGCCTGTTCCACTTGAGAATGGGACATAATAGATTGAATAGCCACTTACACAGACTAAAATTGGCTCCATCGCCAGTGTGAATGTGCCAGCACAGACATCCAAACGTATCCTGCAGGACTATTATATAGTTAGCCAATTGCGTACTGAGCACTGACCAACAGAGGCCAATCTCCATTCAAAGCTGTTTTACAACAATGGAATATGACCAAAACTTCACAAAACTTCAATAATGATTTCTTGGCCAAACAATGGGGAATTTCGAGGTTAATAACACATGCAGATCAAATTATATTGAAGATAATTCAGAAGAAAACAAGTTTGGATTTTGCAAGGTGTCGTCAGATCATTGCGGCTTCTCTCAGAAAGAAAGATAGATCAAAGATCAAGGACGACCACTATGTATCTGCCATACTGACTAGGAGAAAGGCTTTGATCGAGTCCACTGGAGCAAACTCTTTCAGATATTGCAACGAAAAGGTATCGAGAGACCACTCATCAGGTTAATACAGAACCTGTACGAACATCAAAATGCGATTATTCTAATCAGAGAAGGACTAACAGGCCTAGTTTCAACAAGATATTGGTACGACAGAGTTGCTTGCTTGTACCGAGTCTATATAACGCATATTCTGTGATGATGGAAAAAGTTGTTGTGAGTTGTAATGGAGGTCTTCAAATCAATGTATGAAAGTTAATGCCATAAGATTTGCTGATGACCAAGCCATAGTGGGAGGATATGCATCCTCATTGTAAAGGCTGCCTGAATAAATTAACAGCACATCTAAAGAGCTTGACATGATAATGAACACATCCAAGAAAGATGTTCTTAATATCAAAGCAACAAAGGCAAATAAATGTGATCATCAAAGACAAAATAATTGAACAAGTACATATGTTTACATGTTTAGTGCAAACCATAACAAAAGATGCTCGAAGTGATACAGAAAGACAAGGATTGCATTGGCAAAATCAAGAGAGAAAAAGCATAATTACTACTCATATGTGGCCTATGGTGCTGTATGGGAATGAAGCATAGACACTAGTAAAGAAGGGCGAAAAAAGCATGGAAGCGTTTGAGAAGTGGTGCTATCCTAGAATAGAAAGAAGATCAATTGGCTGAGACATAATATGAGATGTGAAAGTCTTCTACAGAAGATACTAGAGGGCAAGATCCAGGGGGAAAGAGGTAGGGGGCGACCAAGACTCACCTTTACTTCTCAGGCATGCATAGACATTAATTTCGAGCACAGGCTGAAATGAAGAGAGCTGCAGAGGATAAGGTCAAATGGAGAGATATGCTCAGACAACCTTACAATCAGTCTTAGGATTGAACAGCCAGCAAGTAAGTTGTAAGTAAGTTGCCCATCGCAAGCGAAGATGGCGACATCATCAGACTGTCTTCGTCCTGAAAATATCATTTGCGCTGAATTTGGATTATAGTGTGAAGAAGCAGTGCTGGACATCAATCTCACTCTCTCGTCCAGAGTTACCGGGAACCAGTGGCAAGACATCCAATCAAGACGACTGGAAGTAGCTCAATATGCAGACATTCAGGTGGTACAATCCGTGAGACTTGTAAGAGTCGATCGTCTACCGTTTCCTTGACGATTTGAGAGGCGAATGTCGTACCTCTCGACAGCAGCAGCCCCCGCGCGTAGACTAGAAGACGCTGCTGCTGACTAGGGCTCACATCTGTCAGTCTAGGTGAGGGACCATTAACCCGTGGCTGAGGTGAGGATCTGGTCGTGGCATGCAATGAAAATGGACGCCATTTCCAAGTAGATCGTGCACACTAACCAATGACGGTGCGCAATCTGTAGTGACGTCCTGTCCAACAACGTGTATTCTATAACACATGAAGAACAGATCGTGTTTTCTCCGAATTCCGAGGAAAATGACACACACAGGCTTCTTGTTAATAACGTAGAACGTGTTTGAAAATGATCACCACACAACACTGCGCTTCTTGTTAATAACGTAGAACGTGTTTGAAAATGATCACCACACAACACTGCGCTTCTTGTTAATAACGTAGAACGTGTTTGAAAATGATCACCACACAACACTGCGCTTCTTGTTAATAACGTAGAACGTGTTTGAAAATGATCACCACACAACACTGCGCTTCTTGTTAATAACGTAGAACGTGTTTGAAAATGATCACCACACAACACTGCGCTTCTTGTTAATAACGTAGAACGTGTTTGAAAATGATCACCACACAACACTGCGCTTCTTACATTAATTGGAACGACAATCGCAGACCATGAGAGCAGCTGTTGCTTGGTCGCCATCTTACCGGAACGTACCTGACCAACCAGAAGAAAGAATCAAATCGAGAAACATGCTCAGAAAACCTTACAACTAGTCTTAGGACTGACCAGCCAGAGGGTCTAATGGAGAGATATGCTCAAACAACCTTTCAACCAGTCTAAGGATAGATCAACCAGATGATGATATGGTTTTGAACTCTAACGATAAGACAACCATTATTTGTACAAACCAGAAAGCTTTTTGACCTATAAACTAGGACAGTACAAGAGCACTGAGGATAGAAGAAAAGCAGTTGATAATGCCAGCAATGTCGCGATTGAATGTACTGAATACATGTAGTTAAGGGACATTCGAATAATAAAAAAAGGGTAAATAATGTGGGCTAAAATGTATTTTTTTTAAAATAACATTAACATTATAAAAATTATTTTATGTTCACATTTTAATTTCAGGTCCAAATATATTTTACGATATAGTGTGGTGGTAGAGCATTCGCGTTGCACGGCAAAGGTATGGGGTTTAACTTCTGCAACCGTAAGCTTCAGTCGACTCTGGAGATGCAGATGCCCAGAATACGTCACTGGCTGCATATGTGGAAGACCTCTAGTCTCGATGTGTCATGACTGAGTAATGTCCATGTTCCGGAGCCGTCAACGAGAACTGGACCCACGCATGCCTGGTATAAGCGGATTTCTGTTCTACAGAAGGTGTTCTCGTTACTCCATACATGTTGGAGCCACTGCGCCCGCTAGATGGGCTGCACAAATACATGTTGGAGCCACTGCGCCCGCTAGATGGGCTGCACAAATACATGTTGGAGCCATTGCGCCCGCTAGATGGGCTGCACAAATACATGTTGGAGCCACTGCGCCCGCTAGATGGGCTGCACAAATACATGTTGGAGCCACTGTGCCCGCTAGATGGGCTGCACAAATACATGTTGGAGCCACTGTGCCCGCTAGATGGGCTGCACAAATAGGTGTTGGAGCAACTGCGCCCGCTAGATGGGCTGCACAAATAGGTGTATTCTGTGAATTCCTTCGCCGTGTGGCCTTGAGTTTTAGTGCCCTGTGATAGTGTATCGGAGAGGAGATTATAAACTCTAATTATGGCCCAGGATAAAGACTTGTCTAAAATGGCTAGCGTTGTCTGGGAGTTCTGGAGAGTGCTGCAGCTCAGACTGGTCTGTGCTGTTCAGGACTGTGTCGTCCACGTGTGCGAGATCGGTGGTCATTGTCTGGTCCGTATCGATACGCTTTTAGTGGGCGTTGAGGCGGGGAAGAGGCTGGCATTAGATCACGTGATACGCTTTTGGTGGACGTTGAGGCGGGGAAGAGGCTGGCGTTAGATCACGTGATACCCTTTTGGTGGGCTTTGAGGCGAGGGAGAGGCTGGCGTTAGATCACGTGATACCCTTTTGGTGGGCTTTGAGGCGAGGAAGAGGCTGGCGTTAGATCACGTGATACCCTTTTGGTGGGCTTTGAGGCGGGGAAGAGTTTGTCGTTAGATCATGTGATACCCTTTTTGTGAGCTTTGAGGCGCATGAGAGGCCGTCGTTAGATCATGTGATACCCTTTTGGTGGGCTTTGAGGCGCATGAGAGGCCGTCTTCAGGTCTCGTGATACCCTCTTGATGGTGGGCGTTGAGGTGGGGAAGAAGCCATCTTGAGATCACTTGATACGCTCTTGTTGTGGTGGTTTCTGTTCCATTTGGTTTACATGATAATGTTGCTAGGTCATGAGTAATTAACTGCGGCCCCGTTCGGATAATATTGTTCTTCATTCCTTCATCACTTAAATCGACACTGGGTTCTGATAATGTGCAATTAAAAGTAATCATGTCTATTGTATTTCAACCAATGACAACATCGGAACTATATGTGTATTTAAAGAACGATGCCTATAATTGGTTCTGTCCGTCTTGTCAGACGATAGTAATTGTGCTTTGAAAAAAGGGGATGTAACTACAGCCCATGACGATAACGAATGTGACTCGTAAGACCAATCCGAGCAGGGAAGCGTCTTCCACAGTGTGTGCAAGGAAAGTCCGGACCATTTGCGTCATCGTATAATATGGGTTGCCTTTCTGCAATCAGTATCTCCTTTGTCTATATTCCATGTTTAATCCTCCTCATCCATGAAACACGGTCCATGATATCCTGTCCCCATGATTCCCCATGATTCATATCCCACTTGCATACATTCTTGTACCGAAGTAGTGGCCGGTTCTTAGACCTATTCCACAACTGTAATTCCCCATAGAAAAGAACCGTTGATGTTCTGCCATCATCCATGTGTGTCCCAGCCATCTGAGTATTCGGTGATTACTCATGTAAAAGATCGTGGCAGTGCCTGTTCTCTCCAATTCCTCTGTGCAGGTGATCTTGTCCTACCACCCAACGCCCATGATTCAGCGCAGGCACCTCATGTGAAAGATGTTTAGCCGCCTCTCCTGTTGCGTGTAAATATGCCATGTTTCACCGCCACAGAGAAGGGTGCTGAGGACACATGAACGATAGCTATAACGTCTGCTTTGATAAATCCCTGCAGTCTATATAATATTTCTGTATAACACATTAACATCATAAATAAAATAGGAGTGCATGCACAAATTGAAATTAATTTGTAAATTAATTGTTAAGATAGTATATCAATTCCAACGGGACGTATTTTTGAACGCGCTATAATTGCATCCTTTTAAAGAAAAACATGTAAAAACCTTATTCTGAATAGTGAATTTAAAACGAAACAAGTACGAAGAAAAGGAAACATATTACTTCCTGTGCACATCTGTCCTTTTATACCTTCTCTCGAACACACTTTCACACACACATGCATACATCCTGTTCCCTTTTTTGTTTTAAATGTCTCCTTTTTTGGCCATGTGTCACATCCCTCAGTTCCTGCTGAACTCCAGGTCACATGGTTGCTGTCTACCACAAGGATTATGTCGTGTTCAGGTAAGTCCCATTTCTTGACTAATACTATTTTAACTGTTCTACGACTGTTTTCCCATTGCTGGGGTAGTTAAGGGGTGTCTTAAGGCAGAGGACTATAAGCCGCTTCGTCACTACTGTTGTCACGCAGTGTGCTGGTTATGTTTGTTTGTTTCACCCCAACATAAAAACAACATATGCCGTACCGAGGATTCGAACCGTTGCCCTCCTTGTCGGAAGGCAGGCATCGAAATAATTCGGTCTTCGTCGTTTAGATTGGTTCTATATGATCATTAATGTTCGCTATGGTCGAGAGCTAAGGCACTCGCCTCTTAAAGCTACGAATGGAAACGGTGGATGACCCGCAAGTTTCAAGCGACCCTTCGTCTCAAGGGAGGTGAGACAAAAGTGCATGCATCCTGAGTTACCTCCAGTTGTCGTGACTATTGGTCCAAGTGGCTCGGGATAAGTGGTCGGCTGGGGTCGGCTTTGTGTAAGACGAAGTCTAAAATAGCATGATTGCCCCACAGAAAGCATGCCGTAAGAGGCGACTAACTGTGTGACGTAACATTACTTCGGACAATAGTTAGGTGGTTTTGTTAAGAGCAGAATAAATGGCACCTAAACAGACTGCGGATCTACTTTGCTATAGTGTTTTAAGTCTATTGACAGTACTAACAAAACTATGGTGGTGTTACTAAAAAAATCAAATAACATATAATTTCAAAGACAGAGAACGCAAACCTTCACACAAGACACAAAAATGATAGAGCTATCTAAACCAACAGATGTCTCTGGAGTAGAATACATACATGTAGTTAATCTAACTTTTCAAATGACAAGTTCATTATACACATGTACAAAATATTGATAATATTGTCTTGTACATTTGTAAGTAATGGTGAAATTAAATTCATTCACATTTAAACAACATATAAAGAAATGGTACATGTTCATCAGGAACTAAGGAAAATAGTATAGATTTCGTAGATTTAATTTTACGTCACCTGAAAGTTGACGTATTGTGGGGTAGAAACTTATGAACTTTGAATGAACTTTCAGGTGACGTAAAATTAAATCTACGAAATCTATACTATTTTCCTTAGTTCCTGATGAACATGTACCATTTCTTTATATGTTGTTTAAATGTGAATGAATTTAATTTCACCATTACTTACAAATGTACAAGACAATATTATCCATATTTTGTACATGTGTATAATAAACTTGTCGTTTAAAAAGTTGAATTCACTACATGTGTGTATTCTACTCCAGAGACATCAATTGTTTTAGATAGCTCTATCATTTCTGTGTCTTATGTGAAGATTTGGGGTCTCTGTCTTTGAAATTAAATTCTATATGGATTTTTTTACTAACACCACCACAGTTCTGCTTGTACTGCCCCCTTCACATCGCACTCGCACATCGGTTTACCATTTTCTAAAAAAACTGCTTGAATACAGTCTTCTAAACCAGTATGATACGTTAAGTATGCCCATCGCAGTTTCTTCCTCACTATAATCCAAATCCAGCACAAGTTGCACCATCAGGACAGAACCGCCTGGTGATGTCACCATCATGGATTGTGATTGACAACTAACTAACTAACCTATTCTCATGAGCCTATGACAAAGATGTCCTGGCTGTAGGTATTGTAGATATTGGGTGCTGTGGGCGATCTCATGGCAAACCGAGACGCATTTATGTCTGCCATTTTTGTCACGTGATGTTGAGTGTTGTGGTAGTGCGAGCGAACCTTTCATCTTCTCCATTCTGTCCCACAACACAATTAGGTGTTTACATTCCCATTGGTTTGCAGGCTACATCCAGTATGCGTCATGTAGGCTATTTATAACTGGTGTGTGTGGGTGTTTGTGTGCGTGAGTTCGCGTGTCCCCTAGAACGTGCTTGAAATTCCCTCCAGTATATTCGCGCCGTCTGTCTGCGTCATCGGCCATGGGCAGCAGATGGCTGCTTTACTTTCAGGTCTGGGAGACATATCGATCGTTTCACGAATATTTAGATTTTTTCTGATTCTGTTCTGTTTTGTTTTTTTGTATTGGGGGAGGGGCCAGGGCGGGGGGGGGGGGGTGTATGTATGTGTATGTGCATGTGAGTGTGTGTGTGTGTCTGTTATTTGTCGGTTTTATTTCCTTAATTGATCAGAGATTTTACTAAGGCTTGTCATGTTCTGAAAAACGATACAGAGATAAAGAGAGATCCCATTAACTTAACTTTACGTCTTTATACTGGCTTAGAAGATTCTGTAGAGTCTGTATACAACCAGTTTCTTGTACATTCACTTGATCTAAAAATAACTGTGCAGATCCAATCTAGTTTTGAATGCATAAATTGACTCTGCCTCCACTATTTCATGTGGCAATGCATTCCTAGCACTCACTACTCTGTGACTAAAACATTTTTATTTTTAAATATATAATCTGGAACTATCTTTAATTTGTTTGTGGCTGAGTCCTCTCGTTCTTGTAAGTAAAGTAAAGTAAAGTAACCCATAGCATTACTGCCGAAGGGGTGTGAGGTGTTAGCGATCTCACATTTCAATGGCTCGGCTATATGAGGGCGGTAGCCATCTCCTCTCCCTCGCCGCTTTTACTTCCCGGTCTGAACCGGTACCCATTTAAGGCTGGGTCGACCCGGGAGCCGTTGCGGTCTGAAAAAACATTTCCGCCACAACTGGGGAATGAACCCAGGACCACTCAGATGCGAAGCCAGAGCGCTAACCACTGCGCTACGCGGCTCGTTCTTGCAGGCGGCTGCATTTTGAAGAAAAAAATGTATTATAGTCCAGTTTATCTATTCCGTTGATTATCTTATAAACCTGTAACAAATTACCTAGAATTGTATAGTTACTATAGGCCGGTTTTTCTGAGTCTTTCCTCATAACTAACTATAACTCAGAAATGCCACTATCAGTTTTGTCTCTCTTTTTTGTATCCTTTCCAGCATGTTTATATCCCATCTATGATAAGGACTTCACCTGTACACAGTGCCCCAATCTAGGTCTTACTAATGCTTTATACACTTTGACTATCACTTCTGTGCTTCTATATTTAATATTTCTTCGTATCATATCAAACATTGCATTTGCCTTTTTCTCTGCTGCCTGGACTTGTTCACTATTTATAACTGGAAATAAAAATAGAAATGTAGGCACGAGCAATCATCGTCTCAAAAGATTGATTGTATGAAAATAAAATGAATTTAAACACATTTTTTTAACACATTTTTATTTCAAAATTCACCCCCCAAAAAATGGAATAATTCAATTTTATCACCTGAGTTAGCTCTTTCTTTTACGTCTTACACAAATCACTTATTATGTCCTATCACAAATGTGACATGAAAGGGTCGGACGTTGCTAAGTCTTCCCACGGAGCATCAGATCCATCTTTGGGGTATCAAGGTGAGAGGGGGGGGGGGGGGGGGTCTTCCAAGTATGTACACTTCGCCGACGATGGCTTGGTCATGTTTGTCGCATAGAGGGCGGTCGTATGGAAGGCGGTCGCATGGAAGGCGGTCGCATTCCCAATGATATTCTCTATAGGCAGCTGCCGTGTAGTAATAGATCAGCTGGTCGACCACAGCTGTGGTTCAAAGACGCATATAAGAGGGCATGAAGGCTCTGGATATGGATCTGACATCTCGGGAAGACAAAGCTGCAGACCGATCCAAATGGAGATATAACCTAAAGAGCCACCTCAGGCTGGGCGAAAATAAGCTCATGCAACACAGGGAAGCGAGGAGACTATGCCGAAAGGAAAAGGAAAACACAAACTCAGTAGCGAGTTGCTACTCTAAGTCAGACATGACTGAAATGGGGCTACTACTCCTAGGTCGTACCAACCTATAGTCAGACATGATTGAAATGCGGCTACTACTCCTAGGTCGTACCAACCTATAGTCAGACATGACTGAAATGGGGCTACTACTCCAGGGTCGCACCAACCTATAGTCACACATGACTGAAATGGGGCTACTACTCCTAGGTCCCACCAACCTATAGTCAGACATGACTGAAATGGGGCTACTTCTCCTAGGTCGTACCAACCTATAGTCAAACATGACTGAAATGGGGCTACTACTCCTAGGTCGTACCAACCTATAGTCAGACATGACTGAAATGGGGCTACTACTCTTAGGTCATACCAACCTATAGTCAGACATGACCGAAATGGGGCTACTACTCCTTGGTCATACCAACCTATAGTCAGACATGACTGAAATGGGGCTACTACTTCTAGGTCGTACCGACCTATAGTCAGACATGACTGAAATGGGGCTACTACTCTTAGGTCATACCAACCTATAGTCAGACATGACCGAAATGGGGCTACTACTCCTTGGTCATACCAACCTATAGTCAGACATGACTGAAATGGGGCTACTACTTCTAGGTCGTACCGACCTATAGTCAGACATGACTGAAATGGGGCTACTACTCCTAGGTCGCACCAACCTATAGTCAGACATGACTGAAATGGGGCTACTACTCCAGGGTCGTAGCAACCTATAGTCAGACATGACTGAAATGGGGCTACTACTCCTAGGTCGTACCAACCTATAGTCAGACATGACTGAAATGGGGCTACTACTCCAGGGTCGTAGCAACCTATAGTCAGACATGACTGAAATGGGGCTACTACTCCTAGGTCGCACCAACCTATAGTCAGACATGACTGAAATGGGGCTACTACTCCTAGGTCGCACCAACCTATAGTCAGACATGACTGAAATGGGGCTACTACTCCTAGGTCGCACCAACCTATAGTCAGACATGACTGAAATGGGGCTACTACTCCTAGGTTGCACCAACCTATAGTCAGACATGACTGAAATGGGGCTACTACTCCAGGGTCACACCAACCTATAGTCAGACATGACTGAAATGGGGCTACTACTCCAGGGTCACACCAACCTATAGTCAGACATGACTGAAATGGGGCTACTACTCCTACTATTTTGTTGTGTATATGTATTCAGTATAGCTGACTAGTGCTGTAGTAGAGCCCTCGATTTTCACGGTAAATGGGTACCTGGCTGTTGATAAGAGAAGGTAAAAGGCAACGAGGAAGGGAACGAGCTTCACAAAGCTGTGAGTTAGTGCAATGAGGGCTCTAACACTTCATCCCTGACGACAGTGTCTACTATGAGACTACCAAAAACAACAAACAAATAAAAAAAACGTATTCAGTGCCCCTACGCTTTTAAGCGTACCAGACGTCTAGGATTTCAACCACGGACCATTTAGCACCATAAGAGAGGATCATACCGCTAGACCACCTTGTCGATTGAAAATAGTTTCGGAAGGGTAATAGGTAGCCAAATAGGTGGTGGTTACTTCACTTACTTTACTAGTCTGTAGCCAAATAGGTGGTGGTTACTTCACTTACTTTACTAGTATGTAGCCAAATAGGTTATGGTTACTTTACTTACTTTACTAGTATGTAGCCAAATAGGTGGTGGTTATTTCACTTACTTTACTAGTATGTAGCCAAATAGGTGGTGGTTACTTCACTTACTTTACTAGTATGTAGCCAAATAGGTGGTGGTTACTTCACTTACTTTACTAGTATGTAGCCAAATAGGTTATTGTTACTTTACGTACTTTACTAGTATGTAGCCAAATAGGTGGTGGTTATTTCACTTACTTTACTAGTATGTAGCCAAATAGGTGGTGGTTACTTCACTTACTTTACTAGTATGTAGCCAAATAGGTGGTGGTTACTTCACTTACTTTACTAGTATGTAGCCAAATAGGTGGTGGTTACTTCACTTACTTTACTAGTATGTAGCCAAATAGGTGGTGGTTACTTCACTTACTTTACTAGTATGTAGCCAAATAGGTTGTAGTTACTTTACTTACTTTACTAGTATGTAGCCAAATAGGTGGTGGTTACTTCACTTACTTTACTAGTATGTAGCCAAATAGGCGGTGGTTACTTCACTTACTTTACTAGTATGTAGCCAAATAGGTGGTGGTTACTTCACTTACTTTACTAGTATGTAGCCAAATAGGTGGTGGTTACTTCACTTACTTTACTAGTATGTAGCCAAATAGGTTGTGGTTACTTTACTTACTTTACTAGTATGTAGCCAAATAGGTGGTGGTTACTTCACTTACTTTACTAGTATGTAGCCAAATAGGTGGTGGTTACTTCACTTACTTTACTAGTATGTAGCTAAATAGGTGGTGGTTACTTCACTTACTTTACTAGTATGTAGCCAAATAGGTGGTGGTTACTACACTTACTTTACTAGTATGTAGCCAAATAGGTTGTAGTTACTTTACTTACTTTACTAGTATGTAGCCAAATAGGTGGTGGTTACTTCACTTACTTTACTAGTATGTAGCCAAATAGGCGGTGGTTACTTCACTTACTTTACTAGTATGTAGCCAAATAGGTGGTGGTTACTTCACTTACTTTACTAGTATGTAGCCAAATAGGTGGTGGTTACTTCACTTACTTTACTAGTATGTAGCCAAATAGGTGGTGGTTACTTCATTTACTTTACTAGTATGTAGCTAAATAGGTGGTGGTTAATTCACTTACTTTACTAGTATGTAGCCAAATAGGTGGTGGTTACTTTACTTATACTAATAATAGCTGTCCATCGTTGTCGATGAGGACCACCGACATCATCCTTGTCACAGATTTCCTTGTTGGGTGTGGGTGCGCATGTGGCTGAACAGGCCAATGTGGGCACGAAAACATCTGCATATCGGGCACACGAGGTTTGTAGAAGGTGATGATGTTCCCGCTGCTCGGGATTTCCGGGTCTCGCGTCTGCTCTGGGCTTTCACAACACGGTCATCTTCACCGGCAGCTACACCCGATTTGACTGCGCTTCTCCAGTCAGATCTGTTTTGCGCAAGACATTCCTATGTGTCGATGTCTGTCTGGCAACTTTTCAGTGAGTCCTTCAGACCGTCTTTAAATCGTTTCTTTGGGCGCCCTTTCTCGCGCCATCTCTCTCTCAGCTCGCCGTAGAGAAGCTTCTTTGGGAGCTGCTCGTCTGACATACGGACGAGGTGTCCAGCCCATCCTAGTTGTGCTTTTTCTAGCAGTGCATGGATGCTGGGCATGTTAGCCCTCGAGAGAACCTCGATGTCAGTGACACGATCTTGCCATAGGATGTGGAATATTCGCCTCAGGCAACCTGTGTGGAAGTGATTTAACCTCCTTGCATGTTCAGAGTCTACAGTCCAGCTTTTGCAAGCGTATAGTAGGGTTGGAATGATGGTTGCACGGTAGTCTTTGAGTTTGGTCTTGACGCTGATGCCACGACGTTCTCACACCATCGAGCGCATTCTTCCAAAGGATGTGCTGGCCTTTGCTATTCTGCTTACCACCTCATCGTCTAGGCTAACAGATCTCGACAGCGTGCTGCCCAGATATGTGAATTTGTCTACGACATTCAGTTTCTGCCCGCTGACTGTAGTCTTTGATTTTCTGTACGGCATGCCTGGTGCTGGTTGGTACATCATGTTTTCTTGGCACTTATAGTTAAGCCAAAGTTTTCACATACGGCCGAGAAACGGTCCTTTACTGGTTACTTTATTTAAAAGTAGCCAAATAGGTGCTGCTTACTTTGCTTACTTTACTAGTGTGTAGCCAAATACTTGCTGCTTACTTTGCTGACTTTACTAGTGTGTAGCCAAATAGGTGCTAGTGTGTAGCCAAATAGGTGCTGCTTATTTACTTACTTTACTAATATGTAGCCAAATAGGTGGCGATTACTTTGCTTACTTTACTAGTATGTAGCGCTGTTTTGTTTTGTACCACACAGACAGGTTGCATGGTCTAGGGGTGAAACTTGCTCGGTTTTCACAATCCCAACGCACCGGGTTCGATTCCCATCGTGTCCAGTTTGGCAGACACTTGTTTTTTTTCTTGGACAATCGCTCCTCCACGGACGGAAAGTAATGGCTACCTACCGTGCTCCACACTTGCCAAGATACTTATAACAGCCAAATAGGTTGGCGGTTGTAAGAAGCGACCTTCTGCAAAGGACATGATACTTAGTTAGACAGACAGAAACACGCATCGGTTCGTATAAAACTGACTTGCCTTTACTGGTTACAAACTGTACCAAAGATATAATGAACGTGTATTGTCATCGGATTGGTACTACCACAACCAGATTCTAGTGTGACCTACGAAGAGTCCAAAAAGTTTTTTAGGGCCAGATATATGGACAAATGGGAAACAGGGCATATTGGTTACACAAAAAATGATGCTTATTACCAGTTGAAGTGGGGGGAGGAAGTGTGGCAGAAGGAATGAAGTTCTGCTCTTCTGGCTCACTAAAGTCTCTCCTTTACTCTCCACTACTGCACTCTTCAACCTATCACTTCAACTAACACGCACTTCAATTAACTAAGACAACTATTTCAAAACAAAAAAACAAATTCTTTATTCCTACACGTAACAATTTCACTACCACTCTTCTATCATACACATGTTACTACACACTCATATCGTATGGCTATCTATGACTTAAAACTCTAACTGCAGCTAAACCTATAACTATTGTCATAAATCTACTCCCCGTACTTGGTCTGCTGTAATTTACAAAAATGATGTATATTAACACAGATGATAAATTTGTGTTCTAACCTCAGGGGATCTTCTTTAACTCTGTTTCTAAACAACGAATGTCGATCTGCGTGATGGATATCGAACTCTAAGCTGGTCAGCCACGTGTCTGTAGATAGCTACAAGTAATCTGGCGAAATTATATTTCTTGGCCTATCTGAATCTTGAAAAAGAGCTGCACTTCTTTATAGCGTAGTGGCTGTCAGAATCTAGGTTGCTTCTGTCAAATATACAATGACACAATTTTAATTACTTTGACAAACATCTGTATAACCTGTCATCTGTGAACTATATTGTCAACTACTCTATGTAGAAATCGTGTTGCATGAGTCTGTCCTTGACTCTAAGCTACCGTTCACCCTCTCTCTCTCTCTCTCTCTCTCTCTCTCTCTCTCTCTCTGCGTTTTCCCATCTACTGCTGGTTTCCCTGTTTGCTTCTGGTTTTTTATAACCCTGGACTATATTTTCCTCCCGGTCGTAATTTCAAAATGGCGGCATTTGGCGGTCTTTGCTGATGATGTGGCTCTGGGGAAACTCCCGTCCCTAATTATATTTACTATTTTAACAACTCTATTTATGCTTGTGGTGTAATTCTGGCAAAAACTGATCTGAAACACGATTTGTCTGGCAAGACTACATCTGTCACGAAAGACTAACATCTGGTCAGGCAAAACATACTGAACAGACATGTTAGTCAGGGTCAGGCAAAACATACTGAACAGACATGTTAGTCAAGGTCAGGCAAAACATACTGAACAGACATGTTAGTCAGGGTCAGGCAAAATATACTGAACAGACATGTTAGTCAGGGTCAGGGCAATTTTCATGGCAGCCTGGCTAACAAGGTGAGTGATCGACGTGATCTCCGTAGTAGTGACAGACACGCAGATAAAGCCAAGAAAAGAACAACCGCCTGGAGGACCCCGGTCGACCATCATCAGCACGCTCGGGATGTGACGAAAGCTACGACAAGAGCAAATTAACGTCCTTTTCATGGCGCACAAAAAAGTAATCCGACTCATTGTGGGCGCTCAACAACAACAACAACCAGTTGAGCAGAAGAGAGCAGGCCGTCGTCTTCAGACTCCGCACAGACCACAACGGACTCAGCTACGATCTATTCAATAAACTGAAGATAGGTACTACTGACGGATGCCCCTGTGGTACAGGATAATTGAACCCTGAACATGTGCTACAAAATTGCACGACATACGAGGAACAGAGAAAGCACATGTGGTCATCACCAGTGCCAACACTAGACAAGCTCTATGGCAGTGTCGACAGCCTCAGGATGACCGCTACTTTCTTCTAACAAATTTAAGTTGATGTCAGACAGCTTACCCAGAAGAAGGATTGGTACTGAACGTTTCAGCTCCCTAGCTTATCGAGAAGGGTCTGAATGTTCAAAAAGAAGGTTTAACCTTAACTAGCTTACTGACTGACCAAATAACTAACTAACTGACTAACTTATTAACAAACAAACACAATAACTAATAAACAAACTAACTAACTTACTAACTTACTAACAGATGCGTGTACCTCCTTGTCAGAAGTGAAATGGTGTCTCTTGAAGTGTTCCTTCAAATTCGGGAAGAGGAAGAGGTCACAAGGTGCCAGATCGGGACTGCACGATGGGTGTGGTCAAATGTCGTCAGACGAGATTTTCCAATGCAGCCCCTGTTTATTTACTCGTGTCTGGGCGAGCATTGTTGTGCTGAAGAATTGCGTGCGTCATCATGCGAGGGAACCATCTCGCGCGCGAACTTTCCTATACCCAATCAGGCAAAGATAATGTGATCGACTCGCTCAATCGAAATCAAAAGCATTGTGTTGATATCTTTCTGCTTGACACGGCTATTGGCACGAGTCATTTCGTCCACGCGAGCTTGGTGTTGTGCATCCACAGATGTGTTCGGTCGTCAGTTGTGAGCCTCGTCATGCAGGTTTGTCGTGCCTGGATTGTCGCCTTGTACAGTTCGTGCCCACCTCCTGACAGAGCTGACATCCACACAAGCGTCACCAAATACCACAGTCATTCTTCAATGCACGTCAATGGGCCAACAACCTTTCACGGGCAGGAATTCAATGACAGCATGTTGCTTCAACTGTATTTACATGTAGGCTGCCATTTAACTGTCTGCTTTATGCATGCATCACGTTCCAGACATATGCCACTACATGCCCCTATAGTCACTTCAGGAGACGAAATAGAAAATACATGCAAGAAATAGTATCATAAAACTGACTGGCACGACATGGGGAGCAAAGCCCGACGTCCTCAGAACATCAGCACTCACTCTGTGTTTCTCTGTAGCTGAGTATGCCACACCAGTCTGGAAGAACTATAAACTGGTTAAACATATAAGTACAGCAATAAATGAGACAGGCCGTATAGTTACTGGATACCTAAAATCTACACCAACTGAAAAAATATACCCCATAATAGGCATACGAAGAACTGTCGCGTCAGAGATAGAAAGAGAGAAACAGGTAAATTAACCAAGACACTCTATGTTCCGTGGAGGATCGTATTTGGAAGACCAGTTGAGCTGGATATGTGACCAAACCAAGCGAGTTTCCTTCTTTTGACAGTTGCCAAAAGGTTTTCAAAAAGGCCCTATTGCTGTTATAATTCTATCTCGTATTTCCTCATTTGTTACTCGATCTTTGTACGTGACGTTTAAAAGTCTTCAGAAACATCTTATCTCCCAGACCAGTATCTTTTGCTGTATCCTTCGCTGAATAAGTTGGAAGAAAATAAAACACTACATAGATAGACAGACAGTCAGACAGATATACAGACAGACAGACAGATAGACAGACAGACAGACAGGCAGACAGGCAGGCGGACAGACTGTCGTCATGCGCATCGTACGTATGTTCACTTGCTGCAGTTTGGTCCGGTTTCATTTGAACACGCCTCGTAGATAGATAGATAGTCTGCCGAAGACGGATGTGTCGGATCGAAAGGTGTAAATATCGCAGTCAAACTGTAAACTAGCGACACAACGCATTCCGTTCTCCGGACTAAATCCTGCTACTTGCAATGCCCTGTTCAGGACTTGGTAGCCGGAGATTGAGAACGAACGCAGAAGAAGAAGAAGATAGATAGATAATGCGTTTAGGTAGGTAGCTATGCAGGTAGATAGATAGTGGGATTTGGTAGGTATATAGGCAGGTAGGTAGATAGTAGGATTAGATAGGTATATAGGCAGGTAGGTAGATAGTAGGATTAGGTAGGAATATAGGCAGGTAGGTAGATAGTAGGATTAGGTAGGTATATAGGCAGGTAGGTAGATAGTAGGATTAGGTAGGTATATAGGCAGGTAGGTAGATAGTAGGATTAGGTAGGTATATAGGCAGGTAGGTAGATAGTAGGATTAGGTAGGTATATAGGCAGGTAGGTAGATGGATAGAATCGGGGATGAGTACATTATGTAAATCTTTGAAGAGATTATTTGTATATATGTATAGACAGACATGCAGGCAGGCAGAGCGAGGAAGAGAGAAAGACAGCGTGAGAGAGATGGATGGATTTATGGATGGACGCATGGGGGACAAATGGGTAGGTGAGTAGTTGGGTGTGTGGATTGGATGCATAGATAGACTGATAGGTTTAGTTTAGAACGTGGAAATCCTTTGATAGCCTACGACCTCCAGTCAAATAATATCACACTTAATCCACTGCCTCATCAGTCTCGCCATGTCTTTTTTTTTTTAACTTTGAAGACAATAAAACTATTGAACTATGACAGAAACACTGGAACTTTCTTTTGAAAAGACAGAAGGTATTGATCAGAATAAAAATGAGAGTATTGCGCAAGCAGCTTAATCATGTTTCACTGAGATCTGGCTTTTGCAAGCAGACGACGCGATGACCTCCATGGCTGATTACAACGATAAATGTTTTTGTTTTTATAAGTTTTTATTGAACTTGTCCTGGTGGTTACCAAGATTCGTGTATTTCTGTTTAGCCAATTTTAACCAACTTGCCAATAACTTATAGAGCTGACATATACTCCACTAGTGGGACCTGTTAACCTGTCTCCTTCGTTGTTCGTTCTCAATCTCCCGCTACCAAGCCATGAACGTTCTAAAACTCCCACTACCAAGTCCTGAACGTTCTCAATCTCCCGCTACCAAGTCCTTGAACGTTCTCAAACTCCCACTACTAAGCCCTGAACGTTCTCAATCTCCCGCTACCAAGCCCTGAACGTTCTCAAACTCCCTCTACCGAGCCCTGAACGTTCTCAAACTCCCTCTACCAAGCCCTGAACGTTCTCAAACTCCCTCTACCAAGCCCTGAACGTTCTCAAACTCCCTCTACCAAGCCCTGAACGTTCTCAAACTCCCTCTACCAAGCCCTGAACGTTCTAAAACTCCCTCTACCAAGCCCTGAACGTTCTCAAACGCCCTCTACCAAGCCATGAACGTTCTCAAACTTCCTCTACCAAGCCCTGAACGTTCTCAAACTCCCTCTACCAAGCCCTGAACGTTCTCAAACTCCCTCTACCAAGCCCTGAACGTTCTCAAACTCCCTCTACCAAGCCATGAACGTTCTCAAACTCCCTCTACCAAGCCATGAACGTTCTCAAACTCCCGCTACTAAATCTCCCTCTTCGATCTTTTCCGCTTAGCCAGTCTGCTCTGTTGTGGCATAATCCAGGATCACCACGCAGAGATGGTGAAGGGTCTGGTCATCTCTGGGTAGATGTCAATGACGCTAGCAGTCAGCTTTGGGTTGTTGGCCGATACAGCTCATGTACTGCTTCGTTAACCTATCAGATTTGATAGATATTAGGCGGGTCTTTCAACAGAACGTTCAGTGGTCTCGAGGTAAGGTGTCAGCCTCGGTGGGCTGAGGTCGCGGGCTCGAATCATGTTGGAGACCGGGATTTCTTTACGTGGATCTTTTGGTAAAAATTCATGTGATCTCTGGAACTCCTGTGTTCAGTGTCGAGCACGACATAAATCCCTTGACAGTTAGAAGTAACATTAACATTAACGACCGTTGCCCAGACAAAATTGAAAAATTATAGTTAAAAAAACTTACCGAAATTATCTGTACCTTCCCCAGGGCCTAGTATGCTGCAGGAAGTTTTCAAATACATGCTACATATAGCCGACGCCTTCGGTTACCTGGCAACAGCCAATAGCATGCCTCTTTAAATACCAGAATTCCAAGTATTCCAAGAATTCAAGAGAATTTACCGAAAAATGTGGTTTCTTTATATTGACTATTTTTTTATACATGAGTTAAAATTTGGTAGCCGGAGATTGAGAACGAATGAAGCCGCCAAGCCAAATTCCACTCACCCATAATCTCTTAACCTCTCTTCATGCTGTTGTTTTAGGATGTGTTGGGGTGGGTTTGTTCGTATAGTAAATAAAAACAATGAAAATGTCTTTGCATACATAAGAGCTTTTACTGAAAAAAAACATAGTATGAAGCTAACGTCTGGTCAGGCAAAACACACTGATCAGACAATGTTAGCCAGGGTCAGGAGAAATATACTGGCCAAGACCCTTACCTGACGGGACGATGAGGTTAACGTCTGGTCAGACAGAACACACTGATCGGACAATGTTAGTCAGGGTCAGGAGAAATATATTGGCCAAGACCCTCACCTGACATCCTCCTTGTTGGTCGTCCTGGAAACAGGCTGATGTCGAGGTCAACAGTCTGGTTAACAAGGTGAGTATCGTCTTGATCCCCGTAGTAGTGAGTGACAAGCAGATGAAGCCAAGCATTGCACAACCGTCTGGAGGACCACGGTCCACTTTATCAGCACGCTCGGGATGTCAGGAAATCTACTGCAATCTGCCACAAGTTCAGTCCGTTTCAGGGCGCACCAAAAGGTTACAAACCCATTGTGAGCATTAGCAACCAACCAACTAACTAACCATAACAAGCATTTGTAAACATATGAATCAGCCAGTCTCAGCTTACATACACCTTCTCCCCTCGCCTTACCTCCGTTGGTGACGCCCATTGTTAGTAGAGAGCAAGCCAAGGACTTGTATTATTTCTCTTGGTCTCTGTAAAAGATATGGATGAGAGAGTAATGGTCGAAGCTCAACGGTGACAGATGGGTATGGCCAGCCTGAGCTCAGTAGCCCAGGGATAATGTTGACTCTAATACAGGGGACAGCAATTCAGTAACAGCGATTCTATTAATAACTTGTGTGCAAGAATGCAAACCAGACATTATCTGTGTCCTTTTTTTCAACAAAATTACTGTGTCTGGCTAATACTGTGTCCATATGTCCACTAGTTTGTGGATGTCTAACACATTGTGTCCACCTGTCCACTAGTTTGTGGATGTCTAACACATTGTGTCCACCTGTCCACTAGTTTGTGGATGTCTAACACACTTTGTCCAGCTGTCCGCTATCTTTTTGATGCCCAACACACATTGTCTATCTGTCCCCTAGCTTGTGGATGCCCAACACACGTTGTCTACCTGTCCACTAGCTTGTGGATGCCCAACACACATTGTCTACCTGTCCACTAGCTTGTGGATGCCCAACACACGTTGTCTACCTGTCCACTAGCTTGTGGATGCCCAACACACATTGTCTACCTGTCCACTAGCTTGTGGATGCCCAACACACGTTGTCTACCTGTCCACTAGCTTGTGGATGCCCAACACACGTTGTCTACCTGTCCACTAGCTTGTAAATAAAGCTTGTAGAAAAAAGGATTGTGGTTTAACCAATTTTGCACCGCCTTCATTATCTCGTTGTCAGCTGCCTTGGGACCATCTTCTACACGCTTTCTTATAACCGAGGTCACTTTGGACAGTTATGTGCGCAGCTCTGTGACTCAATGTTGACTAGCTGGTCGATGTGCTTTTTCATTCTGTCAGTTGCCACGCTTGCGTTACTCGCCGAGGTTCGTCAATGCCGTTTTGTCTTCCCTATTAAAATCTCTCTATCCATTCGTACACTCTCCTCTGACTCAAACAACTGCCTCGACACTGAACGTTCATTCTTCTGTACATCTCAGAAGACCTCACAGCCTCTGACCACACAGAACGAATAACGCCTCTTTGTTCTTCCACTCTGCGTCGGCAGTTGAGCATCCAAGTTGTACGCTACATTGCTCATGCGCACACAACTTGCCCATCACAATCCCTACATGGAGTTTTGCAAAAGAGCCATTTTATGTTCTGAAATACGACTTTCCGATATACATGCTGTAACTTAATGACAGCCACTCGAATATTCTCAAGTCTGCCCATACCATCTCAAATGTATCATTATATATATCATGCTGTTTGTCAGTGATTGATCAACTCTGATGTTATAGCTCAGCGTTGTTTGAATGGCTAATGCTTCCTGTTGCTGTGCGATTGATTTGATTCGTCCCAAGCGAAACTGATGTCTTCCCGTGGCTGATCTTGGTCCTTAATACTAGGTGTGCTATATTTTTTTTTTTAATGTAATGCTCCATAAAGCCAGTGTTTCTAGAATGACTTTCACACAACGTATGTTCATTGAAAATTTATTTGTCAGAAGGTTTTCTAATATACATTGTATTCTTATATAATTTCATCAAATAGAAGGAATTTAACTTTAAAATGTGTACAATACATTTCACAACACTATATACATTAACAGGGGAACTGAGATTCTAGTCCGTTCAGGTGCAACATACTGACCAGACGTCGCGTTAGGATTAGATTCAACATACCGACCTGGACGTCGCATAAGGATTAGATACAACATACTGATCTGGACGTCGCATAAGGATTAAATACAACATACTGACATGGACGTCGCATAAGGATTAGATTCCACGTACTGACCTGGACGTCGCATAAGGATTAGATACAAAATACCGACCTGGACGTCGCATCAGGATTAGATACAACATACTGACCTGGACGTCGCATAAGGATTAGATACAACATACCGACCTGGACGTCGCATCAGGATTAGATACAACATACCGACCTGGACGTCGCGTTAGGCACAGGCACAACATACTGACCAGACGTCGCGTTAGGGACAGGTACAACATACTGACCAGACGTCGCGTTAGGGACAGGTACAACATACTGACCAGACGTTGCGTTAGGATTAGATACAACATACTGACCAGACGTCGCGTTAGGGACAGGTACAACATACTGACCAGACCTCGAGTTAAAGACAGGTACAGCATACGGACCAGACCTCCAGTTAGGGATAGGTACAAGATACTGACCAAACGTCACGTTAAGGACCGTACAACATACTGACCAGACGTCGCGTTAGGGACAGTTACAACATACTGACCAAACGTCGCGTTAGGGACAGGTACAAGATACTGACTAAACGTCGCGTTAAGGACAGGTACAACATACTGACCAGACGTCGCGGCATTGACAGACACAACATACTGGCCAGACGTCGAGTCAGGAACAGGTACAACATACTGACCAGACGTCGCGTTAGGCACAGGCACAACATTCTGAACAAGGACTACGCGTCAGGGTTAGGTAGAACATACTGACAAGACGTCGCGTCAGGGTCAGGCACAATATATTGACCAAGACCACTCTCTCTTTGAAGTAGCTTTTCCCGGAAACAGACTGTTTTCAAAGCAGCCTGACAGACGAGATGTGTATTGATGTGATCCCCGTAGCAGTGACCGTCACGCAGATGAAACCAAGCATAGCACAACCGCATTGAGGACCGCTGCCTACCTTCATCGGCACGCTCAAGATGTGAGGAAAGCTATTGCCACACACCGATTAACGCCCTTTTCAAAAGTGCAAAATTACTCATTATGGACATTAAACAAATACAACATTCACTAATACAGTCGTTCTCAACCTTTTTTCCTTTGTTCTTCCCTTTCCCTTTTGTTCTGAATATGTTCCCCTTTTCCCAAGATATTTCCCCCCTTTCCCAAGATATTTTCCCCCCTTTCCCGAAATAGTTTAACTGAAAACGTGTATTTCAAATTTGTCTCCCCTAATGTGTTAACGTTTGGCGAGTGACGCCCCTTGGCGTTTCTCTGGGGAGACAAATCTCTTAGTTTAAATTATAACATATTTTCTCGGAGCACTTTCTGGTCTATGAATAATTATTTAATTTTGCAGATGAAAATAATGCTGCATGTTCAAGAACCGATTTTGATATGTGACATTCAAAAAAACGTTCTTGAATGTTGCAGATTAAGTTGAGAGGAAATTATAATTCTGCAGATTGTAAAAAAATGGATAGGATGCCACACTTTGCCAAATAGGTGTCCCAATTCGACCTCCCATCCCCCTTCCCCTCCTGGAAACTCCAAAATCCCCCCCCCCCCTCCACCTTGTTGAGAGGCCCTGCACTAATAGATGCTCTCCACAACAGTAACGAGTATCTACACTTCTGTTCTTCAGGCTGTTCAGCGTCTGCGTTGCCATGGTTGGTCTCTTCTGATTTCTTTGTAGTAGTTCCCAATTTCGGAGTGCAGATATTCAAAATGTGTGACCAGATCTACTTCCTCACAACCTACTGTAAATTGATGTTGACATCGTGTGTTGTCTGTGGTCATTATAAATAAATTATGGCAGAGCACCAACAAAAGACAAAAGTGAAAGTCTTGAGAGCCGGTGTTTTTCCTGTGGCTGCGAATCATGGACAATTGACAAAACGTTCAGAAAGAGAATCGAGTTTTTCGAGTCAAAATGTTTAAGAAAAATTACCTGGACGGAGAAAAAGATAAATACAGACATTCGACAACAGTTAAACATAAAAGAGAACTGGTTTATCAATTCCATTTTAGCCAGAAAATTGAAATACTTTGGTCACATCAAGAGACACGACGGTCTTGAGAGAGTAGGGATGGGAGGTATAGTGTCAGGCAAAGGAGGCAGGGGTAGACCGAGCAGACGATGGCACCAAGATATCCAGGAATGTCTGGGTACGACTGTGGCGGAGGCTAGATTTTGGCAAGGGAAAGAGTTTCTATAAAATACATGCTACACGATGATAACACGTCTGTTCTGTAACTATAAACTTGTATAACTAGCAAACTGGGTGCTATACTTTTTGGGCACACATGTCAAAGGCTAGTTAGACGTCATTTACGCCATCCCTCCGTCACCCATATCTAGCATAGTGAATCGTACTGCGTTTCTAGTCGCACGCAAGGAAAGGTTCGGTACTCATTGCTCGCTTTGAGTTCTCTCCCCTTGGACACTGACCAACAAAGCAGCCATTGACGACTTATACGGCACAACAACATTTGAAGAAAAATTGCTGATAATTTATCTTTTAATTAATGACTAAAAATAATATCATAACTGTGGCGGATAGAGCAGCAACGATGGCGCCGTAACTGGCTGCGGCTCTACATTGCTCTGCTGATTTAGTTCATTATAGATGCCGCCAGATCACGGATTGGCCGGAAATTCAACTAATCGACGACTTACAAAAATGTTCACGGAAATATGTTGTTTTTCATTTGCACTTGGTTAATTCGTTCGTTTTGTGTGTTTCTTCCGTCCGATTATCCTGGAATGTACACCAGCTATATGCACGCTTAAGTATGTGTCGCCCTCGCTACAAACAGTGTCAGCTTTGTTGTATGAAATTTAGACACAACTATAATGAACTGCCGCCTGAAGGACTCCATCAGGTGTGTGGCGGCCCAAGACTCACCGTTGTTGTATGGCTGGAGCTGGTACGACAAACTGCAATAACCGTACCTCAACGACCTTCTGGGTTATGGGACTGAGGATAATGATAATGATGATGAGGATGAGGATGATGATGATGATGATGATGAAGATGATGATGATGAGGATGATGATGATGATAATCATGAAAAGGATGATGATGATGATGATGAGGATGATGATGATGATGAGGATGATGATGAGGATGAGGATGATGGTGATGATGATGATGATGATGATGATGAGGTTGATGATCATGATGACAATGATGATGATGATGATGATGATAATGGTGATAATGATGATGGTGATGATGAGGATGATGATGAGGATGATGATGATGATGATCATGATGAGGATGATGATGATGATGAAGATGATGAGGATGGTGATGAGGATAATGATGATGATGATGATGGTGATGAAGATGATGGGGATGATGGTGATGATGAGGATGATGATGATGATGGGGATGAGGATGATGATGATGAGGCTGATGATAAGGAGGAGGAGGATGAGGATGATGAGGATGATGATGAGGTTGATGATGATGATGAGGATGATGATGATAACAATGATGATGATGATGATCATAATGATGATGCTGATAATGATGATGATGAGGATGATGATGATAATGATGATGATAATGATCACGATGATGTTTGATAATGATAATGATGATGATAATAATGATGATGGGGACGATGAGGATGATCATGATGAGGATGATGAGGATGATGAGGATGATGATGATGATGATGAGGATGATGATGACGATAATGAGGATGATGACGATGATGGTGGTGATAAGGATGATGATGATTATGAAGATGATGAGGATGATGTGATGAGGATGATGATGATGATGAGGATGATGATGATGATGGTGGTGATAAGGATGATGATAATGATGAAGATAATGATGATGATGTGATGAGGATGATGATGATGAGTATGATGATGATGATGAGGATGATGATGAGGATGATGAGGATGATGACGATGATGGTGGTGATAAGGATGATGATGATTATGAAGATGATGAGGATGATGATGATGATGATGAAGATGATGATGAAGATGATGAGGATGATGATGATGATGATGATGATGAGGATGCTGATGATGATAATGTAGATGATGATGAGGATGGTGATGAGGATGATGATGAGTATGCTGAGAATGATGATGAGGATGATCATGATGAGGATGATGATGATGATAATAATGATGATGATGATAATGATGATGATAATAATGATGATGATGAGGATGATGATGATAATGATGATGATAATAATGATGATGATGAGGATGATGATGATAATAATGATGATGAGGATGATGATGATAATAATGATGATGATAATAATGATAATAATGATGATGATAATAATGATGATAATAATAATGATAATAATGATGATGATAATAATGATGATGATCATAATGATGATGATGAACATGATGATGATGATAATAATGATGATGATGATCATAATGATGATGATGATGATGATGATGATGATAATGATGATGATGGGGATTAGGATAATGATGATGATGAGGATGATGAGGAAGATGATGATGAGGATGAACTGTAAAATAATAGATTTTAAGAGTTTCTCTTCTTCCTTCTTTGAATGCAGTTCAAACCACATCCCCTGGCCGTGAAACTACTATTCGATACCTCGATGACAACCCACCTACCCCCTCATTCACATCCTATATTGATTGCCTTGCGTCAACTCTGATGTAAATATAAACTATACAAATGAAATAGTTTAAAGGTCTACAGCTGGTCGGACTTAGTACTCGAGGACTTGTGAAATAGCCTTTGGAACACCTCAACAAAGTTACTAAAAGCGGTTTTCTGATTGGTAGTCACATGTGGCGATAAAAGAAATAACAGCACCACGTCGATGTACAAATAATATTGTATTGGATTTTGTTTATTAGATTATTATTATTATTATTATTATGATTAGTAGTAGTAGTAGCAACAGAAGTAGTAGTAGTGGTAGTAGTAGTTCTTGTAGTAGTAGAAGTAACAGTAGTGGTAGTGATAGTGACGATAGTAGTAGTAGTAGTAGTAGTAACAGCAGTAGTAGTAGTTATTGTAGTAGCAGTAGTAACAATAGTAATAGGGATAGTAGTAGTAGTAGTAGTAGTAGTAGTAGTAGTAGTAGTATTAGTAACTGTAGTGGTAGTGGTCGTAGTAATAGTATTAGCGGTAGTAGTAACTGTAGTAGTGGTAATAGTAGTAGTAGTAGTAATAGTAGTAGTTATTGTAGTAGCAGTAGTAACAGTAGCAGCAGTAATATAATTATTAATGTAACTATTAGTATTGTTACTCGTGTTATTATTCAATCAATCAAGTAATCAGTCAAAATTACGTATGTTCCCTGTGGAGCATAGGTCATCAGCAAGTACATGAGAAGCTACATAACGTCGACCTGAATACATCTGTAGACGTTTGTGTGGCTTACATTTGCTTAGGAATTTGGTAGCTACCCCCACACTCCTGAGTCGTCTCTTACGAAGACAAACAACTAAGTTAGTCAGTCAGTCTGTCTTATACTTGACACGACTAAGTCAGTCGATTAGACAGTCATATACTTAACATTCCAGGGTAGAAGAGACACGACTAAGTTAGTCAGTCAGATAGTCAATATTGCCTTTACTTAGTATTCCAGGATAGAAGATAAGCGACTAAGTTAGTCAGTCAGAAAGCCAATGTTGCCTATACTTAGCATTCCATGGTAGAAGAGAAGCGACTAAGTTAGTCATTCATATAGTCAATGTTGCATTTACTTAGCATTCCATGGTAGAAGAAAAGCGACTAAGTTAGTCAGTCAGATAGTCAATGTTGCACTTACTTAGTATTCCAGGATAGAAGAGGAGCGACTAAGTTAGTCAGTCAGATAGTCAATGTTACACTTACTTAGTATTCCAGGATAGAAGAGGAGCGACTAAGTTAGTCAGTCAGATAGTCAATGTTGCATTTACTTAGCAGTCCAGGGTAGAAGAGAAGCGAGTTAGTCAGTCAGTTAATCAATTATACTTTTCCAAAGGCGTATCGCACATCATCTCTGCATCTCGTATGCGGGCGCCCACGGCCTGTTGCAGTTGTATGGCCACCAAAAAGACACCTTCCACGCCCGTCTATCGTCAGTCATGCAGACCACATGGCCGACCCGTCTATCGTCAGTCATGCGGACCACATGGCCCGTATTGATGATGAGTCGAGAACATCCCGGAGCTTGATGTCGGTTGTGGTCTCCTGGGGAGATAGTTGGGCCAGTGGTGATCCATTGCTCTCTCGGTAGTGCAAAGCCTCTTTATGTTTGACTTGCGTAGACTCCAAACCTCACACCCATGTACCATTATTTTTTCTATCCCTTGGAAAACCAACCACCTGTTGCCTTGTCTTGTCGTATCCACTTGTACCGTGAGGCGCCGCGGGGAGCCGTAGTTTTCTGTCCACGACCAGACACCTCGTTGAATTAGTCGTCATCTCATGGCGATTTAGAATATCCGCAACATTTTCTATCCATGTAGTTCTCGATCTGCGTCCGTTGCGAAAACCAGATCGCCGTGCGATATAGGAGCACAGGGGTAGTTGGTCAGGTTACATTCTCTTTAGATGGCCGAGCCACTTGATTGTCTACTCGTCAATGTATTCAGTGCAAGGTCTTGCTTCAACTATTTTGACATCTTCATTGCGCATTCTGTCTCTCCTTGTTACGTTGCTTATTTTCCTGAAGTATCTTATCTGACATGTCGTTATCTTTCTCTCTAGAGATTTATGAAGTCCACGTTTGGCGCTAAAAACAGAGAGTTGGCATGACTATACCGTTGATCAGCAGTTATTTTATGGACATGTTTATGCTAAAGTCTTTCAATAATGGTGACAGCTGGTATACAATTGCATTTGCTTTTTAGCACCTGATCTGAATCTCTCTGTCTAAACCTCCATCCTGTGTGAAAACACTGCCCAAGTACTTGAACCCCTGCACTTGTTTGATCTCGTCCCGTTGACCATAATGTTCATGTTTTCGGGCGATCTGCATAGTTTCTGTTTTGGATGTGTTAATTTTCATACTGTATCTCTCACATACAGAGTTGAGTGCAGTCAAATGTTGCTGCAGAATGTCTTCACTTTCGTAAAGTAGACATTGATCTCCTGTTTGTGTGTCTTATTCAGTTCAAGTGCCATCTCCGCATGGAAGGTCGGCTGCAATGGATCTCCAGTGTACTCTATCTCTTACCATAATGATGCCATCTGACAGTTTTTTTCCAGTCCATCTTCTGATGTTATTCACCCATTCATAACGTTGCCTGCCTCTTGAACGTCTGCCTTCCACCCTACCCTCTAGTATGGCCTTCAACAATGAGGTATATGCTGTTATCTGACCACGTAACTGTATAACCCTGATTTCGGTCATTAATTCTCTTTTCACCCTCAACTTTTTCGATACCTCCACATTTGTTTTCTTCTCTTTTCAAGTCTGTCTTATTGTAGTATTATATGTTGGGCATTGCCAGAGCATCATGTCAAGTCAGTTGATAGTTTGATACTCGTCGTGCATGTAATCTGTGTGAATGGGATAGGGAACAAATCCGTGAGTTTGAGCACCGCCTACTTTTGTTAGGCCGACTGACTCACCGGAAAACCCCATGAAACGCACATTCCGTCGACTAAATAACGGAACTAAAATGTGCCAAAATTGATAATCAATCCATGCTTCCCACAGAGAAATAAAACATTCACCCTACAAAACACAATAAATCACTGTTGAGAGATTCCTTTCAAAAGATCCTGCATTGAAACCAACTAGACATCTATTTGTGTTTCCCGAATATGCTATTATAGTTACACTGATAGTTGAAACATACAAGTTACGTTATTAAGTCAGCCTTGGAATGTGACGTTTCAAAGGGATTTCTCCGGGAGTCAGAATGTTTGTATCTATATTAGTCTGTGGTTTGAGAGTCATCTGCCATAGATGGTATTACCATTAACCTATAGCTAAAACCGTCAAGCATCTCTCTCTCCTCCCCCCTCCCTCCTTTTTCCATCTATTTATACCTTAGTGCTTTCATCTTCTAAAATGAACAGAAAAACAAAGTTAAACCTCAATGCCAGTAACATGTAAAGACAGTAGTGAACCAGCAACGATCGCTAAAACAAATACATTTTAATCACATTGTTCTTCTCTTCCAGGTAAACGGAAAATTGGAAGCCAGTAACAGGTTGTTGTTTTTGTTCTTGATTAACTTGGTCTGCCGAACTGTTCGCTTGTTAGCAGTCAATGCCAAGTTAAAGAATTCCCAGAAGCTTCGTAGAGAATGAGTGGATCGTATATGTCTTCTCTCTTTCTCCTTCTCGTTCGCCATGTTTTCTACTGTGACGTCTACGCCTAAAGTCCAGTTTTCTGGTTAAAGGTTGATGTAGTGGACAGTTCTAGAAAACTTTAAGGCTTCCAAACAGCTTTATGTGGAGGTGCGTCTCCACGGGCCAATGCTCAATACACAATTGGCTAAGCATATAACAGTCCTTCAGGATATTTTCGGATGTCTCCGTGGCTGATATGTCTGTTGTCTCATTTCCTGGTTTGCGATAGTAAAATTGTATACTCTGTTGCACTACCCTTGTCTTGGTTTTTAGTTCCTCCAAGGCTTTCTTAACCCTTTACATTCCATTTGTCCATTGTATTTAGCTAGAGTAGCATATCACTTAGTCCGATGTATCTGAAGTCACATATCAACCATATTCTGGTATTTAGATAAATGTGATCTATAAACAAAAGCTGTATGTGTTAATTTTAAAATCATAATTTTAGTTGTAATTACTTATTTCTGTTATCCATGAAACACACTCAGTTGCTGTTCTTGTTTTGAACATTCAGACTAACGTCTTGTAAATTCGGTTGTAAATTGGACTGTAAAGGGTTAAGCTCCGGCAGTTTATCACTATTGAACGTATTATGGATTGTTTTGATGCCAGGCAATAGCTTGACCGTCTGTGGGGGAGTCAAGCAGCATTGTTGCATTGTCTCATTTGGATGGGTCCAGTAGCGATCGTCAGCTTGGTGTGCAGGGTCCAACTTAAGTTTTTGTTAAGTCCCATGTATTCCGTATTATATTGGAAGATTATGCTCTGTTGTAGTTTGTTTATATCATTTTAGTTTAGGTGTGTCATTTCTTCATATATGGTACGCCCAGGTAGACCCCTCCGTCCACCGACGAGAGCAACATGTCAAGACAGTAATGAACAACGAACGATGGCTAAAACAAATACAAAATACACATTTCTTCTCTTCACAAATAAAGAGAAACAACGATAAAAATGTCCTGGGAGTTAGATAAAGAGGTGAGGAATTCTGAGTCAGTGACACGTGCAAGCACGCCCCTCGTGAGTATTGATCTGAGTGGCAAGCTCAGTGGTTCACACGAGAGTGGCTGTAGTACCCTCACCTCCCCCCTCATCGCTTTCTCCTCCTCCTCTTCCCGTCACTTTCTGTCCGAGCTTGAGTTGTACAAGGACATCAACTCTGCGCATGCGTGCTGTTGCTGTCACGGAAACCAGTAGTAGTCAGTGTGTCATGTCGTGCCTATAGATTCGCTAGTTGAGAGAGCCTGACAAACTTAGTGTTAGTGTTTGTAGATGTTAACATTCAGAACCAGGAGACCTCGTTAGCTGTGAAACTCGAACCGAATGAGTCAAGGATGCCAAAGTAAGCACTGCCGTGGTTTTCTCTCACTCTGGTAAGCATCACGCTTTGTTGTCAGACTCTGTACTTCTATCGGCATCCACATTTACTTTACATTTAGTTGTTCTTACTGCAATGAACCTTATCTTTATTGCTACATTTGGTGTTCTAACCTCTGCAACATTTTGTATTCCTCAATCAAATATTGGGTATAATTTCTAGAACTTTCGTTCACATCAAGGACGGTTATTACACGTCAAGCATACTCTTGATCTATGATTTTGGCGCAGTGTGCTAACCATGACTTGGAGAGGCTTCTACTGTTGAGGGGCTAATGAGAAAGACTAACGTCTGGTCAGGCAAAATATACTGATAAGACATGTTAGTCAGGGTCAGGTAAAATATACTGACCAAAACCCTCACCTCAGCTTCCTCGTAGTCCTCGCTTGAAATATGCTGTTTTCGTGGAAGCCTGGATAACAAGGTGGGAGATTAATGTGGTGCTCGTAGTAGCGACACGCAAATGAAGCCAAGTATAGCTCAACCGCTTGGAGGACTCCGGTCCATCTTCATCATCACGATGTGAGGAGAGTTACTGCAACCCGTCACTTAACGTCCTGTTCAGGGCGCACAAAAGAGTAAACCTACTCATTGTAGGCATTCAATATAATAACCGTAGAGGAGTTAGATATCACTGCTAGATGCCTCTTACAACATGTACTCAGTGTGGTAGTGTCCCTATCTAATCGTCTCTGTCACACGTAGACCTCTCCCTAGCCGGGGACCCACTTTGGCTTCTCCACATTGTATGACCCCAGACACAAGGCGTTGCTGGCCGTAGTGTCAAAGGTTGCAACTATACAATCTCCGTAGACTAAATACCTTTTTATGTTGTTTTTCTCATCCTGCATTCAATCGCTGTTATCATTATTGTTTGTAAGTCAGTGGTATTTCCACTAATGCCATTGAGCGGTATGAAGAGCTTTAGTCGTCTGTCCTGCGCCAAGTGCTGTGCGTCGGTCGTTGTTAGCCTGTGTCGTTTTTTTGTTTTGTTGCCCTCACTAGTTTCTACTGGCGGAGATGTTATATCGCCCATTCCACCCCAGACCGTAGTCCATTGGTCGATATCAGGACGCATAAACCAGTGCTTGGATGCATGTGTTGTTGTTGTTGTTGCTTTAATGTTTGCCTCACTAGTTTCTACTGGCGGAGGCGCGTCATTTTCCACTCCAGACCGTAGTCCATTGGGCGATATCAGGACGCATAAACCAGTGCTTGGATGCATGTATGCGTCTGCCGCGCGGACGTTCTCCTGCCCTGTAGTCAAAGCTACCAGCGAAATTCATCATGAAATGACCGAACCGGCGTAATTTTTTGTTGTTGTGTGTATGCATGTGCCAGGAAATGTACCTTTCACAAGACGTAGTGCCAACCATCCTTCAAATGTTTTCTTTTCGCTTCTGTCCTGGTAACATCGATGACCTTCCTCAAACACTTCATTTCACACGTCGGAATCCTGCTCTCACGCGCCTTGGACAGGAGTCATGTTTGACACTGGTAGCCATATTCGGTAGTAACGTCCTGCTTATCAGCTGTTGCTTTGTTGCCAAACTAATACTCTGGTGCCTCAGCAGTGGTGACAGCTGGTAAATAATAGCAGATATCTTCTGACACCTGGTCTTGATTTCCCTGTAGAGCCAGTCGTGTGCCAATAATATATTGCCCAAATAGCTGAATACATAAGCATGCTTATTGTTCTCTGCCCGTTTCATAGTCCTAATATTTTATATTTTAGTAACTGCTGTCATATCTAACCTCACACAATCTGTGCTCTGCTGGTTTTACTGCTGTGCTCTGCATTAGTGATCCCATCAGGGCCATGACTACTGCTGGGGTGGGCCAGCACGGACCCGGGGCTCCAGCATTACCTCCGCAACACAGTTGTCGGAAGGGACCGACCCTTTATTCCTTAAAGTCAGTTTGCGCACCTGTGTACACGTGCGTGTATGTGTACGTAAATCTGTACGTGTATGTATGTGTGTGAAATACAGCCAGTGAGCGTATACATGAGTGTAGTGCATATGTATGTTTATGTTAACGTGTGTCATGTGTGTATGTGTGGTGAATCCTTGCATGTGTGTGTGTGTATGTATATATGTGAGTGTTAAATATTAGACTATGAGCGTATCTTGAATGTGTGTGTATGCGTGGATGTGTATGTTAAATATTACATACAATGACCGGTAATTGATTACGTGCGTGAAGTGTATGTATATGTGTGCGTATGTGTGTATGCATGTATGTATGTGTAGATATTCATGTTAAGTATTATATCATACGAACACATATTGACTGCTAATATGGGGTCTATTGTAATATGAACAACCGGTTTAATAAATACAACTGGGGCCTATTTTAATATAGTTGTACCACTGGCCCACACCAGCACGGGTATATACATACATTGGTCCATTCAACACTGGCCCAAAAATACTACTAGTCCATAAACTACTCGTCTATAACAACAATACTACATACTAAAACCGGTCCATACCAACGATGGTCCATACTAAAACTGGTCCATACCAACGATGGTCCATACTAAAACTGATCCATACCAACGATGGTCCATACTAAAACTGGTCCATACCAACGATGGTCCATACTAAAACTTTAAAACGCTAAAACTAAAAGCGCTTTAAAGACACACTTGAAACGTCTTTGTAATTTTCAGCATAAACCTCGAAACATGGGAAGATGCTGCAAAGGACCGTTCAACCTGTAGATACCAGTGTGCTTGCACCAACCTTGTTCAGCATGCTATTATCTGCTATGCTGACTGATGCTTTCAGAGATAAAGACATAGGAATCAACATAAGATATCATATAGATGGTCAGCTATTTAACCTAAGTTGGCTTCAAGCAAAAACTAAGATCAAGACACACACCAACTGAGATTTTCTGTTTGCTGACGATTGTTCTCTGTACGCTGTCACAGAGGCTTATCTGCAGAAAAGCGGGGATAATATCTCCTTAGCGTGTTTTAACTTTGGACTTAACAACAATACAGAGAAAACTGAAATAATGTACCAGCCAGCTCCTGGCAAAACGTATACTAAGCTAATCGTCAAAATCAAGGGTGTAAAACTAAATAGATTCACATACCTCGGTAGTACACTCTTTCAGAATGTAGTCATGGATGATGAGATGAACGTCGGAATCGCCAAAGCCAGCGCAACATTTGGCAGACTACACTCAAACGTCTGGCGTCGAAATGGCATCAGCCTACAGACGAAGTTGAAGGTGTAGAGAGCAGTGGTGGTCCCAGTGTTGCTACATGGAAGCGAAACATGGACTGTATGCAGACGTCACGCGAAGAAGCTGAATCACTTTCACACACTTTGTCTCAGGAAGGTGATGAATGTCAAATGGCAAGACAGGGTCCCGGACACCTTGGTTCTTGAGAGACCTGGTATACTTAACATTGATACCATCATGAGGCAATCACAGATTCGCTGGGCGGGTCATGTTGGTCGCATGCCAGACTATCGGTTTCCATAAATAATCTTCTGTGGCTAGATGCAGAAGAGCGAACGCTCACAAGGAGACCCAAAAAAAAAGCGCTTTAAAGACACACTAAAAACGTCTTTAAAAGCCCTCAGCATAAACCTCGAAACATGGGAAGATGCTGTAACAGACCGTACAGTCTGGCGTACAGCTCTCCGCAGTGTCATGCAAGGCTTCTAAAAAGACTGCAACAGAACAACGGAGACACGCAAGAAAAGGCCGTGAAATATCAGTTTCGCGTAGCGAACTTTCCATGCCCTCACTGCCTGAGAGTATGCAGATCCCAAATCGGACTTGTCAGCCATCTTCGCACCCATCCACAACCAGGAATTACAGAATACTTTACTGGAAGGACTGGCTAAAATGAAAAAAGGTAAGGTCCTTATCACGCGTGATGGACGAACAATCAACATCGTCCATACCAACGTTAGTCCATACTAAAACTGGTCCAAACTATAGATGGCCCATACTAAAACTAGTCCAAACTATAGATGGCCCATACTACAACTAGTCCAAACTATAGATGGCCCATACTAAAACTAGTCCAAACTATAGATGGTCCATACTAAAACTGGTCCAAACTATTGATGGCCCATACTAAAAACTGGTCCAAACTATAGATGGCCCATACTAAAACAGGCCAGTTCACTAATACTGACAATAATAGGTATGCGACTATTTGTCTGCAGTTCATGAGTCATGAGTTTGGCGATCACTATAAACATGTGGCTAGGTAATCGATATCAGACGTTCGTATCAATGAATAAACACGTCCAGAAAGAGAGATGGTGCCAAATCGTGCGCAGGGAATATTTTCTAAGTAGCTTCATTATCCCAGTAATTGCAATGCTCCCAGCGGAAGGTAAGGTGACGGGAGACCCTGCCGTCAGGGATCAAGTGCACTACGTCACATATTTTTATGGGGTGGGGGGCACACAAGTGCCCTCCCATACAGCTGCCCTCTAACACACAGGTGTCCTCCCATACAGGTGTCCTCTCTCACCCCAGTGCCCTCTCTCACCCCAGTGCCCTCTCTCACCCCAATGCCCTCTCTCACCCCAATGCCCTCTCTCACCCCAATGCCCTCTCCCACCCCAGTGTCATCTCTCACCCCAGTGTCCTCTCCCACCCCAGTGCCCTCTCCCACCACAGTGCCTTTCCCACCACAGTGCCTTTCCTACCCCAGTGCCCTCTCCCACGCCAGTGCCCTCTCTCACGCCAGTGCCCTCTCTCACCCCAGTACTCTCTCTCACCCCATTGTCCTCTCCCACCCAGTGCCCTCTCTCACACCCTCTCTCATCCCAGTGCCCTCTCAACCCCAGTGCCCCCTCTCACACTCTCTCTCACCCCAGTGCCCTCTTCCACCCCAGTGCCCTCTTCCACCCCAGTGCCCTCTCCCACCCAGTACACTCGCCCACACCCTCTTCTACACCAGTGCCCTCTCCACACATTCTCCAGTGCCCTCTCCAACTTTGGTGCCCTCTCCAACACCAGTGCCCTCTCCACACCCTCTTCCATACCAGTGCGCTCTCCCCCACCAGTGCCCTCTCCAACATCAGTGCCCTCTCCACACCCTCTCCAGTGACTTCTCCCACACCAGTGCCCTCTCCCACCCCAGTGCACTCTCCCACCCCAGTGCCCTATCCCACCCCAGTGCCCTCTTCCACCCCAGTGCCCTCTCCCACCCCAGTGCCCTCTCCCACACCCTCTTCCACACCAGTGCCCTCTCCACATATTCTCCAGTGCCCTTTACCACACTGGTGCCCTCTCCCACACTGGTGCCCTCTCCCACACTGGTGCCCTCTCCCACACTGGTGCCCTCTCTCACACTGGTGCCCTCTCCCACACTGGTGCCCTCTCTCCCACCCTGGTGCCCTCTCCAACACCAGTGCCCTCTCCCACACTGGTGCCCTCTCCCACACTGGTGCCCTCTCCCAAACTGGTGCCTTCTCCAACACCAGTGCCCACTCCACACCCTCTCCAGTGCCCTCTCCAACACCAGTGCCCTCTCCACACCCTCTCCAGTGCCCTTCTCACCAGTGCCTTTCCCCTACCAGTGCCCTTTCCCCTACCAGTGCCCTCTCCTACACTGGTGCCCTCTCCCACACTGGTGCCCTCTCCCACACTGGTGCCCTCTGCCAAACTGGTGCCCTCTCCACACCCTCTCCAGTGCCCTCTCCCACACTGGTGCCCTCTCCCAAACTGGTGCCTTCTCCAACACCAGTGCCCTCTCCACACCCTCTCCCGTGCCCTCTCCCACACTGGTGCCCTCTCCAACACCAGTGCCCTCTCCCACACTGGTGCCCTCTCCCACACTGGTGCCCTTTCCAACACCAGTGCCCTTTCCAACACCGGTGCCCTCTCCAACAGTGGCACATTCTCCCACACCGGTGCCCTCTCCCACACCAGTGTCCTCTCCCATCCACTCACATGCCCTCTCCCACACCTTCTCCCATGCTCTATCCCACACTGTTGTCCTCTCCCACACTGGTCTCCCACACTGGTGCACTCTCCCACACCAGTGCTCTCTCCCACACCCTCTCTCTCACACCCTCTCCCACACCATCTCTCCCACACCATCTCTCCCACACCATCTCTCTCACACTCTCTCTCACACACCCTCTCTCACACCAGTACCCTCTCCCAACCCTCTCTCCCACACCCTCTTTCACACTGGTGTCCTCTCCCACACCTGTGCCCTCTCCCACTCCTGTGCCCTCTCTCAAACCCTCTCCCACACCGGTGCCCTCTGCAGCACCCTCTCTCACACTGGTGCCCTCTCCCATACCCTCTCCTACACATGTGTCCTCTCTCACACCGGTGCCCTCTCCCATACCCTCTCCCACACATGTGCCCTCCCACACCTGTGCCCTCCCACACCTGAGCCCTCTCACACCTGTGCCCTCTCCCACACTGGTACCCTCTCTCACACCTGTGCCTGCTCCCACACATGTGCCCTCTCTCACACCTGTGCCCTCTCCCAAACTGGTGTCCTCTCTCAAACTGGTGCACCCTTCCACATTGGTGCCCTCCCTCACACTGGTGCCCTCCCTCACACTGGTGCCCTCCCTCACACCGGTGCCCTCCCTCACACCAGTGCCCTGCCTCACACTGGTGCCCTCCCTCACACTGGTGGCCTCTCCCACACAGGTTACCCGTGTGACATGTAACTTTAATCTGTCGATTGACGTCACGAAAAAGCCAAGCCCTTTATTTCCACAAATGCATGAGTAGCGATACCTTGACTAGTAAGAGTCACAGGAATATAATAGAAGATATATAAATCATAAGTCGGCAGTTCGAATCCTGCTCGTTGCAAATTGTTACTTCTTTTAAATAATAACAATAATGTTCTTCCGACATCTAAGGCCTGGTACGATCGGTCGTCACTACCATGTCTATCTGCTGAGGCTTGTAGCGAAACCTCGACCAGGTCTGAATGGGAGACTGCTACATGTTGGACCCATGTAGAACGGGGGCGGCTCCTCTGGCCCGTCGGTGGGAAACCACTGTTACATGTAATTGAATTAAAAGTTTCTCTTAAAGTTGTATGGTAAAACCTGTTCATTTTTGTTTCGTTTAATTTTGAAGAAAATGTAACTCATTATTGACGAGTTATTGCTAATTGTAAGTATACGCTAGACATGGCTTCATTTGTACTCGATATTCTAAGTTCAGGTAAGACACAGGTAAACTCCTACTTGGCAGCAGGCATCACTGGTAGAGATTCCGTGTTTAGGACTTCATATACAAGGGTAAACTTTTTGAGATGTAGGAATCAACAGTTACTTTCCTCGCGGAGTAATTTTATCCGAAATGTTATTCAAATAACGATGTACGGACGGGTAGACACAGAATGTGTCATGACCTGGACGCCATTCCAGTACCCTTACTACTTCATTTATTTATTTTTGTCTCGTATGCGAAGACAAGGGCCGTTCTAACAGACAAGCAGGCAAATTAATATAATCATCAATTACGAAATAATCGAACAAGCCTCGAAGTTTATTTAGTTAGGGCAAACCATAACAGACGATATCATCAATGAGACGGAAATTAAGACAAGGATTACATTTGCAAGAAGGACCTTCAGTGAAAAACACAAATTGCTCAACCTAAAAGAATATCAGGATAGAACTGAGGAAATGAAAAATCACTATTCATTCATTTAAAACTATTCTGTTTGGGGCTGAAACGTGGACTGATCAAGAATGAAAACAGGTTAGAAGCGTTTGAAATGTGGTGCTACCGTGGAATGGAAAGAGTGAGTTGGGCAGAGAAAAGATCAAACGACAATGTCCCAACTGAGGTATCCACACAAAGACAAATATTGAAAATGATACAGAAAGGAGAAAAAGCACTAAAAGTCGTACCCTGACCGGCTGGAGGCGCAGAAGAGGCCGTCCACAAACAGTATGGCTCCAGCAATTAGCAGCCTCCTTTTCCGCTCTCGACAAGGCCCAGAACCACGACACAGCTGTGGGTCATGGATGTGCCCGACCTCTCCCCTGGACGAGGCCCAGAACCAGGACACATCTGTGGGTCATGGATGTGGCCGACCTCCCCCCTGGACGAGGCCCAGAACCAGGACACAGCTGTAGGTCATGGATGTGGCCGACCTCCGCCCTGAACGAAGCCCAGAACCAGGATACAGCTGTGGGTCATGGATGTGGTCGACCTCCGCCCTGGACGAAGCCCAGAACCAGGACACAGCTGTGGGTCATGGATGTGGCCGACCTCCGCCCTGGACGAAGCCCAGAACCAGGACACAGCTGTAGGTCATGGATGTGGCCGATGGACGCAATTGGCCTCAGACGCCTAAGCGAACATTATTATTATTATTATTATTATTATTATTATTATTATTATTATTATATTGGCTGGGACACAATATGAGACATGAAAGTCTTATTAAAAAAATACTACAGCGCATGTTTCGGGGAAAAGAGGAAGGGGTGACCGAGAGTGACCTTTACATCTCAGACATGCATTAACATTAAAGTAGGAACGTGCTGGAAGGATGAGAGTCGCAGAGAATACGGACCAATGACAACCATCCAACCTTACAACCAGTCTTAGGACTGATCAACGAGATGATAGAGTCAAAGGGAGACACACTCAGACAACCGTCCAACCTTACAACCAGTCTTAGGACTGATCAACGAGATGATAGAGTCAAAGGGAGACACACTCAGACAACCGTCCAACCTTACAACCAGTCTTAGGACTGATCAACGAGATGATAGAGTCAAAGGGAGACACACTCAGACAACCGTCCAACCTTACAACCAGTTTTAGGACTGATCAACGAGATGATAGAGTCAAAGGGAGACACACTCAGACAACCGTCCAACCTTACAACCAGTCTTAGGACTGATCAACGAGATGATAGGGTCAAAGGGAGACACACTCAGACAACCGTCCAACCGTCCAACCAGTCTTAGGACTGATCAACGAGATGATAGGGTCAAAGGGAGACACACTCAGACAACCGTCCAACCAGTCTTAGGACTGATCAACGAGATGATAGGGTCAAAGGGAGACACACTCAGACAACCGTCCAACCTTACAACCAGTCTTAGGACTGATCAACGAGATGATAGGGTCAAAGGGAGACACACTCAGACAACCGTCCAACCGTCCAACCAGTCTTAGGACTGATCAACGAGATGATAGGGTCAAAGGGAGACACACTCAGACAACCGTCCAACCGTCCAACCAGTCTTAGGACTGATCAACGAGATGATAGGGTCAAAGGGAGACACACTCAGACAACCGTCCAACCTTACAACCAGTCTTAGGACTGATCAACGAGATGATAGGGTCAAAGGGAGACACACTCAGACAACCGTCCAACCGTCCAACCAGTCTTAGGACTGATCAACGAGATGATAGGGTCAAAGGGAGACACACTCAGACAACCGTCCAACCGTCCAACCAGTCTTAGGACTGATCAACGAGATGATAGGGTCAAAGGGAGACACACTCAGACAACCGTCCAACCTTACAACCAGTCTTAGGACTGATCAACGAGATGATAGGGTCAAAGGGAGACACACTCAGACAACCGTCCAACCTTACAACCAGTCTTAGGACTGATCAACGAGATGATAGGGTCAAAGGGAGACACACTCAGACAACCGTCCAACCTTACAACCAGTCTTAGGACTGATCAACGAGATGATAGAGTCAAAGGGAGACACACTCAGACAACCATCCAACCTTACAACCAGTCTTAGGACTGATCAACGAGATGATAGGGTCAAAGGGAGACACACTCAGACAACCGTCCAACCTTACAACCAGTCTTAGGACTGATCAACGAGATGATAGAGTCAAAGGGAGACACACTCAGACAACCATCCAACCTTACAACCAGTCTTAGGACTGATCAACGAGATGATAGGGTCAAAGGGAGACACACTCAGACAACCGTCCAACCTTACAACCAGTCTTAGGACTGATCAACGAGATGATAGAGTCAAAGGGAGACACACTCAGACAACCGTCCAACCTTACAACCAGTCTTAGGACTGATCAACGAGATGATAGAGTCAAAGGGAGACACACTCAGACAACCGTCCAACCTTACAACCAGTCTTAGGACTGATCAACGAGATGATAGAGTCAAATGGAGACACACTCAGACAACCGTCCAACCTTACAACCAGTCTTAGGACTTATCAACGAGATGATAGAGTCAAATGCACACATGCTCAGACAACCTTACAACCAGTCTTAGGTCTGATCAACCAAATGATAGGGTCAAAGGTAGACATGCTCAGACAACCTTACAACCAGTCTTAGGACTGATCAACGAGATGATAGGGTCAAAGGGAGACACACTCAGACAACCGTCCAACCTTACAACCAGTCTTAGGACTGATCAACCAAATGATAGGGTCAAATACAGAGACATGCTCAGACAACCTTACAACCAGTCTTAGGACTGATCAACCAGGGGATGATGCGAGTTCTCTGGGGTATCGACTAGATGGTACAGGAGGTTTGTCTGAACGTCAATGTTGGCAGGTCAGACCAGGTCATCCCGTAGCCAGTGAGGTCGTTAGGGGACAAATGAAGACTTACCCACAGCGCACGCCGTGCCTCTCTGCCAGCGGCCGCTGCCTGTATCTACTCTGTTCGGAGATTGGTCCATTCCATTTATCTTGTCCTCCCATCTCTTTCTGGGACGACCTCTTCGTCGTCTGCCCTGCACCTTTCCTTGCAGGATCGTATTTGCAAGACCATTTGATCTCGATGCGTGCCCGTACCAAGACCATTTGATCTCGATGTGTGCCCGTACCAAGACCATTTGATCTCGATGTGTGCCCGTACCAAGACCATTTGATCTCGATGTGTGCCCGTACCAAGACCATTTGATCTCGATGTGTGCCCGTACCAAGACCATTTGATAACGATGTGTGCCCGTACCAAGACCATTTGATCTCGATGTGTGCCCGTACCAAGACCATTTGATCTCGATGTGTGCCCGTACCAAGACCATTTGATCTCAATGTGTGCCCGTACCAAGACCATTTGATCTCGATGTGTGCCCGTACCAAGACCATTTGATCTCGATGTGTGCCCGTACCAAGACCATTTGATCTCGATGTGTGCCCGTACCAAGACCATTTGATCTCGATGTGTGCCCGTACCAAGACCATTTGATCTCGATGTGTGCCCGTACCAAGACCATTTGATCTCGATGTGTGCCCGTACCAAGACCATTTGATCTCGATGCGTGCCCGTACCAAGACCATTTGATCTCGATGTGTGCCCGTACCAAGACCATTTGATCTCGATGTGTGCCCGTACCAAGACCATTTGATCTCGATGTGTGCCCGTACGAAGCGAGTTTCAATCAAGGTTGTACTCAAACGTATAAAAAGCGGGAAGCCCTGTGAACACAATTGGCGCAATATACATTCCCTTGCAAATTCTACACGATAACAGAAAACAAAACAGACAGGCAGGTATAAGCTGTGTAAGGTCAAATGCACAAACACGCGCACCTTCGACGAAAAACGTCGCAATCAGCTGATAGACATACAGGAACAACACACATTAAACAACTATTTAGAACAATCGCTGAGAATCAAACACATACCAAATGGAAAACACAGAAGACAAAAGAAATGACACGTAAAATGTGTTTACACACGTGTTGTTTTGTTTAGTTTATCCAAAACTCATGAAGGAAATTACAAAAACAACTTATCGCGTCTTCTATAGCTGACTCTTACCTGTTCCTCGTGCAAGTATGTACTTAATATTCCTCACATGTCCGGACAGCCCCTCTTAATTATTCTATTCGAATCAATTGTGCCAAGTAATAATAATGTTGCTGTTGTCGATGTTGTTGATGTCGTTGTTGTGAATACCCACAATGATTAAGTTAACTCCTTTGGGCAGCCTAAAAGGGCCTCATTTCACCTAATCCCGAGCGTGCTGATGAAGACAGACCGGAGCCCGCCATGCCATTGTGCTCAACTTAACGTCTTTATATGGTTTATAAGACTCTACAAAGTCTGTATACAACCAATCACATTTAGTTTTACTTGCTCTATAAACTTTGCGCATCCAATCTATTCTTGAGTGCATTATTTGTCCCTGTCTTCACTACTGCGGCAATGCATTCCAAGTATTCACCACTCTCTGTCTAATATTTACTCACATCTAATCTGGACCTATTTAATATCTAATCTGCTGTATGCTTGGCTTCTTCTGCGTATCACTCACTACAACGTGGATCAAATTGATCCCAGACCTCGTTAGCATGGCTGCCAAGAAAAACAGTTTTTGTGTGTGCTTAGGAGATCTACGTGGATGTTTGGTGGAGGTCTTGGTCAGTATGTTATGCCTGACCCAGACTGAAATGTCCGATCAATATGTTCTGCCTAGACGATAGTCTCCTCTCCCCGACCAGGTACGTATTTGTTGTCCTCTTCTTTTTCTTCTTTTTCTTCAACATTCGTCCTGAAAAGGACGTTTGTGACATTGCGTCTGTTTTACAGCGAGGCTGGGATATCTGCGCCTTTCAGCCCAACACATCCAACTTCAGCAAGGTATGTTTCTCTTGCCTACTCAATCCCTAATCTCTTAGCCAGCCTACATGGTTGCAGTATGTTTCCTTGGTGGCGGAAGATGGTATTGATCAGGCATGGGTCACTGACTCTTATCGTAGCAGCCATCTATGAGTCGCTGGTCGCTATCTGCTCATTCACTGCTGCATCTTCGGCCCCCATTTTATTGTCTCATCACTGCATTCTTGCTGCACACACACACACACACATACATACACACACATATATACACACACACATATACACACACAAATATACACACACACATACATACATACATACACACACACACACGCACGCATACACACACCCATACACAGATACACACACAGACTTGAATGTGTGTGTCCATCACAAGTGATGAAGACTACTCTCTCTGTTCAGCCGCATGGACATATTTTCTCTTGCTGTGTCCGCTGAAATGGGTGAGTTGCGCGCCGGTTTGGATTAAAGTGAGAGAGATATTGCGTCTTTTGTCAACCTTACTCTCTGGTCCTGAGCTGCCCTTGGCCAGTGGCAAGCTATTTATCGAGAGGCATCCGAGAGTGGGGGGGGGGGGGGGGGGGAATGACATCTAACGTTGTGTGTTGTGCCTTTCCTATAACCGCAAGAGGTCGTAAGAACATCACTCAGCATGCGAGTGAGTTGGGCATCTCTCCCCGGCTGTGTTCAGTCCATTATAATAGTGTCTAAATTTCACTCACCAAAACTGACGTTTGCAGCTAGAGCGCAGGGCGCCAATTTCATGAAGTTCAGCCGCGTGAATTAGACCGTGAAATACAACACAGGTTTAAGCGTAGTGCTGTTCAAATAGCCGATGTCCAGACCAGGAAAATCGGACGGAGGAAATGACAAAACAAACGAATTAACCTGTTCAAATGGAAAACAACACGTTTCCGTTCACAAGTGTTAGTCGCCGACTAGTGTGAATTCCAGGCAATTTCGGGGTCTGATAGAATTCATAATGAACAGAAAAGCAATGTAGATCCGCAGCCGGTTACGGCGCCATCTTTGCTGCTTACACAGACATACACAGACACACATATACACACACATACACACAATTCACTGAGGGATTACCAGAGCCGCCATGTTATGAAGCCCAGAGGGGAGGTGTAAGAATGGCCGGCCTAAAAGAAAATGCAGAAGGACCATACGGGGGTCGAAATGAATATTGTGAACCAGAGTTGTGGCCTCTTACAAAGAATTGCTGCAGACCAGATGCAGTAGAAGGTCGTTCGTTGCTTACCCCAAAGAATCCAAAAAGCAAGATGGTCGCTGACGTCATTGATAGCGGATCTAAGAAGAGGACGACATATTGTTGCTGTTGGTGTCTTTGTTCTTAATGCCCTCGGCGAGTATGCATTCACTCCGTTTGTGCGTCTTGAAAAGGGCGTAAAGTGACGAATTGCAGTAGCTTTTCTCACACCAAAAAGGTGCTGATGAAGGTGGACCTGGTTCCTCCAGGGGATTGTGCTATGCTTTGCTTCATCTGTGTGCTGCTCACTACTACGGGGATCATGGTATCATTTCCACATCCCCACTCACTTCATAAGCTAGACAGCCTGCATGATGATGGAAAAGCAGTCCGTTTTCAGGGAGACTTGAATGGAAGTGAGGATCTTGGCCAGTATATTTTACCTGACCTGACTAAAGTTCTCCGATCAGTATGTTTTACCTGACCTGACTAAAGCTATCCAATCAGTATATTTTACCTGACCTGACTAAAGTTCTCCGATCAGTATGTTTTACCTGACTAAAGTTCTCCGATCAGTATGTTTTACCTGACCTGACTAAATTTCTCCTATCAGTATGTTTTACCTGACTAAAGTTCTCCGATCAGTATGTTTTACCTGACCTGACTAAAGTTCTCCGATCAGTATGTTTTACCTGACTAAAGTTCTCCGATCAGTATGTTGTACCTGACCTGACTAAAGTTCTCCGATCAATGTGTTTTACCTGACCTGACTAAAGTTCTCCGATCAGTATGTTTTACCTGACCTGACTAAAGTTCTCCGATCAGTATGTTTTACCTGACCTGACTAAAGTTCTCCGATCAGTATGTTTTACCTGGCCTGACTAAAGTTCTCGGATCAGTATATTTTACCTGACCTGACTAAAGTTCTCCGATCAGTATGTTTTATCTGACCTGACTAAAGTTCTCCGATCAGTATGTTTTACCTGACCTGACTAAAGTTCTCCGATCAGTATGTTTTACCTGACTAAAGTTCTCCGATCAGTATGTTTTACCTGACCTGACTAAAGTTCTCCGATCAGTATGTTTTACCTGACTAAAGTTATCCGATCAGTATGTTGTACCTGACCTGACTAAAGTTCTCCGATCAGTGTGTTTTACCTGACCTGACTAAAGTTCTCCGATCAGTATGTTTTACCTGACCTGACTAAAGTTCTCCGATCAGTATGTTTTACCTGACTAAAGTTCTCCGATCAGTATGTTTTACCTGACCTGACTAAAGTTCTCCGATCAGTATGTTTTACCTGACTAAAGTTATCCGATCAGTATGTTGTACCTGACCTGACTAAAGTTCTCCGATCAGTGTGTTTTACCTGACCTGACTAAAGTTCTCAGATCAGTATGTTTTACCTGACCTGACTAAAGTTCTCCGATCAGTATGTTTTACCTGGCCTGACTAAAGTTCTCGGATCAGTATATTTTACCTGACCTGACTAAAGTTCTCTGATCAGTATGTTTTATCTGACCTGACTAAAGTTCTCCGATCAGTATGTTTTACCTGACCTGACTAAAGTTCTCCGATCAGTATGTTTTACCTGACTAAAGTTCTCCGATCAGTATGTTTTACCTGACCTGACTAAAGTTCTCCGATCAGTATGTTTTACCTGACTAAAGTTATCCGATCAGTATGTTGTACCTGACCTGACTAAAGTTCTCCGATCAGTGTGTTTTACCTGACCTGACTAAAGTTCTCCGATCAGTATGTTTTACCTGACCTGACTAAAGTTCTCCGATCAGTATGTTTTACCTGACTAAAGTTCTCCGATCAGTATGTTTTACCTGACCTGACTAAAGTTCTCCGATCAGTATGTTTTACCTGGCCTGACTAAAGTTCTCGGATCAGTATATTTTACCTGACCTGACTAAAGTTCACCGATCAGTATGTTTTATCTGACCTGACTAAAGTTCTCCGATCAGTATGTTTTACCTGACCTGACTAAAGTTCTCCGATCAGTATGTTTTACCTGACTAAAGTTCTCCGATCAGTATGTTTTACCTGACCTGACTAAAGTTCTCCGATCAGTATGTTTTACCTGACTAAAGTTATCCGATCAGTATGTTGTACCTGACCTGACTAAAGTTCTCCGATCAGTGTGTTTTACCTGACCTGACTAAAGTTCTCCGATCAGTATGTTTTACCTGACCTGACTAAAGTTCTCCGATCAGTATGTTTTACCTGACTAAAGTTCTCCGATCAGTATGTTTTACCTGACCTGACTAAAGTTCTCCGATCAGTATGTTTTACCTGACTAAAGTTCTCCGATCAGTATGTTTTACCTGACCTGACTAAAGTTCTCCGATCAGTATGTTTTACCTGACTAAAGTTCTCCGATCAGTATGTTTTACCTGACCTGACTAAAGTTCTCCGATCAGTATGTTTTACCTGACTAAAGTTATCCGATCAGTATGTTGTACCTGACCTGACTAAAGTTCTCCGATCAGTGTGTTTTACCTGACCTGACTAAAGTTCTCCGATCAGTATGTTTTACCTGACCTGACTAAAGTTCTCCGATCAGTATGTTTTACCTGACTAAAGTTCTCCGATCAGTATGTTTTACCTGACCTGACTAAAGTTCTCCGATCAGTATGTTTTACCTGACTAAAGTTATCCGATCAGTATGTTGTACCTGACCTGACTAAAGTTCTCCGATCAGTGTGTTTTACCTGACCTGACTAAAGTTCTCCGATCAGTATGTTTTACCTGACCTGACTAAAGTTCTCCGATCAGTATGTTTTACCTGACTAAAGTTCTCCGATCAGTATGTTTTACCTGACCTGACTAAAGTTCTCCGATCAGTATGTTTTACCTGACCTGACTAAAGTTCTGCGATCAGTATGTTTTACCTTAGCTGACGTTAGTCTCCTCCCCTCGCATCTTACGTCAAAAACTGACAAGGGAAGTTTCCCAATCACGACGCCCTCCATTCTTTCTCGTCTAGTCCCTCCCGTAACTGTTGTGGTAGTAGGGCCGTCACATCTCAGTAACTGTTGTGGTAGTAGGGCCGTCACATCTCAGTAACTGTTGTGGTAGTAGGGCCGTCACATCCCAGTAACTGTTGTTGTAGTAGGGCCGTCACATCCCAGTAACTGTTGTTGTAGTAGGGCCGTCACTGGCCTGTCTTCTTCCGTAGCTGGAAACGTCTAGTAAAACTAAGCTCGTGCGAAACTAGTTGAGACTGTAATAGATGAGGTAAGGGAGGATAGTATCTGAATGTCTAAAACTAATCCCTATTAATAAAATTTATTCTATAATTGGCAAAGCAACACCCGAGATCCGAAGATGCGTCGCAGCAGCTATTGAACGAGAAAAACAGGAACACTACACAAGACAACCAATGATTGGACATCAGATACAGCGCACAAGACTCAAACCCAAACTTAGCTTCCTAAAAACAACAAACCCCATACAGACAAACACTGAAAGCCGCCGTGTCGAGAGGTGGCACGAGTTGGTACAGACCCCAGAGCTGGAACTTCGGGAGGAACCTGCTCCTGGACATCATCCACCATACTCAACATGGAAGTCGCTGAACAGACTCCGAACTGGTGTATCACGGCGCAAGAGGAATATGAAACGACGGGGATACACAGATGAAGACACAAGTAACACAAGACCCAGACCACCTGATGACCTGTGCCAACCTTTAGGAAACATGCAATAGGTGCGACATGCTGGGCACATGCCTCCGCTGAATACTGGATGCATGCTCAATCCATGTCGCTGAATACTGGATGCATGCTCAATCCATGTCGCTGAAAACTGGATGCATGCTCAATCCATGTCGCTGAATACTGGATGCATGCTCAATCCATGTCGCTGAATACTGGATGCATGCTCAATCCATGTCGCTGAATACTGGATGTATGCTCAATCCATGTCGCTGAATACTGGATGCATGCTCAATCCATGTCGCTGAATACTGGATCCTTGTTGTATGACATAGTGCTTGGACAAGGGGAAGTAAGTATCCTGTCCGTCGTGAACTGTCCGTCGCCATAGTACTCTATTCATTCCGAGCGATGCCCGTACATTTGGGAATATTTGTCCAGCGCATACTAATCCGAACTTTCCTTTTCTTCCAGGAACTGCGCCTTGGAAAGCTATGAGAACGTGTCACATAGTCGAACCAGTAGAGCTTTCTTTTTTTGACAATTGAAAGGAGGCGCGGACACGACGCGATTGAGTGTCGAACTATTGCGTACACTGACATTAGTGACGTCATCTTAATATGAAATACCAAGGATCATTTTGAAGCACCTCGTTCCCATGGTATTTGGATTATAGTGAGGAAGGAACTGCGCTGGTCATCAACCTCACTCTCTGGTCCCGAGCCACCCTGGACCAGTGGCAAGATATAACTCAAGACGACTGGAGGTAATTCAGGATGGAGGCACGCTGGTTCTACCTCCCTTGAGACCAGAGGTCACTTGAAACCTGAAGGTACAAGGTTACCAAAACCAGATTCTAGTGTGACCTACGAAGAGTCCAAAAGGTTCATTAGGGCCAGATACATGGCCAAATGGGAAACAGAGCATACTGGCTACACAAAAAAACATTATGCTTATTACCAGTTTAATAAAAGAGAGCAGGTCTTCAGACTCCGCACAGGCCACAACAGACTATCTATTCAATAAAATGAAGATAGGTGCTACTGACGAATGCACCTGTGGTACAGGGAAAATGACCGCTGAACATCTGCTGCAAAATTGCCCGACATACGAGGACCAGAGAAAGCACATGTGGCCATCACCAGTGTCAACACTAGACAAACCCTATGGCAATGTCGACAGCCTCAGGATGACAGCTGCTTTCTTCGAACAAATTCAAGTTGACGTCAGCCAGCGTACGAAGAAGAAGATGAAGAAGAAACCTGCGGAACTCGATCGCCCACCTTTCCGTTCATAGCTTTGAGAGGGGATGTAAGGCATCACGACCAAAGCGATACACTTCTCCCGCCCTCAACCACCCCGATTGTTGTAACTGGAAGTATCAAAAAAAGAAAGTGTCACTCTAACACACAAAAGTCAGGCTTCCTATAAAGAAAACACTTTATCGACATCGGCAGATTATCCCGCGGTACTCCCTCCACCTAATTTTAACAAGAAATATACATTCCACGCAAGTTGTGACCCGTCCAATCTCCTCGATTATGATTGGAAGTGATTTCAATCGATCAACGCTCACATGAGTTCTGGTTCATGTGCTAGACACGGTTGACGCTAGTAAATGTCATACTAACTTTCACAGTGAGCTTAGTTCTGCTCGGACTTTTACACAGCCTACACAGCCAATGGCATATCGTGAGTCATAGACTTTTGTTCTTTGTTGTGTTGTTCAGAAACAAAGTTTGTTACAATTGGTGTTAAAACAGACATGTTTTGAGCACTATTAAAGCACATAGCTTGCCTTAGAACAGCAAGATTAGGTACATGGGTTGACACGGGATACGGAAAACATGTAATAATTTTTAAGTGGCAACATCTGGATGCAACAATCAGAGCCAGCTGGCAGCATACAGACCTGCCTCGTGATCAGCAGAAGACTGGATTTTTAATTCCAAAGAAAAAGGATTTTTGACGTAAGATAAACATATATCCTGTTTTCTTTACTTGAATACATTTCACGAATAATTTATTTTGTTTTATTAGTCTGCGTATAACTTTTATTGCAAGTATCCTTCTACGATTTCGTACGGGATTTATACCAGCGAACTATATATATGTATATATATATATTTATATATAGGAGGCGTGTTCAAATGAAACCGGACCTAACTACACCAAGTGAAAATACGTTCGATGCGCATGATGACGTCATTTCCGATGTAAATAGCACATACCAGCCGACAAGTTTGCACAATATCTCTATCCTCTGATTCATAGTTTTCTCAGCAGACCGTTAAAAACATGGCGGGTGTGATACGGAATCGGTCCAGAATTGATCAGCGAGCCGTGATTCGGTTTCTAGCAGCTGAAGGATGTCGACCAGTTGACTTTCATCTTAGAATCCAGGCAGTGTTTGGTGACAAAAGTGTGGCGAACGTAAGCTCCGGCAATGGTCCACCAGAATTGCTGCATCAATTTTGGCGATGGCCTCTTGTGACGTAACAAGATGCGCCTGACCTGGTCTCGGAAGATCGGCCGTTAACTCACGTCCTTCTTTAAACTTCGTTGACCAGTTCTTCACTATTGTCTTCATCACATTTTTTGTCATCATACACTGCCTGCATTCTGCGATGAATTTCAGGTGGTCGACATCCTTCAGCTGTTAGAAACCGAATCTTCGCTCGCTGATCAATTCTGGGCGGATTCCGTATCACACACGCAATGTTTTCAACGGTGTGCTGAGGAAACTATGAGTGAGTATAATGAAATTTTGCAAACTTGTCGGTTGGTATGTGCTGTTTACATCAGACGTGACGTCGTTATGCGCATCTTACGAATGCTCACATGGTGCAACTAGGTCCGGTTTCATTTGAACACGCCTCATATATATTGGGGTACTGAGACGCTAGTCCGATTAGGCCCAACATACTGACCAGGACGTTGCGTCAGGGTCAGGCACAATACTGACCAAGACCACTATCGCTCTTCCATGAAGCAATCGCATGTGCCGAATACATGCCGAGACAGAACGTGCGTTAGTTCGGTCATCTCGTCAGAACATTCCCGGATCAGGTTCTCCTCGAGCTTACAATACCCGACAGTCCAGCTTCGGGGTAAGAGGACGACCGAGGGATAGGTGGATAAACGACGCAAAGAGAATTTTCCAGCGATACGGGTTTACGACGCCAGACGTGACGTGACGTGACGTGACGTGACGCATCTGGCGCAGAAAAGGCGACTAAAACACCCATCAGCGCCCATAAGGGTACAAGAGGGCCGATAACTAACTAACTAACTAATTAACTAATTAACTAATTAATTAATTAGCTAGCTAGCTAGCTACTTAACTAACTTTTGCCAGTCCACATGTGTAAAAAGGTTTGCAAACACTGGTCAAGACTTACACCCTTGCCAATTTTCACCGAAGTCTAAGGTTTTCCATATTGGATATAGCAGGTGTGCTCCTTGTACAGTCTGTTCCTGCAGCTCTACCAATGAGGCCTGTTTGTTGCGCTATTTCTTTGTAGGGCTTCATTGGAGAAATTGTGTAGTTTGTAGGAAACTTAGTCTCATTTTCTGGACTGTTCTAAACGACATTACGTGCATTTTAATTACAATCGAACAGTGGCCATCCCCAAACTGTCAGTTTATGTTTTAAGTTCTAGAGCAGAATGTAAGCTCCAGTTTGTTGTCGTTATATATAGATTCTATTAGCTTTCCCCCACTGGTTCAGTGCAAGTACTCCTGGACGGTTATAATCCTTTTCAAAGCTGTCTTAGAACAGCCTGTAATCCTTTTTTAATTAGCGCTTGTCAGGACTGCCCAAGAGTTTGTCCTGGAAGGCTGCGTATTTTGTGGATACCAACACCTTCTTCGCTGTAACTGGAATTAGTTGAACGGAAGTAATGTGCTGGAAAAAACACACACACACACAAGCGCGCGCGCGCGCACGCACAATATTACAAATTGGCGTTTCAGAAACTTGTTCGTAGACATCTTGCGAAGATAAATCATGTACACGTGGCTGACAGTATTTTTGCTTGTGGCAATGTTGACGTAAGGACATGTGATACATATTTTAGTGAAATTTGTCCATGTGATCACTACCCCCATTTCCTTTGCCCTTACAAATTTGGCCACATGGTGAAACGAACAATGATTGCGCATCAGATGTAATTGCCAGATGAAAGTGGTGGGCCTAGCCATGGCCTATTTCAGACAGGTCGTCTGTTTCACCTGGGAAAATCCCTATGAAACGACACATTCATTGGCCGACTATATAACTGAACTTGCATGTGTCAACTTTAATCGCGTGTTCGGGACCAAAGATGTATGTGCAGTTGGATTCAGGACAGGATTCTGTGAATTGTTTTATTTCTCTGTGTGGAGCATGGATTGATTATAAACCTTGGCACAGCACAATATTAGTTCTGTTATTCAGTCAGCCAATGAATGTGATGTTTCAAAGGGATTTCCCCGTCAGTCAGAAGGCCTTTAGCTAAAGTAGGCTGTGGTCTAACAATTTTATTTTACACAAACTAATGGATGTACATAAACGTCACAAAAAGTAGCTTTGTTAATATATAGGGCTTGATAATAGCGTTCGTCTGTAACAAGTAAAAATGTTTGCTTGAAGAGTAAAAAAAAATCCGTGTTTAAGTGTTACTGCATAGCGTCTCTGGCACGATTATTAATGATATTACGGTTCGAATAGTTTGTACATAAGCTAGTTTATGATGGTGAATCTAAATGGACTTTGGACTTTCACTGCCACAATTTAAACTTACTAAAGCCATCGATAAATGGTTCTACAGTGCTAAAACTACCAAGAATGTTCAAGGACATACACGCCATGCCTCTTACAGTAGTGCATTTTTTCTTAAGAAGAAATAAGAGAATACTGCGTAAGTAATACAATATATGTTGGTGTGGTACGCATTGATATAAAGTAGATATAAAGGGAAAATAGTGCTTAGTTTAAATTTGTTAACATAAATTGTATGACTGCACTCCGTCCATAGTGACTGATGAAATATTTGACTAACTAGTGAGCCACCCTAAAATTTGTCAAGCCCTGTAATATAAATATATATTTTACTTACACGCACACGCGCATACAATCTGTGATCTTGTAAATCAGAGATAGCAAGTGGCTGACTCTAGATAGCAAAATGTTATTTCAACGCAATGCCGCTCTTTGCCCTGCAGTACTATGATGGATCAAAGGCCTTGCTCCGGTCATTTCTACATCTTATTGATGGACGTCAGAGGCGGTGCTTAAAGTCGAAAGGCCACCAGTATGTCACTTTTGGTGTTCTTCTGTTATCATGTATACATGCTCTGTCCATCTGATTTTTCTTAACAATGATGCATCTAATATATATCTTGCTGAAGTCGGATGTGTTGGACCGACATGTGCAAATATCGCAGTCAAGCTGTAAACTACAACACAAAGCATTCCGTTCTCTGGACTACATTCTTCTACTTAAGCCCTTTCAGGGTTTGGTAGCGGGAGATTGAGAACGAACGAAGCCAAGCCAGGCCAATATCTATATTGTTGTTTAATGAACGCAATGAGAATGTGTACTCTGCCCTGAAAAGGGCGATAAGTGGCGGGTTGTAGTTACTTTCCTCACATCCCGAGTGTGCTGAATTTATGTGGACTGCCGTCCTCCAGGTGGTTGAACTATGATTGGCTTCATCAGCGTGGAACTCACTACTGCAGGGATCACGTCAATCCACATCTCATCAGCGAGTCTGCCTTGAAAACAGCTGTGGCAGCGTAGGCTTCAAGGTTATTGCTGAGAAATTATCGTATCAAAGAGTTACAACATATATCTGCACAACGATAAGAATAATTTTTGCATAATATCAATAAAAATGAAAGAACTTCTAAATAAATAGTCATAATAAATACATTGAACTACCCCAGAAGTTATAAGTAATTGCTGTTGATATCACTTCTGTAACCACATAAAACCCAGGTTCTAAGGCTATACCCGCAACAACAAAAACTTCTCAACCTTAAGAATTATTCTAGGCACAACTTAATGGCTCCAATTAGCTCGCGGTCCCCTATCTGCACCTTCAACACACAATCACAAACTCGTCTTCACGATCAGAACATGTACTCAGTTGATCTGTGCATTCACATATAATCATATCATTTCGCATACTCAGACTTATCTGTACGATGCTCAAACATACTCAGAACATAGATCGTTCACAAGATGTCCTGCACATTCAACACACATTCAGATCTCTTACTATTCACAGGGTGTCCATCATGAGCACCTAGATAAGAAGCGCGACTGTCCAAACTCGAGGTGTATGATGGTACAACCTCCCTGGAAACCCTCTCACTTCCAGACTCATTTACAGTCTTTCTGCCAGATACCCATCCAGTCTGCATAGTTTATCTCTGCAGTGTATTTTATATTGTCAAGCAACAACATGACTGTCCAATGGTTTTTTGTGGGTTAGGTTGATTTAGCTATCACTCCAATTTTGAACTATCCCATTAAAATTGTGTTGGTTGTCTATCCACGAGTCATTCTAAATGTGGTAGCCCCTCGTGCAAGTATCAGATTGTCAACAATCCTTATCCTTGATGCCAGAGTGGTCCCCCCCCTCCCCCACCCCCCTCCTGTAGCAGACAGTCTAATCCCTCGTTTTCTTGCCGACCTAGTGTCGAAACCGTGCTTGACCCTGGCGTGACCTGCGTTCGTCCAACGCATTCATGCAACCTTTAATTCTTAACAAACACAGTCGCCAACCCCATCTCCCTTGTTCTAAACGTCCATGCTCCAGCTGGAACTGTTACATAGTCTGTTTCCAGGGAACGCCACATGGGAGAGAGATTGGGGTCTTGGTCAGTGTATTGTAAGTAGACAACAGTGTAGCACCATCGAGGCTGGAAAAAAAGCGCTGATCAGACTCACTACAACACCCTGGATACGTTAATATGAAAGCTTTACCCACTGGAGCTCTATAACCCAGGATAGCGATCTTTGAAGACTACGTTGGTGCCCGCGGATCATTCGCCGATGAGGATCAAATAATCAAAATATTTTGGAAATCCATATAACAAATGTCATTTCAATCCTGATCAGGCCATGTTGAAACGGTGTTCGTTAAACAAGTGCATTGTTGTACATGGAGACAGATGATGCCGTTGGGGAATCAAGTTTTAAAGACTTTGTTGTACTCCGTTTCAGATATGTCTGAAATGATGGTGGGCTGTATTTTGTCACGCCGAGTTAACAATCTCGACCATAGGTCAGTTAGCCGTTTATAGTTGGGTATACCTGAGCGTATTAAGACTGAGTATTGACTTAGTATCGTTGCTGCGATGCACAAACGATCTGACCGCTCAGCAACTCAGGCGCATTTTAGGAGGGGAGAGGAGAGAGTGGCCGAGCAGTTAGCGTGCTGGTTCCCTTTCCACTAGGACGTGTGTTCAAAACTTTGATGAAGCATTTTTTCAGTTCATGGAAATCTAACATGTACACTACGTGGTGGTTGCACGATCAAGCGGCGTTTATTAATCGGCTCTGTAAGTCTTTATAATGGACCCCAATAATTTGAAATGACGCTATACTTTTTTCAAGTGTACATTTAAGTTGATATGGTCATTGTCTATATGCGTGGATTTCTATTTCTCCTATTCTAACTAACGTCCCCAGTTGTAAATGATTGAAATGCATTATCATAAGAAATAGTACAGAAATAGTGTCATCATGTAACATGTCCTTTATAGAACGTCGCTCCCATCACAGTCTGTCTGAAAGAAACTCGTTCCCCTGCCAAAACACCAGCTTCCGCCACTGTCATACTCAGGCATTCCTGGATATCTTGGTGCCATCGTCTTCTTGGTCTACCCCTTCCTCTTTTGCCTGGCACCATACCTTCCATCACCGTTCTCTCAAGACCGTTGTGTCTCTTGATGTGACCAAAGTATTTGCATTTTCTAGCCAAAATGGAATTGATAAACCAATTCACCTCTATGCTCAACTCTTGCCGAATGTCTACATTTGTTCTTTTCTCTGTCCATGGTATTCTGAGGATCTTTCTGTAACATTTTGACTCGAAGGATTCGATTCTTTGTCTAGAAGTTTTGGTAATCGTCATGATTCACATCCATAAGCTGCCACAGGAAAAACACAGGCTCTCAAGACTTTTACTTATATCGTTTTGTTGGTGCCCTGCCATAATTTCTTCAGGCTGTTCAGTCTCTGCAGTGCCATAGCTAGTCTTCTTTTGATTTCTTTCGAGCAGTCACCATTTTTGTCAATTCTGGAGCCCAGATATTCAAAATGTGTAACCTGATCTATTTCCTCACCACCCACTGTAAATTTATGCTGACATTGTGTTTTATCGGTGGTCATTATCTTTGTTTATGTTTATGAACAGATTTTGATCGTTACTATGTTCATTTACGGCAGAAAGTAGCTGCTCTAGCCCTCCGCACTTCTTGATAGTTTCACTGTGTCATCTGCGTATCGTAACTCTGGAATCTCGTACCCCCCAATCGTAAATGGATCGAAACTTTCAATGTTCTCATCTTCTCGTACATTTCTCATTATACATTCCGCATATATGTTGTACAGATAAGGTGAGAGGATACATCCCTGTCGGACTCCCTTTTGTACTGCAAACCAATCTGATGTTTGCCCAGAAACTCGGACAGCGGCTTGTTGATCTTGATACAATGTTTCAATGAGATGGACTATATGCAAAGGAAACCCCATTTCCTTCATGATTATCCACAGATTTTTATGTTTTACCGTGTCGAAGTCCTTAGTGTAATCAATGAAACATGTGTACAGGTCTACATTAAACTCTCTACATTTTTCATAGATATTCCTTAAATTGAATATGTGGTCCCGGGTCCCTCTGTCTTTCCTAAAACCGGCCTGGACTACGTGAATTTCAGATTCAAACCTTTTCTCTATCCTTCTTAATAGGATTCACAAGAGTATCTTGCAAGCATGGCTGATCAGTGCGATAGTTCGGTAGTTCGTGCACAGCTTCAGGTTGCCTTTTTTGGGGAGGGGAATATAAACTGATTTCTTCCATGCTTCTGGCAACTCTGCTCTGTGCCATTTCTGTTTAAACAGCTTGTGGTAGACTCGAGCACATGCCTCTCCTCCTGCTTGTATTAGCTCTGCTGGGATATCATCGCATCCTGAGGACTTTCCCTTTTTCAGGCTTTTAATTGCAGAGCGTACTTCTTCCAATGTTGGTTCAGGCTCTTTCTCATCCTTTTGTAGGATTGTAACTGAGCGCTTTGTGATATCTCCATACATGGTTCTGCAGTACTCTCTCCATTTATTCAGTATATCTTTGGTTTCTGTTAATGTGTTATCCTCTTTGTCATTTATGACACGTGGAACCGGACGGAATTCCCTTGTCAGTGTTCTTATTGCTTTGAATGCATATCTTTCTTTGCCTTGTTGTTGTAGGTTTTCTATATCCTTACATGTTTCTACTATGTATCTTCTTTTATCTTTTCTTATTTCTTTTCAAACTTTTCTATCTTAATAGATTCAAACACTAGAGTAAAGTAGACACGCAGCCTGTTAGGCGCCATCTATGCTGCTCTAAACAAACCACTAAACCATGGCCGGTGTTATACCATGTCACACAGTCGCCTCTTACGATATGCTCTCTGTGGGGCAGTGGTGCTATTCTTGTCCTTCGTTTGGGAAATAACCGCAAGTGGGAACGCTCGCACATATAAGAATGGTGGGATCGTTATGGACTCTCTACTGTTGGAAAATGGTTCTCCATTAAGCCCTTAGATTTGTAACATGAACGCAAATATTCCTCGGTGCATTAAAGACTTGGGCGTTCTTATGTATTTTTGGTTTCTTTCCTGTAGCATCTATTTATATATACATTCCTCCTGGTTCTTTTTAGTTCTAGAACCTCAGAGAAAGAGAGATGAATGCCAGTGTGTGTGGTATATGTGTTATATATATATATATATCTTTATTGGAGCTAACATATTTCTCCTTCTAACGCCCTGTCTCGCTCTCTCACTCTTCTTTGCGTGAGGAATGTTACTTATGATATTATCTCTCCCTTTCAATTCCTCACTTTTGTTGGCGCTAAGAAAGGTCTACTGCTGTTTCTCTCTCTTTCTCTGTGTTTCTCTCTCTAAATAATTTTGATGCCTCTGCTATTATCTGTCTAACTACTTTTCTCTCGCTCAATTGTGTTGGCGCTAAGAAATAATATCTGCTGCTAACTCTCTCTCTCTCTCTCTCTCTCTCTCTCTCTCTCTCTCTATGTCTCTCTGTCTCTCTGTCTCTTTCTTTCTTTCCCTTTCTCACTCCCTTTTGAGGGAGCTAATATATTGCTCCAGCTAACTTCCTCCTCCTCTCTCTCTCTCCCTTCATCACTATTTCTCTCTTTCTCCATCCATCTCTATTTCTCCTTTCCTCTCTTTTCCTGCCTCTGTCTCGCTTTCTCTTAATAGTTTTGAGGGGGAATACCATTATTCCGACAATCTTTCATGTTTTTCTCTCTATCCCCTTTGTTAAAGCTTAGAAATATCTCCTGCTAAATTTCGTGTCTTTACCAGAGATAAGGCATTTCATCTGCTCTCTCTCGCTCTTTCTTTCTTTCCCTCCCTCCCTCTCCTTCCTCTTTCCGTTTTTCCCTCTTTCTATTTGCCTCTTTCTATTTTCCTCTTTCGTTTTCTCCATCTTTCTCTCCATATTTTTATCATCTTTTTCTAACTCTCTCTTTCTCACTCTCTTCATCTCTTTATATTTTTTTCTCTCTCTAACTCAGTCATACACACAAACACATTCTCAGCCATACACTCACACACACATTCTCAGCCATACACTCACAAAAACATTCTCAGCCATACACTCACACACATTCTCAGTCATACAAAAACATTCTCAGCCATACACTCACACACATTCTCAGCCATACACTCACAAAAACATTCTCAGCCAGACACTCACACACACATTCTCCATCATACACAAACAAATTCTCAGTCATACACGCACAAACACATTCTCAGTCATACACGCACAAATACATTCTTAGCCATAAACAAACGATTTATCAGTCATTCACGCACAAACACATTCTCAGTCATACACGCACAAATACATTCTTTGCCATAAACAAACAATTTATCAGTCATACACGCACAAACACATTCTCAGTCATACACTAACAAAGACATTCTCAGTCATACACTCATAAACACATTCTGGGTCATACACTCATAAACACATTCTCAGTCAGACACGCACAAAAACATTCTCAGTCATACACGCACACACACAATAAACATAAAACAGCGGGGCCAGAGAAACGACAAAATGGAAATGGTTAACGTTTGACAGGAAGGGCGCAGGGATTCTCAAGCCTTGCTCTCATATCCCCCGGAGAGATACAGCTCTCATGTCCCCAAATTATTCCATAAATCGGCGGGAAAACGTTTGGAACACCTCTCTGTATAGCAGTCGTTTAACGTCCACAATAAATATATTCTCTTTTATTGTGGGCCCCGAAAAGGCCGTTAGATTGCCGGCTTCTGTAACTTTCCGAGCGTGCTAATGAAGGTGAACCGGGGCCCACCAGAAAGTTGTGCTACGCTTGGTTTCATTGACGTGTCGCTCACTACTACGGAGATCACGTCGCTCCCCCCCCCCCCCCCCTCGTTAGTCAGACTGTCATGAAGTTGCCTGTCTCCAAGGAGCAATATTTTGGAATGAGGTTGGGGTCTTGATCAAAATATTTGTCCGGGCCCCGACTAACATTATCCGAGCCCTGACTAACATTAGCCGGGCCCCGACTAACATTATCCGGGCCCCGACTAACATTGTCCGGGACCTGACTAATATTGTCCGGGCCCTGACTAGCATTGTCCGGGCCCTGACTAACATTGTCCGTGCCATGACTAACATTGTCTGGGTCCTTACTAACATTGTCCGGACCCTGACTAACATATTCCGGGACCTGACTAACATTTTCCGGACCCTAACATTGTCCGGGACCTGACTAACATTGTCCGGGACCTGACTAACATTGTCCGGGACCTGACTAACATTGTCCGGGACCAGACTAACATTTTCCGGACCCTAACATTGTCCGGGACCTGACTAACATATTACGGGACCTGACTAACATTGTCCGGGACCTGACTAACATTGTCCGGGACCTGACTAACACTGTCCGGGACCTTACTAGCATTGTCCGGGCCCTGACTAACATATTCCAGGCCCTGACTAACATATTCCAGGCCCTGACTAACATATTCCAGGCCCTGACTAACATTTTCCAGGCCCTGACTAACATTTTCCGGACCCTAACATTGTCCGGGCCCTGACTAACGTTGTCCGATCAGTGGAGTTCGGTGGTCTCGATGTAAGGTGTCCGCCACGGGTGCCGGAGATCGCGGTTTCGAATCACGGTGGAGACCGGAATTGTTTTTGTTCACGTGGATCTTCTGATAAAATTTCAGTTGATCTCTAGGTAGCGAGATCCCATGTTCAGTGTCGAGCATGTTAAAACAAATCCTCTGGCAGGTAAGATTAACAAAAGAGAGGGTATAACAGCCGCTTTCTGGACAAATTTCTAACTAAAGATCTACTCATCAATTATTTGTACTTTCACCCCCAGGTGGTTTGGTTTAAGAGCAGCCTATATTGCGCCTAACTGGCCGCGGGTCTGTTTAGCTCTAGTGTTCGAGTCTATTAAGACGGGCTCGCACATCGGTTAAACTACTCAACAAGAAACTGTTTGTATACAGAATCTGCAGAGTCTTCTAAATCAGTATAGAGACGTTCAGTTAGGTTAAGTTAAGCCTGGTCTCTCTAAGTCTCTTTCTCCAGCTACCGGGAATCACGTCATAACTCCCTTGGTAGTGGTACAAAATTGGACCCCTACCATCATCTGAATTATTCAGAGAACCGCTGTAAAACAATAGCTATAACTCTCTCTATACTTCTTGTTCCTGGCCTAGGTAGACACATCCCTAATATCACTGTGCTACCATACTGTTGGTATTATCGATTCTCACGGACTATGCTGGAACCAGCGCCGTGACATGACCTTGACCCTTGCTCCGTGGCATGTCGGGACTGACATCAATCACCTGACAACACAACAAAAAACTCAGCTGCCATTCTGGTGTGGTGAACCATGGGTTCGTGAGTGTGTAGGTAGGTCATAGTTTAAAAAGCACGTTTCCTAATTTATTAATCCTTAGCAGCCATTTTGTTCAGTTTCAGCCGATTATTGAACCAAATCGATTTCTTACTTTCAGTATCGATTTTATTTCTGCTGTTGTAGGGCCGGAAAAGGTGTGTTCAGTGTTGACGAAGATAATGGTAGTATATTTCTCACGGTCTCTCTCACTTTCTCTCTTTCTCTCCCACTTTCTCTCTTTCTCTCCTTTTCTCTCTTTCTCTCTTTTTCTCTTTCTCTCTTTCTCTATCCTTCTCATTTTAGCTTTCATTCCCTCTCTTGCATTCCTCCTCGCTCTTTTTCATTCTCTCTCCAAAGATACTGAGGACATTAGCCAAAGATACTGAGGACATTAGCCAAAGATACTGAGGACATTAGCCAAAGATACTGAGGACATTAGCCAAAGATACTGAGGACATTAGCCAAAGATACTGAGGACATTAGCCAAAGATACTGAGGACATTAGCCAAAGATACTGAGGACATTAGCCAAAGATACTGAGGACATTAGCCAAAGATACTGAGGACATCAGCCAAGGATATTGAGGACATCAGCCAAGCATATTGAGGACTATTGGCAAGGATGCTGCAAAATTGATCATGTTTTGGTCTGACTTGGTGTCATAATATCATACCACCCCAACCATCACTATCGATAACTATGATCTGCCAACTGTGGACCAGTTCACTTATCTGGGATCCCTCATCAATGATAAGCTCTCGCAAGACGCCGACATAAGCAATCGCATAGGCAGAGCTGCTACCATATTTATTAGTCTTACAACACTGTCTGGGGAAAACCCCAAACTCACAGCCAAGACCAAGTTCATGGTCTACAATGCCTGTGTCGTCAGTAAACTTCTATATGGTAGCGAAACATGGACAACATATGCCAAGCAAGAGCATAGGCTCAACACCCTTCAACTGCGTCGACTGAGATCCATCGTTGACGTCTTATGGAGAGACAAGGTGAGAAATACGGAAGTGAATTCTCGCACCGGTTTTCCAAGTATGTGTACACCCTCTTTCGTCGACGAAGACGTGTTGCCTTTGTCATGTTCGTCGCATGGAAGACGGTTGCATCCCCAAAGATAGTTTCTAATGGGTAGCTGGCAAGTGGTATAAGAACAGCTGGTCCACCACAGCTGTGGTTCAAAGACGCATGTAAACGGGGCGTGAAGGCTCTGGAGATGCAAAGTGAAGAGCCACCTTAGGTTGGGCGAAAATAAGCTCATGCAACGCAGGGAAGTGAAGAAACAACACCGAAAGGAAAAGAAAAACCAAACACTCAGTAGGGAGTTGCTACTCCAAGGTCGCATCAACGTTTAGGCAGACATGACTGAAAAGGGGATACTATTCTACTATTTCGATTGCATAATCAAACGTAAACCAAATATTAATTTTCAGATATTGTAAATGTGTTGTTTTTTTTAAATTAAAAAAACACAACTTTAAACGAGGGCTCGACTTCATCGCCTCGGGTATTCCCCATTTAGCTCGGTCTCTCTCGGCAGAACGGTACCCCATCTGTCTAGAGCATCGCACAAAGCACGAACTCCGTAGCTCCAGCGATGGACCCAGGGATCTCCGGAAAAACAATGTAAATATAGAACGTGTCCACTAATAATATGAATAATGTTCGCGAAGGCGTCAAACATCGATCGAACACTACCATATCCAGCCGATGAGGCTGATAGCGTGTCAACCGAAATCCCTACAGACTCAAGTGGAGCCGTGTACTCCGCAGCCTTGGGATGAGGGTCGCGAGGGCTGTGTAGGACCAGTGTTTGTGGCAGGGTTTCCGTGTCTGTCCGTGCCATACTCCCTGTCTTTCCGTGCCCCGTAGCCGAGGCTTAAGATCGCCATCCACTGAGCTTTAAAGAAGCAAAGACATTAATCAAACGATCTATGAGGTCGGAATGGGGAGACCAGCACAAAGAATACAAGCCAGAAAATGGCAGCATAGAGTAACTTGATAGAGATGGGCAGACAAAGATCTTCAGACTCAGAACGAGACATTGCAGACTCAAGGCCCACCTCCACAGAATGGGACTTAGAGACACCGCCACATGTAATTGCGGACGTCGCAAGCAAACACTAGAACATATACTGCAGTACTGTTTCACTTATACATACCAAAGTTGATCATGAACCTCACCAGACGAGCAGCATGGCATCAGTTCATCGTGAACCTTACCGGACTAGAGGCATGGCATCCGCTGATCGTGAACCTTACCACACTAGAGACATGACATTAGTTAATCGAAGAAGTTCCCAGTAACAAATTACCGAATATTTATCTTGTTCTGGCGGCATCCAGAGCTTACATATATATGTCTATCGGTAGGTCGAGAAAGAGTTAAAAGTCATACGACCGAATATGAAGTTCACTTTCTGGCTGGGAAGCGGCGCCATCTTGAAACCAGAAAGGTCTCTCCTCCTAATTGCGCTCAATCAACTCTTCACCCGATGCCAACTAACACATGTTAACTTAAGTTAATATTTGATGATGCTGTCCACTGAACTTTGAGCGCCTGTCTGACGAGTAATTGAGGCTTGGAAAGATGTTTTTGTGAACGTCCTTCTTGACTTTGCACAAGCTCATTAAAAGCATTGATATCGCCATCGGCGAGCGCTGAGTGTGTTCGGCCGGTGCTTTGACGCAGTTCAATAGTGCGGGGAAACTCCTGCTGCAAAATGTTCCATTCAAGATCTGAAATTCGAAAAGGTGTATTGTTCTTCTAATTGTCATTCTTCTTCTTCGTACGCTGTCAGACGTCAACCTTTATTTTTTCTAAAAAAGCAGCGGTCATCCTGAGGCTGTCGACACTGCCATAGAGCTTGTCTAGTGTTGCCACTGATGATGGCCACACCTGCTTTCTCTGATCCTCGTATGTCGGGCAGTTTTGCAGCAAATGTTCAGCGGTCATTTTCCCAGTACCGCACATGCATTCGTCAGTGCCACCTATCTTCAATTTATTGAATAGGTGGTACGTCTATTGTGACCAGTGCGAAGTCTGAAGACCACGACCTGCTCTCTTCTGTTCAACTGGTAATAGGCATCGTTTTTTTGTGTAGCCAGTATGTTCTGTTTCCCATTTGGTCATGTATCTGGCTTTGATAAGCCGTTTTGATTCTTCGTACGTCATACTAGTATCTGTTTGTGGTAGTCTTGCACCTTCTTTTGCCAGTCTGTCTGCCCCCTCGTTGCCTTGGATGTTGCAGTGTGACGGAACCCACTGTACCACTACTCTTTTTGGTGCGGACTGCTGGCATAGTTGACAGAGTACTGCTCTTAAATCATTGAGTTCAGTATTTTTCTGGCTTTTTAGTGCTGTGACTACGGCCAGGGAATCTGTAAGCAGGACTATATGGCTTTCATTTCTTTTTGCATGTCACCATTTCTTCTACTGCAGCTCTCAGTGCCTCTGCCTCCGCTCGGAAATTGCTTGAGGATTTTCCAGTTGCCACTGATAGTGTTGTTTTTCTACCATTTGGTAGGCTCAGGAATACCCATGCCCCTCCGTTCTGTGTCACAGAACCGTCGGCGTATGCATGGGTCCAGTCCATGCTTGGGTAGTTTTTCGTTATGTACCTCAGGGTTATGTCTCTTCTTTCTTTTTCAGTCTGGCTGTTCTGTTTTCCAATATCTGGTATATTTTCTGCCACATCTGGAAATATATGCTGCCTCCAGGTAGGTTTGCATACCTTCTAATTGTCATCCAATTTCAACCGAATGTGTAGAACATTATTTTGATTTTTTTTTTAAACTTAATTATTCTCTCGCCTCACAAAGTGTGGTGTGTGCTTATATGTTATGTGTTTTGTGTGGGTATGTGTCATCATGAGTGTAAGCGTATTTGTGTGAATGTATGTATCAACATAGATAAAACCGAAATGGAAACAACAATATTCGCACAAAACCAAGTAAAACAGGTGGAAAATGCCATGTACCTGGGGAATACAAGATCTGAGCAGATGGAAAAGGCGACACCGAAATCCAAAACAGATGTAATAAAACAAGTCAAATCATTGGGCAAATGTCCCCTATATTACAGTGTAAGCACGTGACGGGTACGTTAAAAAAGAACGCTATACAAGGGGCTTGTCATAAGTCTTTACCCTGACCATGAAGGAATAGGAGGAGAAAGTTGAAATTCGGCACACTGCTTATTCCTTCTCAATGTAGCCACCACTTGAATTTATACATTTCTGCCATCTCTGCGTGACCTGGAAAAGACCTTCAGAATAAACTATCAGATTTTTACTAACTAAATCAGTTATCACAAGCCAGTATGACATCTTCGTCACTGTCAAAATGATTTATTTTCAGCTGTTGTTTAAGTTTTAGGAAAAGAAAAAAGCTGGGTCATAATGGTGAACCCAAGTCTCATCTACTGTCACCATGGTCGGCAACATGTTTTTCGACCGACACATTTTGAGCAACTGGTCACAAAAATCAACCCTCGTTTGTTTCTGTTCACATTTCCGCAGACGCGGGATCCAGCGAGTACACACTTTTCTCGTGTTCAATCTGTTGTGTAAAATTCTAAAAGCTGTACTTTCATTCAGATTTGCTGACCTAGATATCTCTGTAATTGTCATTTTCCTATCCTGGTCAAAGATTTTCTTCACTCTTGCAGCATTTTCATCGCTGCACTTTGAGGATGGTCTTCCTGATCTTAGAAGATCAGCAACATGGGAATGGTCACACTTAAACTGCCTACACCAGTTTTTTACAAAAGCATACTAAGGACTGATTCCATCTCCCTGTGTATTTCTGTAGGTGTTTTTCCATGCAACATCAAGAATGTTATCACAGTTCCGGCCTCTTTCTCCATTGTTCTGACACCCGTAGAGAAGAAAAATTCATACTTCTCAAGTCCAGTACAAATTGAATAAGCTACATATGTGCCAAATTTCAATTTTTTCCTCCTACTTCTTCATAGTCAGGGTAAAGACTTATGACAAGCCCCTTGCACAACACGATATTCCTACCCACATTGTGCTATCAGCGCCTGAATTCAGATCAGGTCAGGTCATCCCGTAACCAGTGAGGTCGTTGGGGCGCACATAAAGAGAACCTGACAATCCCACGCCACCCTTCTGTCAGCGTCCTCTGCCTGTGCCTCTTCTGATCGGAGATTGGTCCATTCTTTTATGTTGTCCTCCCACCTTTTTGGGGACGGCCTCTTCGTCGTCTGCCTTGCACCTTTCCGCGCAGGATCGTAGTTGAAAGACCATTTGATCTCGATATGTGACCGTACCAATCGAGTTTATATCTTTTGACAGTTGCCAAGAAGTCTTCAAAAGGTCCTATTGCTGTTGTAATTCTATCTCGTATTTCCTCATTTGTAACTCGATCTTTGTACGTGACGTTTAAAAGTCTTCGGAAACATTTAATCTCCAAGGCATGTATTCTTCGCTGAAGGTCAGCTGTAACTGTCCATGTCTCACAAGCATACAGAAATATTGGCAGGACCAATGTACGCATTAATCTGATTTTCGTGCGTAGTGTTAACCGTTTATATTGCCAGATTTTGTTAAGCCGTGCAAGCGCCACTATTGTCTGTGTTATTCTGGCCAACACCTAACATTGTATCCTTCATCACTGACAATCGACCCAAGATATTTAAAACTGTCAACCACTTCGAGTTCATGGTCATTAGCTTTTATTCTACTATTGAGGCCCTCGGCGTTGTTGGTCATTAATTTCGTCTTTCCATCGTGTATCTCCAAACCATAGTCAAGAGCTGTTTCATCAAGCCTTCTGACCCATTCCTGGAGTTCTGCTTCTGAACCCGCCAACCCGTCAATATCATCTACAAAACGAAGGTTGGTAATCGTTCGGCCCCCTATCTTGACAGTACCAACGTGACCTCCAAGTGCCTCACTCATAATTCCTTCAAGGAATATATTGAAAAGAGTTGGAGAGAGTCTACACCCCTGTCTCACACCATCTGATGTGCGAAACCAGTCCCCGCCCCTCCCATTCACGGGAACTGCGCTGGACGCCTTGTCATACAGGTGTTCAAGGACCTTTATAATATTTCCGTTGATTGTATACATCCTCATGGTTGCCCATAGCGCTTTATGCCATACCCTATCAAACACTTTCTTGAAATCAACAAACACATGATACAGTTTTTGCTGCTGTTCTAAATATTTCTCGCTTAGCAACCTTAAATTAAATATATGTTCTGTAGTGCTTATTCCCTGTCTGAACCCTGCTTGCTCCTCGGCCACGATGTTCTCTGCTTGGGGTTTCAATCGGTCGAGGATTAATCTAAGCATGACCTTGCTAGGGTGGCTAATGAGGCTTATTGTTCTGTAATTTTGGCACAGCTTTAGATTTCCAGACTTATGTAGCGGTATAACTATTGATTTCGTCCATAAGTCCGGCCAGTTTCCTGTCGCCCATATTTTGTTGCAGATGTGTGTCAGACCTTCCACCACTACCTCTCCACCTACTTGTAAGAGCTCTGCTGGTATATTGTCCACGTCGGCCGCCTTTCCTCTTCTCAATGTCTTTACCGCTGCAGCTACCTCTTCCTTCGTTATCAGTTGGTTATCCTATTCTTCTTCTTTCTTTCTTTCTTTCTTTCTATCCTTCCTTCCTTCCTTCCTTCCTTCCTTCCTTGCTTGCTTGCTTGCTTGCTTGCTTCTTTCTTTCTTTCTCTTCTTTCTCTTCTTTCTCTTCTTTCTCTTCTTCTTTTCTTTTCTTCCTTCCTCCCTTCCTTCCTTCCTCCCTTCCTTCCTCCCTCCCTTCCTTTCTTTCTTTCTTTCTTTCTTTCTTTCTTTCTTCTGCGTTCGTAATCATCCGCTACCAAGCCTGTACAGGTCTTCGCAAGTAGCAGGATGTAGTCCAGAGAATGCAATGCGTTGTGTCGCTAGTTTACAGCTTGTCTGCGATATTTGCACCTTTCGGTCCAACACATCCGTCTTCGGTGGCGGTTATCATCTATATTTGTTGATGTTGGAGGGATTGTTTTCTAAGGTTCGTTCCGTCCCTCATAGTTGAATAACTCGGAACAGTACTCTGTCCATCGTGACAGGCCGTCATTTTCCTCAGTAAGGCACTTGCCGCTTTAATCCTGGATCATAACGTTTCTGCCTTGTCTTGGTGTTTACTAGTTCGTTGACCACCTTGTATGCTCACTTAGCATCATTTCTGTCTGATCTGTTTTCGATGTTTGTACATTGCTCACATATCCACGCTTCTTTTGCATCTCTCATCTTTTATTGTATCGCTTTCTTGACCTCTTTATATCTGCCGACCTCATCAGGTGAATATTTTTGGTTTTTCAGTGACTTTCTATCACAAAGGTCAAGAATTTCTTTGGTTGTTACAGACTTCAGTATACTAAGTCAAGATTTGTCCCATAATAGTTACACTACTGTCGTGAAGTTGTTAGAGACTTCAATACATTAAGCGCAGCTTGTTTGAGGCAAGGTAGACAGTTCCTTTACTCGCTGCTTTTCACTTTTCTAGCCATATGCCAGGTACCAATTTACAGTTTATTGCCCGGAACGTGTCTGTTGTGGGAGTTGAGCCCCCTTACATTGCCGTAAACAGCGAGTTATCCCCCATTACATAAACTAGACGCTATTTAACAATTAAAAAAAACAATCCAAACAATGAACGAGATCAGAGAAGCCCACGCTCTCCCTGAACAACATGGCCACAGAGTCCGCCATTAGAAACGGAACAAAGTACAACTACTAGCCTAACTTGGACTTTCAAACACATGAACACATGACGGTATGAGCTAAACATTCATTGACAGTCGACGTAAACATTAATCTGCTTGTCATTAGCTGAGACATGTTGCAGCACGCTCTCATCACCAACCATCGAATTTACAAATGCTCCAAGCTTCAAATGCGCCTGGATAGTGCAGTGGTTTTCAATATTTTTTTATTGACAGTACTCTCAAGTCACGCATCTTATTCATGCAAAATCGTTTTCACCTGAGCTGTCTGCGAATAAGGAATGCGTGGAAGGACAAAGTGGTACTTCCGAAACTCATGGTTTGGTTGAGTGAGATAGAGAACGAACGAAGAAGAAGAAAATAGGAACCAGAAATTAATAAAATGGTGTCAATAGCTAGAAAATAATAAAGTGGTGACAATAGCTAGAAAATAATAACAGTGGCGAGGGGTCCATATACGTATCCAAGTTCGATTTAATTTCTTTAAAAAATACAATATAAAATGAATATGCTATCAGACATCTTACAAGCATATCAGTTTTGAATCTTGTCAATGTTTTACAGTTGACACCCACACTAATATAGTGTTAGTAGTATTCATTCAAAAGTTGAAACACACACTATGGACGGCGTGGCCTAGTGGTTAAGTGGCACGGCTCACAAGCCGAAATTGCTGGGTTCGATCCCTATCACAGCACCGACCGTTACCCCGGGGAAGCAAACCCTTAGAAAATGTAGGAGGAAGTCGATTCTTTCATAAAATGCATGCTGAAGTCGGGTGCACTGGGCCGACAGGCGCAAAATAAAAACCACAGTGCAACGCACACCGCCTTTGGGATTATAGAAATATGGCGAACACAAAAAAAAAAAAAAAAAACACTAATATAGTACGTGCCAAAAAAAAATCCTCTTTGCGAGTAAGGTATCAGATTTTGTAAGCAACACATCGGACGTTTACGACTATACATATTACAAAATAAAGAACTTTATTTTTCACCAAAAGAAGACAGCTCATAAGCTAAATTCTTTAGGGCCTGTAAGCATTTTAACAAGTGTTTAATGAGGGCAGGTAACTCTACTCTATGATCTTTTCATTTGAATTCCATAAATTTGTATTCCCATTTCCAAAAATGTATTTCCTCAAGCAAAATGTTTCAATCCGTATCGTTAGAGAGAGAATGTAATTGTGTTGTGGAAGATTTGTTATTCTTTAAATCTTTTTGGTGCCATGGATTAACAGTTTGAACAGACATGATTAAATACAGTGTAAGTCACAAATTATGATATTATAAATACAACGGGAAATAAATAGACACCCCATTTGTTGCAATGTTACAGTACGAAACAACTGATGTAACAAATAAATGCCAAGTATCTATTTATTTGCCCAGAAAACCCGACGAATGGAACTTACATACAAGAAGTAGGGTGTGGCTAACATTTAAAGTTCTAGACTTTGTTGTACAAGTGGCTCAGTCTGTTTTAGCTTTCTAAAACTGGACTACATTCGTGATGGAACTCAACTGCTAAAATTGAAACCCCTGAACAAATGCTATCAAGTCCATCAGTGTAGATGCCTGCTACGCTACTGCTAACTCTGTCAACATCAAATGAGATTTTGTTGTTGTTGTATTCTTGATGAGTCAGCTCAAAGAAACAAGTTATGCTTCCCCAGTATCCATTTAGTTAAATGATATCCATTATAATAATTACTTTTGTTAAAACAATTATTATTTTGAAATATGAGATAAATATTGATAAATTTGTAACATTTGTCTTTAGAATGTGTTACCTAGATATTGGGGATTCCGTGGCAAAGTGGTTAAGCCTTCGGCCTCGTGATCAGGTGGTGTGGGTTCGACTCCGTACTCCGCCGTTTTTTTTCACGGGTGCTTGATGCGGTGTATCCTGCATCTCGCAGCCACCTACTAGTCGTCTTGTCCTTGACTTGCCACTGGGGTCAGGCGGCTCGAGACGAGAGAGTGAGGATAAAAAGTAGCGTAGTTAATCCTTACTAAAAATAGCGCTAGCAAAATAAATTATGCCAATATCGTTAACAATGGACGGCGGCTTTTGCCTTACCAAGATATTATTCATTCATTCATAAGCGTCTCAGTCTTTGCAGACCATGCGCGTGGTATCCTGCGAGTAGCCTCTCAGAGCGCAAGCCTGGGGGCTGAATTTGGTGACCCTGGGCTGCCCAAACTGCAGGATCTCCTTCTCGGCCTCGTTGGTCCTTTCCAAAGGAATGCAAAGCATGACAATTTAGCACCAGCTCAGCTTCAAGAGCTGCCGGAATGAGTTCAGTATTTTGAAACCATCCGCCTTAGGTGCAACTACTACTGATTTTCTTTTTGGGTTTACTCCCGTAGCCCTACCTTATCCAGAGTTGTCAACAAGGCAGTGTAGTCGCAGATACTACTTACTCGAGATATCCGATGATACTCTCATCGCCCCAAGACTAGCCAGCACTATCTGTGACGTGTGGGTTTAAAATCAGGGTTCATCCTCTCTTAGCCGAACTGCCTGAACAGGCTACCGAGCATCGTCTACCCGGGTTTAGAGTCAAAGTTTACCTTCGCTTAGATTGGCTGCCAACCAAGGCTAATGAACCCAATCTGCCCGCCTAATTATACCGTCGGGTACTGGGTCGCGACCCACAGCAGGCTCTGTAAGAAACAGGAGGCCCCTCATGAAGGTGCTGCTGGGGGACACAATAATGTAGGAGAGGCCATTGGCATGGAAACTCCTGAACGGCAAACCGAACAGTGAAGATATTATAATTAGCAACAAACAACGGTACGGTAATGTTGATATGGATGATGTGTTCCCTAAGATTGCTTACAGTTCTGAGAAGGTCACCCCTCGCCACTGGTATCAATTACTATAAAATAATAAAATGGTGTCAATTACTATAAAATAATAAAATGGTGTCAATTACTATAAAATAATAAAATGGTGTCAATTACGATAACATATTAAAATGGTGTCAATAGCCATCAAATAATAAAATGGTGTCTCACAGCTTGTACTATCATTACAGAATAATACTTTCATTTTCTTTGCAGAAGACCGAAAGTGCCGCACCATCTCCACCTCGAAAAAAGGGCTGCCTGGGGCGAACTGCACACTGTGCTAGCACTGTGGCAAAATAATACTTTTCATTTCGTTACAGAATATCAAAAGTGCAGCACTCCCCCCCCCCCCCCTCCCTCCTTAAAAAAATTGTACCCTGAGGTCGTCTAGCTACCCACCTTCGCCCATAGCTACGCTACTGCTTTCTACGCTATTATCCTCTTGTTAAACTGTACTATAACCTTCCACGTATTTGGCACCATGCCATAAACAATAATTGGCATGCCCGCGATCACTCGCAAACAGCGGAGACCAGTAATTCACCCCTGAGATGAGCTGAACTCTCAGCGCAGACAGTAGGATTGTCCAGATAGGTTGAAGAGCTTCAACAAAAGACGATGGTGCTAAATATTGCCAGACGTGCACGTCATGAAAACATGGGGATCTCAGTGCATGGAACAGTCCGCCGCAGGTTATAGAGGGGAGATAATAATAGTCTGTGGCTGCTGGCCCTTGGATTGTAATGGTTCTTTCTTACAATTGTTGCATTGCTTTAGTTAGTTAATCTCTCTCTCTCTCTCTCCTCTTCCATCTCTCTCTTCCTTTCACCCTCACTCCCCACTCTCTTCCCTCTATCTTCCATCTCTCTCTACCCTCTCTCTCAGGTTTCTCTATTTTCCCTCTCTCTCTCTTCCCTCCCTCTATTCTCTCTATTCCCTCTCTCTTCCATATCTCTTTCCTCTCTCTGCCTCTCTCTTTTCCCTCTCTCTTCCCTTTCTCTCTCTCTCTCTCTCACTCACTCTCCCTCCCTCTCTCTCCCTCTTTCCTCTCTCTTCTCACCTCTCTCACCCATCTGTCTCCTCTTTGTCCCATCTCTCTTCCCCCTCCCTCTTCCTCCTCCCTCTTGCCCTCTTTCTCTCTCTCTCTCTTTCTTTGTCTCTTCCTCTTTCTCACTCATCTTTCTCTCTCCTCTCTTGCTTCCCTGTCTCTTTTCTCTTGCTTTCCTCTCTCCTCTCTCTCCTCTCTCTCCCCCTCTCTCCTCTCTCTCCCATTCTCTCCCCCTCACTCTCCTCTCTCCTCCTCTCTCTCCTCCTCTCTCTCCTCCTCTCTCTCCTCCTCTCTCTCCTCTCTCCTCCTCTGTCTCCTCTCTCTGCCTCTCTCCCCCCCTCTCTCGTCTATCCCCCATCACTCCTCTCTCCCCCTCTCTCTCCTCTCCCCCTCTCTCTCTCCTCTATCCCCCTCTCTCTCCACTCTCCCCTATCGCTCCTTCTCTCCCAATCACTCCCCTCTCTCATTCTTTCTCTTCTCCTTTCTCTCTTCCTCTTTTTCTTCTCCTTTCTCTCCCTCTTTTTCTCTCCCTCTCTTTCATCTTCCACTCTCTTCCCCCTCTCTCCCCCTTTTGTATCACTCTTTTCCCCCGTCTCTCTCCCCTCTCCCCGTCCTCACTTCCCCTGACAATCGTGCCCTCTAGTATCTTCTGCAGAAGACTTCCATGCCTCATATTGTGTCCCAGCCAACTCAATCTTTGCTCTCTCTATGATTTGTAATATGCCTCATTGCGCGCCTACCTCAGTGATGACATTGTTCATTTCTTTTTCTTTCTATCCAATTCACTATTTCTATTTGTCTGTAGCACTACGTCTTAAACTCTTCCAACTTGTTTCATCCATCTTTGCCAGTATTGAATTTCATTTCCTCAATTTTATTCCGATATTCTTTGAGGTTAGCAATTCCTGTTTTTCTCTTAAGCCCTTTTTTGCCAATGCAAACCTTTTATCCCAATTTCCGTCTGAGTGTGTGCATCTTCTGTCGTGGCTTTCCATGCAAACTGTTCTGTACTTGTTCGATACTTTCTTCCCCATTCATGTGACTGTGTTGCTCGTTACACCACAAAACAAAAATCCTTGATCAATAACTACAGCTGTTAAAATTCTCCCCAAAATTACCCGATTATTATTAAATTTGGCAACACTGGAATTTGCACCTTACTGCAAGAATATGTCTACCGAATGAAAACTGTCAACATGACCTGAAATAGTGGATAACGAACGCGTGAGATGAACTTGAAGGATGAACAATAGACTTGTCAGCTAAAGTGGTGCACGTAACTTCCTGCCTGACTGGACACTAGTGTTGGACATTTTAAATAAACTGGAATAGGCAAAATATAGGTAAACATTGTTCTACCATTGTCAACCAAATGTCATAATAAACGGGACATTTTAGACAGGGTTAAAAATAAACCCACAACAATTCAAAGCTATTAAATTCTTAGCTGTTTCCTGTGTGTTATGTTATGTGATTATGTGATCATCGTTATGTTATTATCGTTATGTGATCATCGTTATGTTATTATCGTTATGTTATTATCGTTATGTTATTATCGTTATGTTATTATCGTTATGTTATTATCGTTATGTTATTATCGTTATGTTATTATCGTTATGTTATTATCGTTATGTTATTATCGTTATGTTATTATCGTTATGTTATTATCGTTATGTTATTATCGTTATGTTATTATCGTTATGTTATTATCGTTATGTTATTATCGTTATGTTATTATCGTTATGTTATTATCGTTATGTTATTATCGTTATGTTATTCTAGTTATGTTGTCGTTATGTTATGTTAATGCTATCGTTGTGTATCACTATGTTACCGTTATGTTATTGTATGTTGTCGTTACTGTATAAAGTTATGTTTATGTTAATGCTATCGTTGTGTATCACTATGTTACCGTTATATTATCTTTGTTATCGTTATGTTATATTTGTTATCGTTATGTTTCCATTATTCATGTGTTTAGTTGCGTTTACATTCAGTTGTGTTCGTTATGTTATGGTTATTGTTATGGTATGTCTAGTGGTGTTCACGTTCGCGGTGTTCACGTTCGTGATGTTCACGTTCATTACGTTCATGGTCTATGTCACTAATAACACTGACCACGATTCGCTTTCAGAAAATTGTAGAAGAGCATGGACAATATTTCTTTTAGACCGCTGGTTGTACACATTACTAACCGTTCTGCGCATGCGCATGTACTTGTTTGACCCATGAGAGAGTCCAAACTCGTTCACTCTTGCACAGCCTTCATGCCTCACAAATTGCATCTACGTTCTTCTCTGTCGCTCTGGTGTTCTCCCTTATATCGTCCCTCAATCCCCGCCTCTTTCCCATCTTCCGTCCAATGCCCTTTTCTGGCCAGCAGCTATTGATCACAACTTAGTAGTGCAGTTTTCATGGCCTCGTTCAGCGGGAGCTATTAATAGAAGAATGATTCAATGCGATGTTATCGATCTCTCTGTCTGTGCCTAGTTTCATTCTTCTCTCTAGAACAACAGTTGCCAGTTTTTGGAACTGATTCCAGAATGAAAGTGTTTTGTCTTTTCTTTTTTCTTTTTTAAAAAATTTAGCTGTAAATAAGTGCAATTACATTTGTTCTAGTGACGTGTGTTGGTACACAAGCAGATATATATATATATACATACATATATATATATAGAAGTATTGAAACATAGACAAACATGTCTTTTATTGGAACCAACAGAGAAAGAGAACAATGTGACTGAGCTAAAGAATATTGTAATGTATTGTCATATAATAACGGAAGACGACAGCTGTGAATAAGAGATAATAAAGAGAATATGTATAGCCAGGATGGTATTCGGCAACATATGCGACACATACTGACATCCAAACTGATCAAATAGTTGAAAATGAGAATTCTCAGGTGTTATGTATACGTGTCACTACTTTATGGCGCAGAAACATGGACAAGGAATAACATGTTGGAAACGATTATCGAAGCCTTCGAAATGTGGGTATATAGAAGATTGGGTCGATTTCTTGGAAAGAGAAGAAAACAATTGTGGAGGTATTGAAAAAGTTGGGGGTGAAAAGATAATTAATTACTGAAATCAGGGTTAGACAGTTGCGTTATTTTGGCCACATAACAAGGGGTATTTCTTTGTTGAAGACAATACTAGAGGGTAGAGTGGAAGGCAGTCCTTCAAGATGCAGATAACGTTTTAAACAACATCAGGGGATGAACTGCTAAAAAGCATGTCAGATTGCAGAATTACGTCAAGAGAGGGGGGTACACTAGAGAGCCATTGACGGCAAGAGAGGGCGGTACACTGGAGAGCCATTGACGGCAAGAGAGGGGTGTACACTAGAGAGCCATTGACGACAAGAGAGGGGGGTACACTGGAGAGCCATTGGCGGCAAGAGATCGGGGTACACTGGAGAGCTATTGACGGCAGGAGATGGGGGTACACTGGAGAGCAATTGGCGGCAAGAGATAGGGTACACTGGAGAGCTATTGGCGGCACGAGATAGGGTATACTGGAGAACCATTGCAGCCGACCTTCGATGTGGAGATGGCACTTCAAGTAAACTGATTTCAAGCGGAAACAAATATCGACTAGTAACGCGCTGGCCTCGCATCTGAGTGGTCCTGTGTTCATTCTCCAGTTGAGGCGAAAATGTTTTTTTCAGACCGCGACGGCCTCCGGGTCGACCCAGCATTAAATGGGTACCGTTTCAGTCGGAAAAATAAAAGTGGCGAGGGAGAGGAGATGGCTACCGCCCTCATATAGCCGAGCCTTTGAAATGTGAGATCGCTAACACACCCGTACGGCAGTAATGATATGGGTTACGTTACAGCCACGCAGATAGACTGACTGACTGTCATACAGACAGTTAGACGGACATTTAGATATACACAGATAATTGGACTAAGAGATGGGTGGGTGCTTATGTCGATCTGTCGGCAAGGTACGGTGACAGTAACAAAGCTTGTTACAGCTAATTTAGAACATGTTACATTTAAGCAGAGTCTACGAACAAGACAATGAGACCGCTGGATGGATTGTTGAGTAGGTTAGTTTGTCGGCCTGGTGGTAAGTTAGGACGACAGTAACATTATTTCAGCTGATATGATATGGGCAGATGTTGAGGCTGACATCCGTTATAGACCACATCGGCAGAGAGACTCGAAGCTGATAGAACGTCAAGCTGCATATAGCTGGGGTGGTTGGGCAGATGGGCGATAGGCCGAGAGCTATCAAGATGATAAGCAGGCGTGAGACGGGACCAGCGTAACGCACAGACAATACCCACCAACAGCCACCTATCGGTATCCCACCCTCTCAACCTCTCATCTCTTCGATTCCCACACCTACCCCCCCCCCCCCCCCCCCATCCAAAAAGAGGTAATATATATATCACTATCGTTTAACCCCCAGCGGTAGTTTGTTAAAAAAAATCTACGCCAGATTCGATTCTCACCGTGTCCAGTTTGACGGACACGGAATGTTTTTTGTTGGTACGATCGCTCCTCCGCGGGCAGTAAGTAATGACAACCTACCTACCGTACTGCACACCGGCTGTCGAGAAAATTCTGACGGCCAAACGGGCTGGCTGTTTCATAAACCGACGTTCTACAAAGGACATGTTGTTTACATTACATGATTTGTGTATTCTTGTATTTTTGTATTCTTGTATTTTTAAATGTTTGTATTCTTGAATTTTTGAATTCTTTGAATTTTTGTATCTTGTATTTTTATATTCTTGAATTTTTGAATTCTTGTATTTTTGTATTCTTGTATTTTTGTAATCTTGTATTTTTAAATGTTTGTATTCTTGAATTTTTGAATTTTTGTTTCTTGTATTTTTGTATTCTTTGAATTTTTGAATGTTTGTATTTTTGTATTCTTGTATTTTTGTATTCTTGTATTTTTGAATGTTTGTATTTTTGAATTCTTGTATTTTTGTATTCTTGTATTTTTAAATGTTTGTTTTCTTGAATTTTTGAATTTTTTGAATTTTTGTTTCTTGTATTTTTGTATTCTTTGAATTTTTGTATCTTGTATTTTTATATTCTTGTATTTTTGAATGTTTGTATTTTTGTATTCTTGTATTTTTGAATGTTTGTATTCTTGTATTTTTGAATTTTTGTATCTTGTATTTTTGTATTCAAGCTTTTATTCTACCTGAGGTGTATGGACCTATTTCTTCTATTTTAACTGATTCCCTCCGATACTTATTGACTCACAAAACGTCTTACAAACCTATATAGCGGATATAATTGGCTTCCAAAATTGTTACATACACATACACGCACGCATGCACATACACACACACACGCACGAGCGCGCACGCACACGCAGACATACATAATGGGTGATGTAGTCCAGTACCACGCCAGCCGCCCTTACAACCCAGATATTTTTTGGTACCCAATTTTTGAGGCTGAGTCAACCACAGATATCGGTTTGTGATCGGAAAAAATCCAGCATCCACTGGGGATTGAACCCTGATCGCTTGGCTGGGAAGCCAGAGGACTAACCACTGTGCTACAGACACACACACACACGCACGCACGCACGCACGCACGCATATAACTTAACGTCTTTATACTGGTTTAGAAGACCCTGCAGAGTCTGTATACAACCAGTTACATTTACATCACTTTGCTCTAAAAGCTATGCGCATCCAGTTTATTCTTAAATGCATTAACTGTCCCTGCCTCCACGACTTCCCCTGGCAATGCATTCCAAGCAGACACCACTCTCTGACTAAAAAAATATTTCCTAATATCTAATCTGGACCTCTCTTTAGTCAGCTTGTAGCTATGCCCTCGTGTTATTGTGGGTGGCTGTATTTTAAAAAAACTTGTTAGTCAAATTTATCCATTCCTCTGATCATCTTATAAACCTGTATTAAGTCACCCCGAATTCTTTTCTCTTCGAGACACTGTATGCCGGTTTTTCTGAGTCGTTCCTCATAACTGTAATTCTGGAATCCCACTATCATCTTTGTCGCTATTTTTTGTATTCTTTCCAGCATGTTTATATCCCCTCTATGATAAGGACTCGACACCTGTACACAGTACTCCAATCTAGGTCTAACTAAAGCTTTATACAGTTTGCTCCTATGTTTAATATTTCTTATTATCATACCTAACATTGCATTTGCCTTTTTCACTGCTACCTTAACTTGCTCACTCACCTTTCCTGTATGATCTATTATAACCCCTAGGACCCTTTCCTTATCTATCTTTCTAATATTGTTTTCTTCCATTCTGTAATTATGTTCCATATTGGATCTACCCACGTGGATCACTGTACATTTATCTACATTAAACTCCATTTGCCAGCTTACAGACCATTCTTGAATTTTATCTAAATCCGACATCAATATATCCACTTCCGCTTTAGATGAGACACTACTGCATAGTTTTGTGTCATCAGCACATTTTGCAATCATGGATCCCATATCAATGTCCAAATCATTTATGTATATCAAGAACAAAATTGGTCCCAAAACCGAGCCCTGTGGCACACCACTTTTCACTTCACACCACTCAGAGTACTCCTTATTTATGCCCACCCTCTACCTTCTTCCCGTTAACCAATTTTCAATCCATTTGGAAACTTCCCCACCTATTTCATGTGATTTTAACTTTCGAAATAATCTTTTATGAGGTACTCTATCAAAGGCCTTTGCAAAGTCTAGATTAATAACATCCACTGGCTCCCCTTTATCTATGATTTTAGTAACCTCCTCCATGAATTCTTAATAGATTTGTTAAGCATCATCTCCCTCTAGTAAACCCATGCAGACTATTTATAATTAGATTAAATTTGTCTAAATGCATTACAATGTTTTCTTTGATCATTGACTCTAACAATTTACAAACTGCTCGTTAAACTCACCGGTCTATGATTTGCTGGATCTAATTTTTTTGCCTTTTTTGAATAAGGGGATCACTCCTGCATCTTTCCAATCCCGTGGAACAATCCCTTTTGTAAGTGATTGAGAACATAATATAGCCAATGGTTTTGCTAGTTGGTCTCTAATTTCATACAGCAATTTTTGATGAATACCATCTTGACCTGGACATTTATCCACTTTCAACCCCCCCAGTTTTTTTAAAAACCATTTCCTCTGTAATACAGATTGATCTTAATCCCACTGTATCCATGTCTCTTTGAAAAATATCTATAGGCTCTGGGATCTTGGAGCAGTCCTTTTTTGTGTAGACTGTGCCTCACTTATTATTTTCCCTGTACTGTCTATGAGAGGGCCTACTTTGTCTTTCGTTCTTTGTTTATTTCTAACATAAGAGAAGAAGCTTTTACTGTCAGTCTTGATAATATGAGCAAGTTCTTTTTCGAAGTCTATTTTTTGCTGTTTTATTCGCTTTCTGAAATATGTTCTGCTTGTCCAAATATTTTACATGTTTCTTTTGATTTACCTGCCTCGATATATTTTTGCCATGCTTTATTTTTCGCTCTTCTACATTTCACTACAAATCTAGTTATCCACTTTTTACGCTTGGGGTTTACCTCCCTACATGGAGTTCAACATCTGTTTACTTCTTTCCCTGCAATAAGATCCCAACGGATGATTTGATGGTCACTTGAGCCAAACAGTTCCCCAACGGTAACGTTTTCAATCATATTTTCCTCTAAAGTAAAAACTAGGTCGAGTATGGTTTTGCCTCTGGTGGCTGCTTCTACATGTTGAATTAAAAAATTGTCAGTTATGCACTTAGCAAAAGGTTTTGACTCTACAAGTGCTTCTGCCATATCCCATTTCATTTCTGGAAAGTTGAAATCTCCCATTAATAATAATTTCCCTTCACTTGCCTTTGCTATGCTACTAATCAGCTCCTCATCTTCCTCTTTTTGACTTGATGGACATCTATAGCACACTCCACTCACGTTTTTTCACCTCCACTTTCTATTTCTCCCCATACACTTTCATTTTTGTTACCACATGATAAATAATCTTTGATCGTTATATTAACAGAATTTATACAGTATAATAAAACGCCACCTCCCTTAGTCTTGTCTCCAACTTAATCTTTCCTTAATATTGTATATACACATACATACACACACGCACGCACGCGCGCACGCGCACACGCACACACACACACATATACATACACACAGGCATACACACACGCACAATTATATAGGAATGATATTCGAACAGTTTTGCACTTTAGAATAAAAGGAGTTAAAGCGCTTGCCTGGAAATTGGTGTGAACGTGAGTCCTTCTCTTATGTATTCACCCTGCAAGGCGATATACTTCTACAATATATTCTTCACCACCCTGATGCCCTGATTGTAGATCGTATCTCTATGGGTCCGGAACGACGTCTCCAGTTTAGTTATAAAATCCTAGACGTCAGAAAAACGTGCGGGTGTGAACTCATGCCTCATCAACCATATTCAGCTTACTTGGACCCTAGTGCATTCGCCATGTTTTCAAACATGAAGAAACGGTTTGATTACTGAACTGGAGATGTGGTTGGTGCCCAGTGGAGATGTGGTTGGTGCCCAGTGGAGATGTGGTTGGGGGCCCATGGGAGATGTGGTTCGGTGCGCTGTTGGAGTTCCACAATCAGAGCATCAGAAAGATGTAGAAGTGTATCGCCATACGGGATGAATACATAGAGAAGGACTCGGGTTCACGCCAATTTCCAGGTTATCGCCTTGACTCTTTCATACTAATATGTAAAGGGGTTGGCCATACCTCGTGTATATATTAATATAAATATTAAGTTTTCCTCAACCCATACAGGTGCCTGTACTTCCTGCCGATTGTTTTACATTTTAAAAATAAACGTGTCTGGAGGCCCAACTGTTACTGAGTAAATAAGCTAACCAACTTCCCATTACCTAGAGAGCTGACATGTACACAGCCTCTGCTAGTGCGACCTGTTAATCGAACCAAAATTACACTCCTGTAGTTTCAGAAACACACAAACGTGTCTTCGACGTATCCACTTCACAAACAACATATCCACTTCACAAACAACATATCCACTTCACAAACAACACACACACAATATCTACTTACATGTACCATATATTGTACGCACATCTAACAAGATCAAGAAATCAACGAATACAACGGGCAAGGAATGATATCATTATATTGCTGAACTTGTGGAATTCTAAAGATATTGGTTCCATCATTAAACTTACCATTTACAACTCATAAATGCGCGTCTGTGTTATTATATGGCACCAAAAAGCATGGCGCACGACAAAGACTGATCCCAGAGACGGACGCATCCCATCATTTTTTCGCATTATCCTCAGCGTCAGTCCGGTAGATGTACTGTATGCGAGGAAGCCAACAATAGTCTGTATGCGTCTATATCTTTTACAACGCTGACCAATACGTGCCTAGGTCTTTGGTCAGTCCATCTCGCCATCGCAATCGTGGGCGAACCCGTGGACGTGTACAGACATATGTCCACCAAAACATTGTTCTGCGTCCATCTGTTGTCAGGCATGCGTGTACCACATGTCCCGTCCAACGATATTTGCGTGATATCGCTGATTCCACGACGTCCCAAAACAAAGTTTGGTGTCGAATTTCTTCGTTTCGGATTTTATCCCGTATCGAAATTTTAATTAACTGCCGTTCCATTACTCTCTGAGTGACTCCGAGCTTCTGAGCATCTGTTTTGCACAAGTTCCACACTTGGCATCCGTCAATCATTGCTGGAATGACCATGACACTGAAAGTGTGTGCTAGGCTGTGGTCTTTCATCTCTTGGAGAAAAGCTCATTCATTAATCGGTGTTTGCGCAGGATACTAGGACTGCCCGGGGATGACGTGGTTACTTGTGTAGAGCTGCTGGAATGAACAGGTCAATCCCCGAGTGTGTCCCGATACAATGCCGAGGAGGTGATTGGGGTTTACGTTCTGGTTAGTTGCTCATCACTAGCGATTATGGCGACATCTTCAGACGGTTTTGTCTTGATGTAACTTGCGTTGTTTCTAGATTATAGGGAGGGAGCAACTGCGCTGGTCACCAACCTCACTCTCTGGTCCCGAGCTACATTGAATCAGTGTCAAGACGACTGGAGGTAACTCAGGCTGCAGGCTTTCAGGTCTTATCTAATTTGTGACAAGCGGTCGCTTGAAACTTGTTGGATTCGATCGCTCACTTTTTCCGTTCATCTCTTTGAGAGTCGAGGAAACGAGAGAGAGTTTCCCGTCGATATCTTTTCTGGACATCAGAGGACAAGAGGAATCGACGGCGGGCCATGCAGTCTTGGTGAAAGGAAATAGTCGTAAACATGAAGGGAGCTGGTCAAACGTGCGACTGAGATGTTGGGGAAAAAAACAAAAACTTGACGTGTTAGCTAAGGGCCCATGCTCCACTGAGGGTTAAAAAACATTTGTTGACATCTAACAGAGTTTATCTCTCGCTGCAGGAAGACTGGGTAGGAATCCTGCTTTCCGCCGGTTACTGTCTCATCATCATCAGGTACCCAGTCAGTTGAGGCTGGCGATCATGGACATTCATCCGGTTCTATCACGCGTGTCGTTTACCAACTCGGTTGATTGTCGCCATTGCCATTCTCTCGGGATGTCCAGCATCTTCTCTCTCTCTCTCTCTCTCTCTCTCTCTGCCTCCCTCTGTCTCTCAGGATGTCCAGCATCTTCTCTCTCTGCCTCCCTCTGTCTCTCAGGATGTCCAGCATCTTCTCTATCTGCCTCCCTCTGTCTCTCAGGATGTTCAGCATCTTCTCGCTCTCTGCCTCCCTCTGTCTCTCAGGATGTCCAGCATCTTCTCTCTCTGCCTTCCTCTGTCTCTCAGGATGTCCAGCATCTTTTCTCTCTGCCTTCCTCTGTCTCTCAGGATGTCCAGCATCTTCTCTCTCTGCCTTCGTCTGTCTCTCAGGATGTCCAGCATCGTCTCTCTCTGCCTTCCTCTGTCTCCCAGGATGTCCAGCATTTTCTCTCTCTGCCTTCGTCTGTCTCTCAGGATGTCCAGCATCGTCTCTCTCTGCCTTCGTCTGTTTCTCAGGAAGTCCAGCATCGACTCTCTCTCTCTGCCTCCCTCTCTCTCTCAGGATGTTCAGCATCTTCTCTCTCTGCCTTCCTCTGTCTCTCAGGATGTCCAGCATCTTCTCTCTCTGCCTCCCTCTGTCTCTCAGGATGTTCAGCATCTTCTCTCTCTGCCTTCCTCTGTCTCTCAGGATGTTCAGCATCTTCTCTCTCTCTGCCTTCCTCTGTCTCTCAGGATGTCCAGCATCTTCTCTCTTTGCCTCCCTCTGTCTCTCAGGATGTCCAGCATCTTCTCTCTCTGCCTCCCTCTGTCTTTCAGGATGTTCAGCATCTTCTCTCTCTCTAACTCCCTCTGTCTCTCAGGATGTTCAGCATCTTTTCTCTCTCTCTCTCTCTGCCTCCCTCTGTCTCTCAGGATGTCCAGCTTCTTCACTCTCTGCCTCCCTCTGTCTCTCAGGATGTTCAGCATCTTCCCTCTCTCTGCCTCCCTCTGTCTCTCAGGATGTTCAGCATCTTCTCTCTCTCTCTCCCTCCCTCTGTCTCTCAGGATGTCCAGCAACTTCTCTCTCTGCCTTTCTCTGTCTCTCAGGATGTCCAGCATCTTCTCTCTCTGCCTTCCTCTGTCTCTCAGGATGTCCAGCATCTTCTCTCTCTGCCTTCCTCTGTCTCTCAGGATGTCCAGCATCTTCTTTATCTGCCTTCGTCTGTCTCTCATGATGTTCAGCATCTTCTCTCTCTCTCCCTCCCTCTGTCTCTCAGGATGTCTAGCATTTTCTCTCTCTGCCTTTCTCTGTCTCTCAGGATGTCCAGCATTTTCTCTCTCTGCCTTCCTCTGTCTCTCAGGATGTCCAGCATCTTCTCTCTCTGCCTTCCTCTGTCTCTCAGGATGTCCAGCATCTTCTCTATCTGCCTTCGTCTGTCTCTCAGGATGTTCAGCATCTTCTCTCTCTCTCTCTCTCCCTCCCTCTGTCTCTCAGGATATCCAGCATCTTCTCTCTCTGCCTTTCCCTGTCTCTCAGGATGTCCAGCATCTTCTCTCTCTGCCTCTATCTGTCTCTCATGATGTCCAGCATCTTCTCTCTCTGCCTCCCTCTGTCTCTCAGGATGTCCAGCATCGTCTCTCTCTCTGCCTCCCTCTGTCTCTCAGGATGTCCAGCATCGTCTCTCTCTCTGCCTCCCTCTGTCTCTCAGGATGTCCAGCATCGTCTCTCTCTCTGCCTCCTTCTGTCTCTCAGGATGTCCAGCATCGTCTCTCTCTCTGACTCCCTCTGTCTCTCAGGATGTCCAGCATCGTCTCTCTCTCTGCCTCCCTCTGTCTCTCAGGATGTCCAGCATCGTCTCTCTCTCTGCCTCCCTCTGTCTCTCAGGATGTCCAGCATCGTCTCTCTCTCTGCCTCCCTCTGTCTCTCAGGATGTCCAGCATCGTCTCTCTCTCTGCCTCCCTCTGTCTCTCAGGATGTCCAGCATCGTCTCTCTCTCTGCCTCCCTCTGTCTCTCAGGATGTCCAGCATCGTCTCTCTCTCTGCCTCCCTCTGTCTCTCAGGATGTCCAGCATCGTCTCTCTCTCTGCCTCCCTCTGTCTCTCAGGAAGTCCAGCATCGTCTCTCTCTCTGCCTCCCTCTGTCTCTCAGGATGTCCAGCATCGTCTCTCTCTCTGCCTCCTTCTGTCTCTCAGGATGTCCAGCATCGTCTCTCTCTCTGCCTCCCTCTGTCTCTCAGGATGTCCAGCATCGTCTCTCTCTCTGCCTCCCTCTGTCTCTCAGGATGTCCAGCATCGTCTCTCTCTCTGCCTCCCTCTGTCTCTCTTGACTGTTATCGTTCTCCGTTGTCACGACGTGCTCCAAGCCGCCTCTTCTCATAACATGCCTGGAAAAGATGACTGCCTTGTTCTGATCCTTGCAATAAGTTGTCTTTGTGTTTATGCCTCTTCGAGGACTGTATCATTAATCTTCTTTGTGTTTATGCCTCTTCGAGGACTGTATCATTAATCTTCTTTGTGTTTATGCCTCTTCGAGGACTGTATCATTAATCTTCTTTGTGTTTATGCCTCTTCGAGGACTGTATCATTAATCTTCTTTGTGTTTATGCCTCTTCGAGGACTGTATCATTAATCTTCTTTGTGTTTATGCCTCTTCGAGGACTGTATCATTAATCTTCTTTGTGTTTATGCCTCTTCGAGGACTGTATCATTAATCTTCTTTGTGTTTATGCCTCTTCGAGGACTGTATCATTAATCTTCTTTGTGTTTATGCCTCTTCGAGGACTGTATCATTAATCTTCTTTGTGTTTATGCCTCTTCGAGGACTGTATCATTAATCTTCTTTGTGTTTATGCCTCTTCGAGCACTGTATCATTAATCTTCTTTGTGTTTATGCCTCTTCGAGCACTGTATCATTAATCTTCTTTGTGTTTATGCCTCTTCGAGGACTGTATCATTAATCTTCTTTGTGTTTATGCCTCTTCGAGGACTGTATCATTAATCTTCTTTGTGTTTATGCCTCTTCGAGGACTGTATCATTAATCTTCTTTGTGTTTATGCCTCTTCGAGGACTGTATCATTAATCTTCTTTGTGTTTATGCCTCTTCGAGGACTGTATCATTAATCTTCTTTGTGTTTATGCCTCTTCGAGGACTGTATCATTAATCTTCTTTGTGTTTATGCCTCTTCGAGGACTGTATTATTAATCTTCTTTGTGTTTATGCCTCTTCGAGGACTGTATCAATAATCTTCTTTGTGTTTATGCCTCTTCGAGCACTGTATCATTAATCTTCTTTGTGTTTATGCCTCTTCGAGGACTGTATCATTAATCTTCTTTGTGTTTATGCCTCTTCGAGGACTGTATCATTAATCTTCTTTGTGTTTATGCCTCTTCGAGGACTGTATCATTAATCTTCTTTGTGTTTATGCCTCTTCGAGGACTGTATCATTAATCTTCTTTGTGTTTATGCCTCTTCGAGGACTGTATCATTAATCTTCTTTGTGTTTATGCCTCTTCGAGGACTGTATCATTAATCTTCTTTGTGTTTATGCCTCTTCGAGGACTGTATCATTAATCTTCTTTGTGTTTATGCCTCTTCGAGGACTGTATCATTAATCTTCTTTGTGTTTATGCCTCTTCGAGGACTGTATCATTAATCTTCTTTGTGTTTATGCCTCTTAGAGGACTGTATCATTAATCTTCTTTGTGTTTATGCCTCTTCGAGGACTGTATCATTAATCTTCTTTGTGTTTATGCCTCTTCGAGGACTGTATCATTAATCTTCTTTGTGTTTATGCCTCTTCGAGGACTGTATCATTAATCTTCTTTGTGTTTATGCCTCTTCGAGGACTGTATCATTAATCTTCTTTGTGTTTATGCCTCTTCGAGGACTGTATCATTAATCTTCTTTGTGTTTATGCCTCTTCGAGGACTGAATCATTAATCTTCTTTGTGTTTATGCCTCTTCGAGGACTGTATCATTAATCTTCTTTGTGTTTATGCCTCTTCGAGGACTGTATCATTTATCTTCTTTGTGTTTATGCCTCTTCGAGGACTGTATCATTAATCTTCTTTGTGTTTATGCCTCTTCGAGGACTGTATCATTAATCTTCTTTGTGTTTATGCCTCTTCGAGGACTGTATCATTAATCTTCTTTGTGTTTATGCCTCTTCGAGCACTGTATCATTAATCTTCTTTGCCGTCCATGGGATCTGCAGAATTCTTCTGTAAATGCACTCCTGACTCAGGTGGTAAGAGGGTAAGTCGACTGGAAAGTGAACTGGTCATCTAATCTCAGAAAAAGATGAGGCCTAATAGGGTCAAATGTATAACAGGCGTGTCTGCTATGTAAGTCCCCTTGTCTCTCTTATATCTTGTGTATTCTTCCTTATCATGAGTGTTTCTTCCCCTTTGCTACGAAACGGAGTCGGAACATGTTTGTTTTTTCTTCATGAGGCAAGCACGATTCTCTTGGCTTGTGTTGGTTTAGGATTTATGTTCCTGCATTTTTTCATCTGTGTAAATATGAACGGTTATTCTGTTCTGATAATAAGCTTTTCAGCATACATTTGTTGTTTCACATTTTTCTATTTGCCTCGCGATGATCGAATTTCTCTGATCATCCGAACAAACAGCGAATTTCTCATATCTCTACTCACATGAACAGTCAAATAACTAAAGTATCGTATGTCTGCGCTCTAGTACAAGTCAAACTGCAAAAGTATTGCACCTATACGCATCAGTACTTTCAAACACTGAATTCCTCGTATCTCTGCGCATCAGTACTATCAAACAGTGAATGTCTTGTATCTCTGATCGTCAGTACTAACAAACAACGAAAGCAGCGTATCTCTTCTCATTAGTACTATCAGCGGAAGTCTCATATTTCTACACACCATTACGATCAAACAGTGAATGTTTTGTAACTCTGGCCTTCTATTTTCTAAGACAGAATGTCTTATACATTATATATTATAAAACAATTGCTCATATCCTACACTTCAATATTGTCAAAACAGTGAATCTCTCTCTATCTACTCTTCATCGAAAAAACTCGTATCTCTGTTCTCTTTTGTATCTCTGTTCTCTTTTGTAAAACAATTACTCATATCTCTGTTCTCTATTCTAAAAGAATTACTCGTATTTTTTGTTTCTATTCTAAGACAATTATTGGTGTCCCGGTTCAATATTCTAAAACAGTTACTCGTATCTATGTTTTCTATTCTAATACAAGGTCTCGTGTCTCTGTTTTCCAATTCTAAAACAATTTCTCTTATTTGTGTTTTCTTTTCGAAATGCTGTTAAATCCGCTGCCCTCCCTGTGATCGTGTTTCATCTTGTCAGCGCGTATCTCTGTTCCCTATTTTAAAATAACTCATATCATAGTTTTGTTTTCTTTAACCTTCAGAAGAATGAAGTTTCAGAATTGAGGCAGTTGTTTGAGTCAGAGGAGCCTATGAGTGGGTTGACAAATTACAAAACGGAAGACAGAGCGTCATTGATGAATTGTGGCGTGGGAGACCAGCAAGCGGGGCAACTGTTTCAGTGAAACAGCAAATCAACCATCTAGTCCGAGGCACGAGGCGAGTCACTATTAACGAAATGACTGTATATTTCAACATGTCACGGCGCTGCGCACAGAATTGTCCATGATGGCCTTGGTTATAGGAACATGTGTAGCAGATGGGAAACAATGCAGCTGACAACGAGGTAATGGAGGCAGTACAAAATTGATTAAAAGGGTACACTTAAAGACTTCTCTAAAGGGCATTTACAAGCTAGTGGACAGGTGGATAAAGTGTGTTACCAGGCACACGGTAAAGGTCAGGTCCATGGCAACGGGGATGAAGACAGCTCGCCACGTACTAAGCCGCATCCTATCTGAGGTGGCGTGGCCAGTTCCCTTCCTTTCTGTTTATACCTTTTCTGACTCATTTACAGCTTGATCGACTGGGGGAGCGGTCGTACCAGGAACGAACTACGTACGACCCAGATGTTCTATCTGTCCGTCCGTGATTTCGAACCCTGCCGCGCTGTAATCCCATTCTCAGCAAGCCAGCACACGGTCGACTAGCCTACACGCTCCACTGGGACTATGTCCTAAAAGAAGACAACAAATATTTCGTTCACACGCTTGCAAAAATGCTAGTAATAAAACTGTTGTTAAGTGATGACTGTCCCTCGTGTATCACACGTTCAGGGTTTTGTAACACTGCAAACTTGTCACATGACAATCATTATATAAACGTAAAGATATCAGGCGATGATCACAGAGAAGTAATGGGTTTCCATCAGTAAACAAGTTATTATTCGTTATCTGTCATATTTTATGACTATGTACTTCGGATAAAAAAAAGCTTGTGACACACATTAGGGTGGTACCTCGGGATGACAGCTAGCACCACTGTAACGTCCTAAGAATGTCGTGAACACGTATTAAAGGGGTTGCGTATGAGGACCAGCAGCCTCGTCATGTACAATTATTGAAACTACCACAATAACAGACAATGTCAGTTATTAATAAAAGTTTGCCGAGAAAAGGTTAGCGAGTGTATGAAGGAGAAGAGAAGAAAATGAGAGATAGTGATGGGTAGAGCAAAGTGACAGCACGAGGCGACGACGTGACAAATTATAGAGTATATTGACAACACGATAAGACGATCTGAGAAATTGAAGAGCGGAGTTCCAACATGATGACACGATATGACAAATTGAAAAGCAAAGTTCCAACATGATGAGACGATATGACAAATTGAAAAGCAAAGTTCCAACATGATGACATGATATGATAAATTGAAGAGTAAAGTTCCAACATGATGAGACTATATGACAAATTGAAGAGCAAAATTCCAACATGATGAGACGATATGACAAATTGAAGAGCAAAGTTCCAACACGAGGCGACGTGACAAATTGAAGAGCAAAGTTCCAACACGAGACGACGTGACAAATTGAAGAGTAAATTACAATATCTGTCGACATCACAAATTGAAGAAGAAATAGATAATCCATCAAAAGAGATCAAAGAGGCTGTAAAAATCAGTGATATAATGTCGACGGCTCTTGAAAATAATGAAGGAGAGGAGGAAGATCCAGGGACGAATGTTGTTTACTGTTTGGAGTGTACCTCTGATAGACCTTATTAATAAACCCATTAAGGTAGTCAAATATTCCATTTTGTCTGAAATTGGAAACATTTCAAAGCATTCGTCAATCTTTGATCTTAATCATATTAGTATGTCACACATACAGCTATAGCTCTCTCTCTCTCTCTCACTCTCTCTCTCACTCTCACTCTCACTCTCTCTCTCTCACTCTCTCTCTCACTCTCTCTCTCTCTCTCATAATAATGATTACCATCTTAGATCTCACATACCTCAGCGTTTCATGTATTAGTCCAATAAAGAGACTCAACAAGGAAAGGGACCTATGGGTTATATAATAGATCACACAGGTAAGGGAAGTGAGCAGTGAAAAAAGGCAAATGCAATGTTAGGTATGATAAAAGGAAATATTAAACGTAGTAGCAAGGAAGTGATAATCAAACTGTTTAAAGCATTAGTTAGACCTAGATTTGAGTACTGTGTTCGGGTTGGGAGTGTTTATCGAAGAGGGGATATAATAGCCGTCCATCGCAAGCCATGATAACAACAGCATTCAGACATGCTGTATTGCACCTCACCGGTGAGTCCGGAGGTGGCGTATAGTCCAATTCTGACACGGACATTTCTTCTACATAAGTAGCATTTCAGGTCAGTTTTGGACATGTGTGTCAGCTGTTCTGTCTTTTCGCAAAGTGACGTTTTTTCTGTGCTTCGCAATAGAGACGCCTGATTGTGATTCTATTCGCCGTTGAGTTTTCGTTAATGCCAACCTCATGTCATTCTCAACACTAAATCAGTTTCTTATTTTTGTTTTCAAAGGATGAAGCGTTGAAAACCCACTCTCACTGCGATATGTAGAGGAAAAACCAGAGTAAGACTTGAAACTCTGACATTTGGAGATGCCTGATGTGCGATGTGGTAGTGGACAGATTCCTTGAAGCGGGATCGTTTCATCGTGTCGTGTGTACATTTTATTGGATCGAGTTGATGAAATCTAGATCGCATGATTTCTGGATTACACAATCGACTCATCTGATTGGAGGCAGTAATATACGATTGGTTATATTTCGCGGAATTCGCTTACGTAAACATATCTCTGATCAAAACGTGATGACCTGACTTTGTGTTTCCCAAAAGAATGCTTATGTAAACTCTCCGGAATCCGCGCGTTGATGTATGTTACTATTGGTCGCTTCAGTGTATCCACTGGTAGCACAAAATATCAAACAACCCATATTTATGGGTTATAATCCATATTTAAAAATTATATTATTCAGATTTTGACACTGATTAAAATTGAAAATTGCTTTAAAAATCAAAATATTTTTTAGTTCACAGTTTAGGTAGGCGGGCCCACAGAAAACTATTCCCTTTGTGGGTCCCGACCCATAGGCTTGGATTCAGTGTTCTAGAGCAGTGTTTTCCACCTGTTTTACACCTTCAGCCCGGTAAAAATAGAACAAAATTTCGCGGACTTGTGAAAATATGGCAATTTTGAAGAACATGAAAAGTTGTTTTCCTTTTTTTGTCTGCATATTGTAGGGATTCAACTATTACATTGCGATCTCTCTCTCTCTCTCACACACTCTCTCTCTCTCTCTCTCTCTCTCTCTCACACACACACGCACGCACGCACGCACGTATTAGCAGATAAATTAACCTCAAAATCTTTTCTAATGATGTAATTTGTTGTTTGCGAATACACACAATGAGTAAGTTACTCTTTCGTACGCCCTGAAACGGACATTAAGTGGCGGGTTGCAGTAGCTTTCCTCATATCCCGCGCGTGCTGATGAAGGTTGGTTCAGGTCTTTCATGCGGTTGTGCTATGCTTGGCTTCATCTGCGTGTGACTCACTACTATGGGGACCCCGTCGATCCATCACCTCGTTAACCAGGCTTCCACGAAAACAGCCCGTTTCCAGGAAGGGTTGCTAAGAAGCCGAGGTGAGGGTCTTGGTCAGTATATTTTACTGACCGTTACATGTCTGATCAGTATATTTAGCCTGACCAGGCGTTAGTCTTCCTCTTCAATGACCTAATTTACGAATCGCGATATTTGTAGGGACTTCCCCTTCAAACCTCACCTATTGTGCTCTAAACAAACAAATCAATTATAGATGAGCTCTTGTGTTCGAAAAGAAGGGATAATTGTGTCATTTGAGTTTAAATATTAGCCAATCAGATCAAGTCAAGCCTACCTCCACAGTTTTTGGCTTAAGCCTCACTCACTTTTTCGAAAACCGGCAGTCAATTTCTTCTGACCCGCACAGGTCGGGAACTCGTGATATATAATGTTATAGCGTGATATATATCGAGTATATATTCCGTCCAGGTGTCAGGAGACAATATGTCTATCAATCAAATAATCCACGTGCGTGTACGTCATTCGACCATGTGCACGCGGGCTGTCCACTTTGACCTTTTCGTTGCTTTCCAGAAACATCCGGTACAAACACAGAGTAGGCACTATCTCTCATCTACCTATAGAACGAGACGGCCTGTAACATCTCGCACCTTCTTTGATCAGGAACATCCTGGATTTTTGCCAGCGTATACCTTACCTACCGTATACCTGCAAATGATATTAACAAAAACCCAACCTGTGCTAGTGAAGTGCTTGTGGTTCGTGTCTCCACCCACCGTGCTCTTTAACCTTTTCTGAACGTATAATATGTTTTAAGTTCTTAATCGCTCTCCCAGACACCGTGTTCCTGAAACATCAATTGAAGTACTCCATCCATGCTTGAGTACGTTGTCAATTTGTTTAGATATTAAACGACTGTCGAGGTTCAGGAAGAGATAAATTATATCGTCTTTTTTTAGCTGTGCGAAGTATTTTCTTCATCATAATCGTCATCGTCAGCAGTGGCATAACTAAATAATGTGCCGCCCAGATTCAATCAGCTGCGATATCTGTTTACTTAAGTTCCGTCTCCTGGGAACTACGTCAGACATCATGTTTCCAATGATCAGCCTCGGAGAATTTATTGTGATTCCACCTTAACATGTTATCCATACTGCATAGTTCCAGAACGGCCGGACAGACCATCAGGGGGTCTGGGTCTTGCGTTGCTCCACCCCTACATGTCTTATCATCCCTGTATCCCAATCTCTTTAAGTTCTTCCTGCATCGAGATACACCAGATCAGAGCCTATTTAGTGACGTCCATGTTGCGTAAGGCGTAGATTCCTCTGGCAGCTCGACTCAGAAGACCTGTGTCAGTTCACCCAGGCGTAGGTTCCTCTGGCAGCTCGACTCAGAAGACCTGTGTCAGTTCATCCAGGCGTAGGTTCCTCTGGCAGCTCGACTCAGAAGACCTGTTTCAGTTCATCCAGGCGTAGGTTCCTCTGGCAGCTCGACTCAGAAGACCTGTGTCAGTTCATCCAGGCGTAGGTTCCTCTGGCAGCTCGACTCAGAAGACCTGTGTCAGTTCATCCAGGCGTAGGTTCCTCTGGCAGCTCGATTCAGAAGACCTGTGTCAGTTCATCCAGGCGTAGGTTCCTCTGGCAGCTCGACTCAGAAGACCTGTATCAGCTCATCCAGGCGTAGGTTCCTCTGGCAGCTCGACTCAGAAGACCTGTGTAAGTTCATCCCATTTTTCAATGTGCCATTTTCTGGGACCAGTCTGTAAGAGGCTGTGTTGACTGTAAGAAACTTCGTCTCGACTGCTAAACCATTTTCACAAGTGTTGTTTGAGTAGGCTGTTCAGTGTGGTAGGACAAGATGTCTAACTCTGACATTCTTTGCAAGTCGAACATATTTAGCCTCCATACCTTTCTGCTAGAAGCCCACATATTTAGCGTCCATACACTTCTGCTAGAAGCCCACATATTTAGCGTCCATACACTTCTGCTAGAAGCCCACATACAATGCGCGGAATGCGTTCACATGCCAGATGAACGCATCCCCAAACAGCTACTGTACGGTGAGCTCAGAGCAGGCAGGAGCTCATCGGTAGGACTGAAGAAATGCCACAGAAGCTCATCGGTAGGACTAAAGAAATGCTACAGAGACTCGTTGAAAGTCACTGAAGGACGTCAATATTGATGTAACCTCCAGGGAGATGTTTGCCCAGGACCGTTTTACCTGTGGAGCTGGCATCACCAAAGGTGCTCAGTTCGCAGAGCATATCTTCACCGCCGAGTTCAGAGAAAACTGGCCCCTGAAAGATAACGCGCGACGCTTCCACGGCCAACTCCTCGCATGTGCCTCAGATGCGGCGGGGCTGCAGTACCATGATTGGGCTTTACAGTCATGCTACTACACATCTCGCAGCACAGGTTTGATGCTGTTGCGATCCTCGCTCGCGATGTGTAACTATTATTATTTTCCGTCTCCAGTTACGCCCCTGATGACATGCTGTATCTCCTAGCCACAGCACATGATCTGAATTGTTCTGTCTGCTCTATTACCAGTCTTCTGCGAGACATGTTCAAATGAAACCGGACCAAACTGCATGAAGTACGATGCACATGATAATCTCATTTTTGACGTAAACATCACATACCAACCGTCAAGTTTGCAAAATTTCAGTATGCCTCGTTTCATAGTTTTCTCAGCAAACCGTCGAAATCATGGCTGGTGTGATACGGAATCCGTACAGAGTTTATCAGCGAGCGGTGATTCGGTTTCTAACAGCTGAAGGATTTCGACCAGTTGACATTCATAGCAGAATGCAGATAGTGTATGGCGACATGGGTGTGTCGAAGACAACACTCAAGAACTGGACAACGATGTTTAAAGAAGGACGTGAGTTAACGTAACAATATGAGCCTGACCCGGTCTCGGACGTGAGTTAACGTAACAAAATGCGTCTGACCCGGTCTCGGAAGATCGGCCGTTAACTCACGTCCTTCTTTAAACACCGTTGTCCAGTTCTTCACTGTTGTCTTCGACACATATTTGTCACCATACACTGCCTGCATTCTGCGATGAATGTCAACTGGTCGACATCCTTCAGCTGTTAGAAACCGAATCACCTCTCGCTGATAAACTCTGGACCGATTCCTTATCACACTCACCATGTTTTCAACGGTCTGCTGGAGAAACTATGAGTCGGAGGATAATTAAATTTTGCAAATTTGACGGTTGGTATGTTCTTGTTTACACCAGAAGTTACGTCCTCATGCGCATTGTACGTATGTTTACTTGTTGTAGTTTGGTCCGGTTTAGATTGAACACGCCTCGTGTATATATATATATATATATATATACATATCATCATCATCATCATGTAGCATGCACTTTATAGAACGTCGCTCCCATCACAGTCTGTCTGAAAGAAACTCGTTCTCTTGCCAAAACTCCAGCCTCCGCTGCATTCATACCCAGGCATTTCTGTTCGTCTTGGTGCCATCGTCTACTTGGTCTACCCCTTCCTCTTTTACCTGATACCATACCTTCCATCACAGATCTCTAGAGACCGTTGTGTCTTTTGATGTGACCAAATGGAATTGATAAGCTGCGTGTGTGTGTGTGTGTGTGTGTGTGTGTGGTGTGGGTGGGGGTGGGGGTGGGTGTGGGGGTGGGGGTGGGTGTGGGGGTGTGTGTGTGGGGGTGGGGGTGGGGTGGGTGGGTGTATATATATATATATATATACACACACACACAAAAACACACACGAGGTAGCTTCAAATGAAAAACTTAAAAGTGGGATAGAAATGAGAAAAAACAAAACCTTTGTATTGTAGCTTGTTAATATGGTTGAGGATGTCGGCAGTGATATGCACGTGACATCACGGTGCAGACGAACAACATGGCGTCAAAGTTCCAGTTAAAAGATAGCGGGCCCCACTATTGACATGTTGGGACGATAAGGCTAACGTCTGGTCAGGAAAAACACACTGATCAGACAACGTTAGCCAGGTTCAGGAGAATGTACTGACTAGCCAGGTTCAGGAGAATGTACTGACTAGCCAGGTTCAGGAGAATGTACTGACTAGCCAGGTTCAGGAGAATGTACTGACTAGCCAGGTTCAGGAGAATGTACTGACTAGCCAGGTTCAGGAGAATGTACTGACTAGCCAGGTTCAGGAGAATGTACTGACTAGCCAGGTTCAGGAGAATGTACTGACTAGCCAGGTTCAGGAGAATGTACTGACTAGCCAGGTTCAGGAGAATGTACTGACTAGCCAGGTTCAGGAGAATGTACTGACTAGCCAGGTTCAGGAGAATGTACTGACTAGCCAGGTTCAGGAGAATGTACTGACTAGCCAGGTTCAGGAGAATGTACTGACTAGCCAGGTTCAGGAGAATGTACTGACTAGCCAGGTTCAGGAGAATGTACTGACAACAGTCTGGCTAGCAAGGTGAGCTTCGACGTGATTCCCGTAGCAGTGAGCGACACGCAGATGAAGCCAAGCATAGCACAACTGCCTGGAGGACCCCGGTCCACCTTCACCAAGACGCTCGGGATGTGAGGAAAGCTACTATGTTTAGCAATTGCAAGACCTCGTTTGATTTCAGTTCATTACTCGTCGGAATTGTTGATGGTAGATGAATTCTGTGGCGAAGTGGTTAAGCCGTCCGCCTCGTGATCAGGTGTTGTGGGCTCCGGACTCCGCCGTCTTTTTCACGGGTGCTTGATGCGGAGTCCCCTGCATCTCGTAGTCGCCCCTAGTCGACTTGTCCTTGACTTGCCACTGGGGTCGGGTGGCACGAGACGAGCGAGTGAGGATAGAGAGTTGCGCAGTTAATCCTTACTAAAAGATAGCGCTAGTAAATAAATTATGCCATCACCGTCTACAATGGCGGCGACCTTTGCCTTTGCCTTTGAGATCTGATATATTCAAAATCCTGAACATCTTCTATATCTACATAATCAATTGATAATACTGATTCTTTGTTTGTTGTCAACATTATGGTTTTCTTGGAGTTTAAGATATAGATTCTAAGCCATGCTGTTTTTTAGCCGATAAAATTAGTTTTTGCCAAATTCTTTTTGTTTATAATTCGTAAATTGCATATCATATTGTTTCCAAATTGAATGAAAGATGTTCAATAAAAACGAATAGAATAAATCCAGTCGTGCAGATAAGGATGACAAGGGAGTTACCAAGTCAAGAACAGCCAATCAGACGAGGAGGATTCCGACAATTCTTTGTGCATGGGAAATATCGATTGGCCTCTGGAACATGATAAAGGTGGACGTGCCTAACAATTAGTAGATGGACATGGAGGACTTAACACGCTGCTTGTCTATAGGGGTTTGAAGACACGCAGAGAGAGAGAGAGAGAGAGAGAGAGAGAGAGAGAGGTGGGGGGGGGGGAATGGTAGAGAAAGGAATATGCGTTCTCGTCCTGTTTATTCCTCTAGTGTCTCCATTTTGCTTCTTGCGAAGCATAGGAGGTAACCCCGAAGTGAGATTTGCGAAAAAAAACAGTGTACTTTTGCAGTTGCGGTGTTTCTATGGTAATGTGTTTCCATGGTGATGTTGCTAGTATCATGCATGCCTCCCTTTCGGCACCTTCTGATGACGATAATGATAATTGTGATGATGAGGATTAAGACTAGGTTACTATGTATCTATATTTACCTAGAGCTCGTCTCTCAGCCTCCGTCAGCAGCTTTCCTATCGTGTAGAAATTAATACTCAATCAAATATCATTTAGCTCACTGCATCTCATGGCATTACATCCCAATGGCATTACATCCCCATGGCATTACATCCCCATGGCATTACATCCCCATGGCATTACATCCCCATGGCATTACGTCCCCTTGGTATTACGTCCCCGTGGCATTACACTTCTTGGCACTATTCTCTACGGTATTACACTCCGCGATTTTAGATCGCACATCATTACACCCCATGGCACTACACCCCATGGCACTACACCCCATGACACTATACACTATGGCACTACACCCCATGGTACTACGCCACATGGCACTGTAATCTATAGTGCTACACTCAATTGCACTACATCCAAAAGCATTTCACCCACCCCCCTCATTCCCCTCCCCCACCCCATGACACTATACCCCATGTCTTTACACCGTGCCACTAAATGCCACGGTAGAAGATAGTGACTAAGTTAGTAATTTAAGATTGTTAAGCAAGTTAACAATTTATTTATTTGTATCATTGTAAGTGAGCTATTAGCTAATCAATATTACCAATTGACCAATTACTACATCCTTGAAATTATGTCTCAGTGGATTACACTGAATAGCTCTCCATTTTTTTTGATTAGATCTATAATCGTGCTCTTGTTTCTGCATTATACGCTCTCGTATTCTCAGTAGCTTAATGTCACAGCTTGGTGACATGATACGGAGAGCGTAGCCTAATGTCACAGCTTGGTGACATGATACGGAGAGCGTAGCCTAATGTCACAGCTTGGTGACATGATACGGAGAGCGTAGCTTAATGTCACAGCTTGGTGACATGATACGGAGAGCGTAGCTTAATGTCACATCTTTATGATATGATATGGAGAGCGTAGCTTAATTTCACAGCTTGGTGACATGATACGGAGAGCGTACCTTAATGTCACAGCTTGGTGATATGATACGGAGAGCGTAGCTTAATGGCACAGCTTGGTGACATGATACGGAGAGCGTAGATTGTATCGGTGCTCGTCACCTTCTTATTGCTGTAGAAACTTGGTCACGGACAGAAAGACGTAGATTGTATCGGTGCTCGTCACCTTCTTGTTGCCTTCGAAACTTGGTCACGGAGAGAAAGATGTATAGATTGTATCGGTGCTCGTCACCTTCTTGTTGCCTTCGAAACTTGGTCACGGAGAGAAAGATGTAGATTGTATCGGTGCTCGTCACCTTCTTGTTGCCTTCGAAACTTGGTCACGGAGAGAAAGATGTGTAGATTATATCGGTGCTCGTCACCTTCTTGTTGCCTTCGAAACTTGGTCACGGAGAGAAAGATGTATAGATTGTATCGGTGCTCGTCACCTTCTTGTTGCCTTCGAAACTTGGTCATGGAGAGAAACATGTAGATTGTATCGGTGCTCGTCACCTTCTTGTTGCCTTCGAAACTTGGTCATGGAGAGAAACATGTAGATTGTATCGGTGCTCGTCACCTTCTTGCTGGTTTCATTGACATCTTCTACAATTGTTCCCATGTGAATGTGAAATTTCGGAAGCTGTGTGTATTAGTATTGTTATTTTTGTTATTTTCTTGGTGTCCTTAATATCCAAATCAGGTGGTTTCTTGGTTTAATGGCTTAACCAGCCCTGCTTATTCCGTTATGTGAAACGTCATTCAATGAAATATTAGACATACAAACTAGGAATGAACTGGAATAACCGATTCGTAATCGATTATATGGCGAATTGTTCATTCTATGGACATTTCGTATTAGTCTGAGAAGTTCTCTGCAACCAGTGTTGCAAGTTCGCGGTTTATCCTTTTAATTGGGCTTATTTTTTTCAGAGAGTTGCTGGGAATTGAAGTGGGCTGCGTATTGTGGTATTTTGGTATCAGTTCAATTCAGTTCAGTTCAGTTCATCCCGTAATCCATCAGGAGTTCCCTTTCTGTGCCTGCCAATACATCAATATCATCAGCAAATCAGAAGTTTGTGATAAGCCTGTCACCTATTTTAACCGTGCCAACATGTTCTTTTAAGGTCGTCTCCATTATTCTCTCCAAGAATATATTGAAGAGTGTTTGGGAGAATATATATCCCTGTCTCACACCCACCGTCGTACGGAACCAATCACCTAGCGTTCCCTCTACCGAGACTGCGCTTGTCGCCTGCTCATAAAGGTTTGCAATTACCCTCACAATATAACTGTTGAACTTATAATGCTTCATTGTTGACCATAGCGCCGCATGCCACACTCTGTCAAACGCCTTTCTAAAGTCAATGAAGGCATGGTAGAGTTGTTGTTGATACTCTGAGTACCTCTCATTCATTAGCCGAAGATTAAATATCTGCTCGAAGGTACGCCTTCCCGCTCGAAAGCCCGCTTGTTCTTCGGCAATGATATTCTTTGCCTGTGGTTTCAGTCTGTTAAGTATTATTCTTAAGAGAACTTTACTTGGATGACTTATCAGACTGATTGTTCGATAGTTCTGACACATATTTAGGTTTCCTGATTTAGGCAGTGGTAAAATTACTGATTTTGTCCAGCTGGTGGGCCACTCTCCTGTCTGCCAAATTCTATTGCAGATGTATGTCAGGGTATCAATTGTCGCCTCACCTCCCACTTGTATGAGCTCTGCTGGGATATTATCCACACCTACAGCCTTCCCTCTCTTCAGCATTTTCACGGCCTCATATACTTCTTCCCTTGTTATCTGTTGATTTTCCTATATCAGACTTACTTCAGGAGACGTTGCATTTCTGGGGTCACCTCGACCGTTATGCTTATATAGTTCCGAACAGTACTCTGTCCAGCACTCACGAATGTCTTGAGCTTCTGTGAGACACCAGAATGTTTAATTTCTAAAAAAATAAATCTTTGTACAATTATGTTGGCCAGAATAGCACGGACAATAGCGACGCTTACGCGGCTTAACAAAATCTGGCAAGATAAACGGTTAGCACTAAGCACGAAAATCAAATTAATGCGTACATTGTTCCTGTCAATATTCCTCTATGCTTGTGAGACATGGACAGTTACAGCAGACCTTCAGCGAAGGATACATGCCTTGGAGATAAGATGTTTCCGAAGACTTTTAAACGTCACGTACAAAGATCGAGTTACAAATGGGTAAATACGACAATAGGGCCTTTTGAAAACCTCTTAGCAACTGTCAAAAGATGGAAACTCGTTTGGTACGGCCATATATCGAGATCAAATGGTCTTGCAAATATGATTTTGCACGGAAAGGTGCAAGTCAGACGACGAAGAGGTCGTCCCAAAAGGAGGTGGGAGGACAAAAGAATTTACCAATCTCCGACCAGAAGAGGCACAGGTAGAGGCCGGTGACAGAGAAGGGCTGTGACCATAACTTCATGTGTGCCCCAACGACCTCACTGGTTACAGGATGACCTGACAATCATTTTCTTCTTTAACAATATTTTTAAAAGTTTCATTTAATTCAAGTCATTTTACTATTGGTCTACTTTTGGTCGGTTTTGACATGTTATTGGGCGGTATTTTTAAAGAATTATCTGGCAACCCTGCCTGCAACCCCAAACGAATCTGTTGAAGCGTAATGTGACCATTTTGGACCCGAAAAGTTGCACTATTTTCAGTTTCAACTGCATGTTTGTCAATCGTCCTGCCAACCGTTAAATGTATCTCGCTGTATCTGCAGAGCGACATGTGTTGATGGAATAAAACAAAATGGTTGCAGACATTACATCAGCTTTGGAAGGCAGACTTTCTAGTCCGTTGTATTATGAATGTTTGTCTCCCCTTGTCTAAACGAGCCGAATAATGCAGGCAATGCGGTTGGCCTAAACAGAAATAGTCATGGCACCCTAAGATGGAGGACAGGCACATATTCGACCAGCTTTTGGCCATCCGGCAGGCAAGCTTGCCTCATTCAATATCGTGATTCAAGTAAGTAAGTAAGTTGTTCTTTAAGCTTATATTAGCCTGTTGCGTCTTAATTTACCCCAAACAGAGTACCATGGGTTACCATCGTGCGTAACGGGACATTCTATTTCGGGTTAAGGGGAGGAAAGATCGATATAATTTTATTTTAAATAAATAAGTAAAGGCTTAGATAAAGATATAAGTGTAGAAAAGATGATTATATTTAGTTTTGGGAAGAGTTAGGTTTAGGTTTAGGGTTAGGGTTGGATTTAGGGTTAGGTTTAGGGTTGGATTTAGGGTTAGGTTTAGGGTTAGGTTTAGGTTGTATATAGGGTTAGGTTTAGGGTTAGATTTAGTGTTAGGTTTAGGGTTGGATTTAGGGTTAGGTTTAAGGTTAGGATTAGTGTTAGGGTTGGTTTGATTTAGAGTAAGGTTTAGGGTTAGGTTTATGTTTAGGGCTGTGGTTGGACTTAGGATTTGGGTTAGGGTCAGGTAACATGATTATTATTACATCGGCTGACAGCATGGATAATGTTACATCTGCTGACAGCATGGACAATGTTACATCGGCTGACAGCATGGATAATGGTATGGATAATGGCATGGATAATGACATGCTGCTGTAGAAACTGGATGCTACTCTCCTTATGAACAAACGTTGACAGATTCCAGAAATTCATCGCTAAAACGACAGAAATAAGCGGAGGCCTACGCTGAAATTCTGGTCTCGTCTCGCAGAACGGTTGACACCCCCCACCCGTTAAAAAATGGACTATTCTATAACGTCCCTACCGAAAGTCCAGTGCTAAAAATATATATTTCTTTTGTTTGGAGTGACTTAAAACGCAAAGTACCCATAATTACATCCACGGTTTAAAACTTTACTTATTGATTATAGTACACAAAATTAAAGGTTAAAAGAAAGTGAAGATCCCGATTTCAAATCCTATTGTGGCATATTGGGAACTTAGCTCTAGGCCCATATTTGTCGTAGCCAACTGCACGCTATGGGAGATGGGGGGGGGGGGGGGGGGATGTCAACATCATGCCATGTGGCCGTCTTTACATTCCCAGAGTACTTTGCCACTCATTTTTTAAGACTGGGTGGACGCCGAGTGCCTGCCGTCTTACGATCACAAAAAATCTTGAACCAACTCGGCACTGCACCACGTTCGCTCAGCTGGCTAGCTAATCCACTAACCACTACGCCACCTCGGCTTCCCAAAATGAAAGGTAGGGCTGGAATATTAGCAGCTCCGTCATCATTTTGCAATCACTGTGCCAATCACAGGACGCAAAACTGTCAATCACAAGACGCAAAAACTGTCAATCACAGGACGCAACACTGTCAATCACAGGACGCAACACTGTCAATCACAGGACGCAACACTGTCAATCACAGGACGCAACACTGTCAATCACAAGACGCAACACTGTCAATCACAGGACGCAACACTGTCAATCACAGGACGCAACACTGTCAATCACAGGACGCAACACTGTCAATTTATGGCAATAAACATCTGATTGATCAGTCCTAAAACTGGTTGTAGGGTTGTCTATGTCTCTCCATTTGACCTATCCTTTAGTTGATCAGTTCTAAGAATGGTTGTAAGGTTGTCTGAGCACGTCTCTCCATTTGATCCTTTCGTCTGGTTGATCAGTCCTAAGACTGGTTGTAAGATTGTCTGAGCACGTCTCTCCAT